>CM040242.1:169766560-170166560 GCA_022545495.1 Chrysanthemum lavandulifolium
AAAGAATGAAGTTAATGCACCGTAGTAGATAAACTGGATGGCACACCACATTTTAGATACATCTAAAACTTAGACTATCCGTAGCAAGATCAGATGGTTTGGTCGGCCTCTTCACTTAAAACGCGTCCCCTAGACCATACCAATCACGTCCCTCTCTCCAAAATTGAAAGATTTGCTCGCCTAATCAACTGAATGAATTGAGTTTGTTTGTGTGTGAGAGTTGTTTATTTATTTATTTTGTGATAGTATGTTTTTTTACTGCAATCGTCTATGAGTATTTGGTTATTTGTTTAGTCTATATGAATTGATGCTAATATGACGATGCTTGGTCACAAATGTGATCATCGTTACTGCTAGTTTTATAAATTGAATATGTAACTAGTATCGTTAAACTAAATACAGAATGTGTTCTCATTTAGTTTATCCATGTGCCCATGTATATCTTTATTGGAAGAAGAGAAATGGAAACATCGGGCTAAGTGGAAACTTGCATGAACTTGTCCAAACCAATGTGTATCAAAAAATGGGTCATTTTTTTTTTCACAAATCCATGTTTAGTTGTGCTGTGATGAGCTTATTAAACAATTTAGTTACTGCCCTTCAGAGGAAAAAAAAAACAATTTAGCTACTTGTATGGTTAGATATCTTCTTATATACAATTCATTTATATATTAGGTAATCTTTTAAATCCTTTTAATTAGGTCCGTTTATTATTTTCTCTTTCTATATTGATTCATTTTTTTAACTGAAAATGTTTCAAGTACTCATTAACGTGCAAATGGTATACAAAGTTTACAAAGACTCGTGAATATATATATATATATATATATATATAGTGACATTTATTTCGGTAACCTCGTTAAACGCGAGAACTTTGTAACCTTCTAAACCAATGAGATTTTTTAAATATTAAAAATTATTATTAATCCAAAAGGGTATTATAGTAAAATACAATTTATTATATTTTTTTTTATTTTTTTTTTATTAAATCCCGATTTTAAGTATTACTAAATTTTCGGATTATTTTTTTTATTTTTATTTTTTTTTTAAAGCATGGTTTCATAATCTTACACATGCATTTTTTTTAGTGAAGTACATGTATGTTTTTTTGCATGATTTTTTTTTAGTAAAGTACATGTATGTTTTTTGCATGTTTTTTAAGCATGATTTTTTTTTTAGTGAAGTACATGTATATTTTTTTTAAGCATGACATTTTTTAGTGAAGTACATGTATGTTTTTTGCTAGCATTATTATTATTTTTTGAAGTTTGAAGCATAAATTAAAAACATAAACCATTATAAAAGAAAAACAAGATTCATATACTTAAATGTTACATTTCATTTAATTACAAGTCCAAAAAACACATATGCATAATCGTATATCTTCAAATCTTCATGTATATTTGTATTCATCCACTTCCGCCTTCAATGATATCGTTATTTTCATCAATCGAAACAAGCATGAACAAAACAATTAAAACATACATGTTTTCATCAATTAGAACATACATGTTTTAAAACATACATGTTTTTAGCATACATGTTTAGAAGCATTCAAGTTATAAAACATACATGTTTTGAACCTACATGTTCCAAAAGGTAATACTTTCTATTTTTCAAATCAAACTTTCTCTTTTTCAAAAAACACAAATCCAGTAATCCACATAATATTATAGTCTTATAAACTAATTCATAATGTGTCCCAAGAACATACATGTTAAATGCAAAATAAAGAAGCTATAACCGTTAAATTAAAATTATTTGTATAACCACGTTAAAAACATACATGTTAAACCAAGAACATACATGTTAAATATATGTTAAACCAAGAACAAACATATTAAAAACATACATGTTAAACCAAGAACAAACATGTTAAAACATACATGTTAAACCAAAACATATATGTTAACTTGTTAACATGTTAAAACGCAAAGAAATATAATCCAAAGAAATCATGATTTATATGTGTAAGTTAGAAGGAAGCTTTAGGTTTCTGCATTAAATTAGTAGTTGAAGTCAAGGTTGTCAAGATCGGGATCCTATCTAGGATCGTTTTCGTCTTTCCAAGATCGTGATCGTAAGATCGGATCGGGATCTTAAGATCCTACTCTAATCATCTAATGTTATTTCTCAATACTTTATGTAATTTTATACAAATCTACAAATTATAATACATTATAACCATAAAATACTATGAATGTTTCATATAAATGTTGTCCTAAATTATGATTATAAAATGTTAAAAAAAGATTAACATGTTGTTTTTTGAATTCTACAAACAAACAACCCATAAATTTGTAGTTTTTTAGTTTGTAATCTGAGAAAAGTAAGATCGGATCGGATTAGATCGTAAGATCGTATGGTTAAGATCGAGATCCTATAAGATCTTAAGCTTGCAAAGATCCTATGTAGGATCCGGATCGTTTTTGCTTTGCAGTATCGTAAAATCGTAAGATCCTAAGATCAGGATCGGGATCCTGACAACCATGGTTGAAGTAATAAAGATAAGACTATAGTCGAATGGATGTCAGTAACATGTAATAAAATCTATATAGAAACAAAGAAATGAGATATTATAAGTCGTTACATATATCTAATGATTGAGCCATAGTTCTACAACTCGCAAGAACTATCAAAATTCAACATAACACTTTTGGGTGGAAGGCTTGTTGTAGTATTGTTTTTTCGAGTTGCCGCCTATGTACAAGTAACAAAGCGAGCATTACGAAACAATAACACAATCCTATAGTTCCTATACAAAGCCTTATGAGCCTTAATCTACACACGAAAGACAAATGCGCATAGCTGCTAGTCATGACCATTGTTATTTATTTATTCTATACAATCAAGAAATTAATCAGAAACCTCATAAAGAAAGGACTTACTTATTCATACAACTGCTTTTTCTTAAAAGTAATCCATATAGTTTTCGAGCACTTCAAAAACTTATTTTGGATGTGAACCCGAATAGATTATTCATACACTTGAGGTTTTAGTAGTATCATACTAGTATTACATACAATGATAACAAAGATACAACTTGAACCTCAAATAACCGGATAAATCTTATGATTGTATATGTACAAATAATATAATGAAATTTCGATTGTATATGTACAAAAATATAAATCTTATCAATAATCATGGCTACAAAGAATATAAAAGAATTAACAAAGGAGATACCTCAACCGAGGCTCGGTCTTGTTTTCTTTCGCTAGCAAGTCTGTTCTCGATCCTCGCCCGTAAAACCAAACTATACCGTTAATGAGACCAAATATCAAGCAACGTAACAAGGACGATGCAATATTGCAATTAATATCTATACCAAACATCGAAAGTTTGTGCAACCTCGAAAAATCCATGTTTACGCTAGACGTAAATACCCATGGCACCATGAAGATAGGAAGAATGGCGATCTAAGCTTTCAATATGGAGATTAAAATGAAGATAGGAAGAATGGCGGCCATGTTTTTCTTTCACATATCTAGGGTTAATAAATGGGCGTGATATGCAAAGAGAATTATTTGATACGGAGTAATATAACGTAATCGCTCCTATTTTTCTCGTAGTTTCATTTTTCATTGAAATCCCATAATTACCCTTTTAGCTTTGTAAATATTGTCCTAATCTTTTAGTTAATTACATTTATGGCACAATCAATAATAGCCATTGATCAAACAATCTAATGGTTCAAAAAGAGTTCTCATGAGTTCTCAGACTTAACAAGGGTTCTCAAAATAAAGATACACTATATATATATATATATATATATATATATATATATATATATATATATATATATATATATATATATATATATATATATATATATATATATATATATATATATATATATATATATATATATATATATATATATATATATATATTTTATAGAAAGGCAACATAATATTAAGAACCCCGAAACAAACAAATACAATACAAGACGCCCCAACTTGATTAAATAAGATAATTAAACGAAAGTGGGACCCAAATGAAACAAAACAAACTTACAAATACAAAAGGACTTGCTTGAACAATACATACTGACACAAAAAAGAAACAACACATAATAACCACATGATCTTTGAAAATTTGATCGCACTCAGGATCCCGATCTTGATCTTAGGATCTTACGATTTTACGATACTGCAAAGCAAAAACGATCCGGATCCTACATAGGATCTTTGCAAGCTTAGGATCTTATAGGACCCCGATCTTGACCATACGATCTTACGATCTAATCCGATCCGATCTTACTTTTCTTGGATTACAAACTAAAAATCTACAAATTTATTGGTTGTTTGTTTGTATAATTCAAAAAACAACATGTTAATCTTTTTAAACATTTTATAATCATAATTTAGGACAACATTTATACGAAACATTCATAGTATTTTATGGTTATAATGTATTAGAAGTTGTAGATTTGTATAAAATTACATAAATTATTAAGAAATAACATTAGAGTAGGATCTTAAGATCCCGATCCGATCTTACGATCACGATCTTGCAAAGACGAAAACGATCCTAGGTAGGATCCCGATCTTAACAACCTTGGTAAAATCACTAAATGTAGCATCCAAATTCCAATTGCAATGGCCCAACCAATAAAGAATTCCATTCTAGACAGTACTTCGACAGAGGCCAACATTTCTTTTCTTTTCTCATTTTCAACAAATTATAGTAAATTCTATCAAAAATCGTCCAGGCAGAACATACGGCTGTCTTGGGAATTGATGTATCGACATTTAAATTGATATCTAGAACATTAGAGCGAGGGGTATGGGGTTCGTCAAATCTCGCCACTTCCGACGTGGCTTCTCGCCGGTTTGCTTCGATCCTCGCCACGATACCAGTGGCCCTCGCCAGTATGGAATTCGCCGGGCAAACAACGAAGTAAACGACAAGGAAGATATCCGTTGCTTTTGTAACGGCATTATTTAAAAAAAAAAAAAAAAAAAAAACTTTCCTTACCCTTTATAAATAATACCTCATTTTTATACAATCTATCACACAATTTTATTTCAATCACACACATCTCTTTCAACTCTTTACATCTAATCAAAATAAAACATGGCTGGTTCAAATTCGGATTCCGATCTTGATGATTTCGACGATATCAAGATGATCTTGAAAGTTGCAGGTTATGGGCAATCGTTGCAAGAAGATGAAGCCGAAAGTTCACGCAGCCGTAATTACATCTACCGTGACCGTGAAATTGCTGAAAACCGTCTTATATCAGACTATTTTTCGGATAATCCAAAATACCCGGAGTACTATTTCGTGCGCCGATTTCGATGAGTAGAGACTATTCTTACAAATAGTACAAGGTATCGAAAATCATATTCAAACTGTTGATCCTCTTCCACCGCATTTTGATTTCTTTAGAGTCCCACCCGATGCGTGTGGTGTAATGAGTATGAGTGTAATTATGAAATGCACATCGCGCTTTACGCCAATTGGCTCACCAGCACGCCCCGATGCATTTGATTGTCTAGATAATTTTACTATGTGTGTTATTCAGTTGTTTATGCCCGAGTTTTTAAGAAAGCCTAGTTTAGTTGACATTCAAAATTTATATAATGCACATAACACGGTCCATGGGTTGCCGGGAATGCTTGGGAGCATTGATTGTATGCACTGGGAATGGAAAAATTGTCCCGTTGAGTGGCAAGGGCAATTTCATAGAGGTGATAAAAAAATATCCAGCTATTATACTTGAAGCTGTTGCATCATACGATTTATGGATTTGGCATGCATTTTTGGGGTAGCGGGTGCGAATAATGATTTAACTGCTTTTGAATCATTCACCGTTATTCGACGACCTTCTTGATGACATCGCCCAAAGGTTCCGTTTCAAGTAAACGGTGCAACCTTTCAACACGGGTATTACCTAGGCGATGGGATTTACCCAATGTGGTCATCTTTTGTCAAATCATTCTCGACTGCATATTCGGAGAAAAATGCCTTGTTTAAACAAAAACAAGAAAACGCCGCAAAGACGTTGAAAGAGCTTTCGGGGTCTCGCAAGGACGTTGGCATATTATAAGCCAACCCAAGCGTGCTTGGACTATCAACAAACTAAGAAAAGTCATGTACATCGCTGCATCATATTGCATAACATGATTTTGAAAGATCAAAAGTTTGCAATATCCGAAATGAATGAAATTTATGTTTGTCCATGAGCAAATTTTCAACGGACATGGATTGAGCGATGCGATATACAACGAAAGAATGCCAAAGAATCTGCGTGATAAAGCAACGCACGCAAAGACTTCAACGAAATATCATTGAGCATGTTTGACAACTTCATCAAAGAACAACAACATTAATTTAAATTTCAGATGTTTTTTATTTCGCAATGTATTTTAAATTTCAGATGTTTTTTATTTCGCAATGTATGTTTTTATGTTGAATTTTTATTTTAAATGAATGAAATGAATTTAGTTGTGTTTGGAAAATATGGAAAATAAATAAAATGATAGTGGGTGGGGCCAAGTGAAGAGAAGTGGTGACACAATGACGGGGGTTTTTTTTGTTAGTGTGTTGGAGTGCCAAGACACGCGTGGGCAGTGAAGAGAATTGGTGTTGCCACCATACCCCTCGCTCTTAAAGTATATTATTTACGCATCTCACTTTTTTCTTTTAGTGTACTTCCTTAGTCTTATATTTAGTGTACTTCCTTAGTCTTATATTTATTCGTACACATAAATAACAATCTATAGAATATTTTAGATTTGGGTTTGTCTTGGTACAATAATATAACTACGGGCTAATATTTTTTCGCTTTTCGAGTGACGAAATCATGAAAGTTCGGACTGGAGATTAGAAGCTAATAAACAATAAAGTAAAACTAATAGATAATTGATGAAGAAGACATTCGACAGCAAGCGGAATCACATCTTCAAGCAGCATACATAAACACGCAACAAAACGAATAAACCAAAGAATCTTTACCAAGCAAGATAGACCAAAGTATCCTGACCAAACAAGAACCCAAAAGATCTCCTACAACTAAAACAAACGGGATAACTCAAAGTATCCCCTACAACTAAAACAAATGAAATTACAACTAAAATTCATGCATTAACATCAAAAGAATAGATGAGAAAACAAAAATTAGTTCTAAAACTTCAATCCCTAAATAACTTTCCAAACAAACGAAGCGTGTTTTTCTTTATAGAAAAAAACATAAAGATCCACATTTTTTTTTTAATCCTAAGATAGATGAAACCAAACCACATCAGACATAGCTGACGGACATGAAAAAAAAAAAAGATTAAATTATAGAACAAAAGCTTCACGATATTAAAGGATGATGATAATAAAAAAACAAATAGTTCAGAAAACAAAAACATAAAGTAGATAAAAGAAACTGATGCCATGATAGGAATACGAGGTCAATGTCTTTTCTTCATTTGTTGTTCTTTCTCTTAGTAGCATTGATCTTCCTCCTCTACATGAAAGATAACAGGTTTGGGATGCGAACTTTTAAAAGAACGATTTGTGTAGGGATAAAGTATATACAATGCAGATAAGGATATACGTGTTTTGGATCGCCGGCCAAAGCCGACGCCGAAAAATAAAAGTGACGATTGAAGAGTTTAGGTTTTGTGGATCTTAATGGCGTCTGATACCATCCAAAAGATAATAGCGAATGATTTTGATTGATTGAATATTATAATTACATCATACACATAAATAGCAATCTATAGAATATTCTAGACTCGGGCTTGCCCCGTTACAATCATATAACTACGGACTAACATTTATCGGTTATATTTTCATTTTGTGTTATCCTAAATTAATTGTTACACTTTCAAAGATAGATAGAGAATTTAGTTTGAGTTCACCATAGTACCCTCACTTAAGATTATTATTACAAACATTAAAACCAATTTAAATTAATTACTTAAAGATAAAATTGTCATTCTGTAAAAAGTATAAAAGAAAAAGCTGTAACAATTCTAAATTGTGATTTTTGTATGTGAACAATTTATTTTGAGACAAAAGAAATAGTACTTTGTGTCTTATGCCATTAAGTATTAGGCTTGGGGTTGTTCCTCCTAATAATCACTCACTACAAACTCAACGCTATATTATTCGTTTACTTTTCACGGCCACTCACCGTAATCAAACAAAGTAAACATTTTACTTTTCACCCGTGAACTAAGGTTGGATGCAATGGGGTGGCGCGCAAAAAATCCCTTCCCGCGCGTAAGGGAAGCTAGCAACGCCTAGCCTCTGTATATTACAAGTAGTAGTATATAACCGATGTTTGTTAAATCAACAAAAGCTATATTTCTTGCCAAAATGTAAAAAAGAAAACTAGTGGGTAAATTGTAAATAATAGTATGAACGGGTTTATAATCTGACGGATATAATAAATTTCGAAGCTACGAGCCGCTATCATGTCTAGAGAAATGAGGACAGCAAGTGGACATGAGGTGCTACTTTTCAACGGAAAGCCAACCATCGTCCATAGATTAGGCTTCTCGAGTGCCTAATGATTGAATTATTTTTACGCTCATATAACACGTGCACACCCGCTCGATTATACATATAGACACCATAGACATATAGTGATATGAATAAAAAAAGATAGCAATGCTCCAGATTAATGAGTCAAAAAGTGTTTTTATATAGATACTTGATGTATGTCAAAAAAGAGTAATTTTCGCCTGCACGTTGTGACGAGTTAATTTCATAGAGCTTTTGACAAACTAATGGCATATAAAAAACATATTTACCAATGTATGGTATGTTCAATAATATTATTGACTATTGTATGATATTTTTTTATTCTTCTTTTCAATTTAAATTTTAGCTTAATTATTTGGAGTGCGGATGATATGGAGATCAAACGATATGTCTCTGAATCTTATAATTGTTAGAAAACAAAACGCTGGTGCCTTTCTCAACACATGTGACAAATATATACTATCAAAAGGGGTTGGGTAAATTCATCCGTACATTTACATTCTAATTTAACAAATTAAACTGTTGCAAAATATATATTAAAAAGAAAAGTTCATCCAATAAAGCAACAAAATTCACAATAGTGAGTTATAAATGCATTCTCCAATGAATCTTAACAAAACAAAGCTAGAAAAGGTTAATTGGTCCAAAGACAATAAAAAAAATTCAATCAGTTTATGCCAAATGAAAAATCTTTCAAGTTGCTTGTACCATGAGTTCTTCAACGAATTATGCTTCTAACGTTATTATTTAGTCACCTCCAACATTTGCAAATAACTAAATGAAAAATAACTCATGGGCCAAACAAAATGTAAAAAAAAAAATCAAATACCTTAATACGCTTTAGTTATCAACACCCATTCTTCTAGGTCGGTGAAGGACATGTTTTTCTATTATGCGGTTATAATTCCCAAGCATGGCACAAGCCATACTGTAAATAAACTTTAAAATTTCAATTAACATGAATATGAAACCAAAATATAGATAATAAGCTAAGTAACATTCATATATATAAGTAGAGTAAATTGCAAAATCGTCTAAATGGTTTAGCTAAATTCAGATTTCGTCCGATCGTTCATTGTGCAAAAACAATTCCTTATTTGACACCGTTTCGTCCGCTTTGGTCCCCGAAACTAACACCGTTAGTTGTGCTCGTTAATGAACGATGCGGACGAAATCTAATTTACTTAAACCATTTATGACCATTTTTGCAATTTACTGCTTTTTATATAAAATGTTTTATATAAAAACGTTTTATAAAAGTTTTTATATAAAGCGTTTTATATAAAGTTTTATATAAAATGTTTTTATGTAAGAATATTAAAAGTTTTTATATAAAACGCTTTCATATAAAACAACATTTTTATATAAAACGTTATTTTTTCCGCTTTCATTTTTTTTCCATTTTCATCCGATTTTATCTGCTTTTCATCCATTTTGTTTGTTTTCTTTTACTTTTTATCCTGCTTTTCTTACGATTTTGTTTGTTTTTATCCGCTTTCGTTTGTTTGTCCGTTTTCTTACTTTGCTTATTTATATAAATGGGAAAGAAATTACGCTTTTGTTCAATTTTTATATAAACAGATAAAATCGGATGAAAATGGACAAAATGAAAACGGAAAAAATTACGTTTTGTCCGCTTTATCCGTTTTACTTAGAGTTTGATAAGATTGTACATTGTGGTTAAATTGTTGTATATTTTAGTGAAGGAGTAAATTAAATAGTGTATTAATCAGTATGTCTCGAATAGTGTTTTTTAGTTGTATTTGCTTCAAAATAGTTTGTACATTGTGTCTTATAAATTATATTTTTATCAAATGGGTGTTTTAAATACAACATTAATTACAAATGTTGACCAATCAATATGTGTAGAAGTGTTTATGCATAAAGTAATTATACATATAAAGCTTAAGTAGTTGTATTTGCTTAAAATATATATGAAAATCTTAAAAATTGAAGAGAGAGAGTATCCCTCCATTATAAGTAGTATAGACTTGGTGAGACCGAGAGAGAGAGTCATCCCTCCGCTGCGACATAGTTGCAATGACACACCTGCCTTTAATGACATAGTTGCATATAGATGTTCTGTTGTAAAATTGGCATAGTCTAAAAAATCAACTAAATCGAGTATAAATCGAACAAAAATGACTAAATCCGCCAACCCGGTTAACGCGGGTCAACTTTTCCAAAAATTAAAATTGAGATTTTTATTTGAGTAAATTGCAAAATCGTCCTCGGTTTAGCTAAATTGCATTTCGTCCGTCTTTGCTCATTAACGAGCACAACCTAGCGGTGTTAGTTTCGGGGACCAAAACCCGGACAAACAAAGGTCAAATAAGGACTGTTTTGCACTTAATAAACAAGACGGACGAAATCGTAATTGCTAAACCACGAGGACGATTTTTGCAATTTACTCATATAAGTATGAAACTGTACACTTGAGAGATTATTTTTAGTTGAATGACTCCACAAAAATGAGCGAATGAGCGGCAAATGAGTTACATAGGGTTATATTCTCTTTGTTTACAGTTTATAGCTTTTCTCTAATCTATACATATACTACATATATGACACGTCATTAATGCTGACTAGACACTTTAATATTGACATGGCGCATCATTTGATGAGGTGGAAATGATGACTAGTCACTATTTCCGATAAATAAAGTAAAAAACTTGTAACTTGCAAGATTCGAACACTGGTCTTGGCGTCTAAGAATGAGCGACTCAACCAGTGAAGCAATCCACACAGGGTGATACAAAATTGCATTCTCTAATTAATATATGACCATTACTCTATTTGCATTCAAAGTTTGAAATGCACCAATCAACCAATTTTAAAGGGATTGAAAATGTCAAACACATAACTCCTCTTTAATATTATCTCCAAAAATCCGGCTGTCATATTTACTTTTCAAGAAAAACGCTTCATCTAAAATTTATTTTCAAATAAAAACTAGGGTTCTAGCAACAAGACCAGTTCGGCTATTCACCACGCATGTTTAAACGCGGACACCACAACGATGTTCAGTTTTGTCGCCTCCTACATACACGGATTCATTGGTATGTTTTTTTTACTACTAATTCACTTTAACCGTATGTTCTAATGTATACTAGGATAGTGTTATAGGTTTTGGTATTGTTTTAAGTGAATTATTGTGTTTAATAAAGTTTTAGTATTGGTTTTTTTGTTGTTGTGATTTTGTTATGTTGAAGTGATGAGTTCATGAAACACCTTAAAATAATAGAATACTAACAACAATATAGCATGAGTTAGCATTATTTGACACACTAAAACTGTTTGAAAAAAGTCTTCAAACAGTTATATGTAACCATCTATGAAACTAATGTGAAATTTTTTATAAGAGTAAAGATATGAAGTTAAGGTTTTGGGAATGAATTTGTGTAAGATTACTTGATGTGTCTAATGGACACTTACAATAATCTCTTTTGCAACCCCTTTATATATGTTGTCGCTCCAATTTTGATTTCGGTAAAATATGTTGTTTAGTGTAATTTGGTTGCATATATTATTTCATTTCTCAATAACATATTGTGTTTGAGATTGCTTATTAAGTTTTTATGAGGTTTACACTTATGTGATTATGTGTTTATGCCTTATTTTTATAGCGTGTAAGATTGTGGTTAGCAAATTTTAGTACAATTCTACTATACATGTCTAAATCACTATCACTACTACCATCATGTCCAGGAGACATAAATAAAATCTTGCTTCAATACATATAGTGAACAACTAATTAGAACATGTAAAGTATTGATATGGTGTTCGGCTCTATTGAACCAAAAGCTCTTTGATTAACCTCTATGCTCTATGAAGTTGCTATTGGATGAGTAATGTCTATCCTCTAACCAATTCCCATACATAAGGCTTTTTTTTGTTTTTTTTTTATCATCATACATACTTGATTAGTATTTCGAGGTATATTTTAGTTAGCTTGGTTTATGAGGTGTTTTCATTAGTCATGGTTCAAAATATATTAATTTGTTACTGGTTATTATTTACTATAATGATTCTAATTTCAAAACCTAAACTATTTGCAATACTTGACTCACTTTACTACTTCTGATACTTCAGGCTGCAGAGTTGGACCCAGTTGTTGTCGATCTTGCTATAGGCTATTTTGGTTTCAAATAAGATGAACGCCTAAAGGTAATTAACCATTTGATGTATTCGATTTACTCAACTCTTCTACATCGGATATATTCTATTTGTCGTAATTGGATGTATTAGATCAAAATCATTTTACATTGTTTTTTTAACATTCAGGTACATGCCACTGATGGGATCAAGTTTGTGGGAGATGCTTCCACAAAAGTGGATATACTCATAGTGAACATGGACTCCCCAGATTCAAGGTTAATATTGCTCTTAATGCTAAATTCTACATTTATGATATTTTTTTAGTCAATCACGTTTTAAAGTTTGATCTTTCACGAATATTGATTAACATGGTATTTTTACCAGTTCATTTATAAAAGTACATAAGTGAAAATTCACTTTGTGAATAAAAAGCTTTAGCTCTTTAAGCCAATCAAGCTTATATGCCAGGGGGAAATAGAATAGTTTAGTATATATTGTATGGGTGAAGTTTATTTCATATTTTGTGCATTTTCTTTTCAGGTTTAACTTTTCGAAATCACAATGTTTACATTTAGCAAAGCGTAGGTTCATAGGGGCATTAAGCTTTTATTGAAGAGATGTGTTCAATTAGCAATTAGCTGAGATGAAGAATAATCAGGTTGTTACCTTAGCTACTTTCATACAATTTATAGTTTATGTTGTAATTGCTATTGATAGGCTGACATTGTTAAAATTATTATAAATGTAGTGACTAAAACTGATAATTTATGCTGGAATTGGATACACACCAGAAACACAACATTTAGCACAAGCTTCACATGAATCTCAACTTGACCAACATAATAACGTAACAAAGGCTCTGTGCTCGTGACTATGGGTCGGTTTCCGCTTGAGCAATGACAACAGAAAGTTTTCCGCGCGGATATTGAACTTGTATGGAAAATTCAAGTGCTTTCGTTCATATTGTTATTTTTCATAAAATTTACATGAAATTTTAAGCTTTGTTGATGTTGATATTGTTTTTGAACTTTGTAGGTCCAAAACTAAATAGAACGATGTTTGCAGTTGTATATGAATAGAGATGAGGTGGTCAAAACTTTACTAAATCGTGCAAGAATATATCCTGGTTTTAACACTTTGTGGTGATGTGGTGGTTCGGCTATGTCAAGAGTCTAGAGCAAGAAAGGATTGAAGGTTCTCTATCGCGACAAAGATGACAACTACTCAAACTCGACAACAAACTTCGTTTATAAAGAAGTTTTGTTGCGTACTTGAATAGGAAACATACTTTTTATTATGATGTATAGCTTCATTATCCTTTTGTATTCAAACAACATTATTGCTTTTATATAGATTTTGTTAACATGATATATATACCAGCAATATTGCTCCATTTTTTAAGTTTTTCAATGTTACTTCACGATTGCTTTACATACATTTTGAATTCAATATGTATTATTATGAAGCTAGCCCGCCCGCCCATCCGGACGGGCTATAAAGCTAATAAAAGATAAAATATATACTATATTATTAGTTTTGTAAGTCATACTACACAATGGATAATATTTTCAAACATGCCATACAATGGTCATATGATTAAATTAAATAAATTTATCTTTTATAATAAATCCAAATCTATGGAACAAACGCTATGTAAGAGCACCCGTGTGACGATTGTCCTCGCCGTCGCCGAATGGAGGCTCGCTGCGCCCCGCCGCACACATCGGGTGGCTCGTCGATCGTTGTGGGACTTGAGATCGTGGGGACGGACGAGGCAATGGTTGTACTTTTTTTTTTTTTCTGCTTTTTTAAGATAATGATATGTAAAGTTTTATAATAAGGTGAAGGTGAAGTGTTATTGATTTCGAAGGTTCGTAGAGACCGGAAGCTTCGTGGTTAAACATAAAAAACTGAAACTTGAAAAATTAACTAAAAACATGAAATACATAATAAGCTTAAACATAAAAACTACAGAGGGATCCCTAAAAACAACATAAAAACATGAAATACATAATAAAACTACTAAAAACTTAAAAAAGCGAGTCATCCGAGTCCCAACCATCATCACTTGTTGGCGAGAATAAACTCCCATTCATGTATCGACTCTCCATTATGTCGTAATAGTTGTCTTGAGGTCATCGAGCCTCCCGTGCTTCTTTCAGCTGACGACCTCTTCACGTGCTCCGCTTCTTCCGTATCTCCCTCGACGTTTTCTTCATCTTGTTCCAGCTTGGGAGAAGCCTCACTTAACCCGGCTGGGTGGTTTGAAAATCCACCGTGATGCTCACAGCGTGGACTTGGAACAATTAGGAGGTATGGGATGTTTTCAAACCCCATCGGAAAGACATTTTCCTGGTGTTGAGTAAACTTCAAATCGCAGTTGGAAAGTTGGTTTCGAGCAAGTGATTTGGGGACGGAAAAATTGGTTTCCTCGCAACTTCTCCGGGTGGGAATTGCCGAAAAGTCTTTCTGAGACATTTTTTTTTGTGTGTGAATTGTGTTATTGTGTGTGAAACTAAGACCGGTAGGATACTATATATAGAAAACTAAACCGTTTGAATTTGAATTTGAATTTAAAATTTGAATTTGAATTACACCGCCCAACAGTACTCGGTTTTTGAATTTGAATTTGAATTACCCCGCCCAACAGTACTCGGTTTTTGAATTTGAATTTAAAATGGGAATTTGAATTACCCTTTCAACAAAGAAACGGTTTTTGAATTTGAATTTAAAATTTGAATTTCAAAACCACCTTTATAAATAACATCTTATAACCACCATTTTTTCACATCTACATCAATTCAAAAACACACAAATGTCTCAAACTCGAAGTGGAACAAGTTTGAGAAATTTGCCATGCAAGTTTGATAGAAATTTAAGCAAGCTATGGATATGCAAAATAACCGTTCAAAATATTTTTTGAACGACGTTATATATGTTCAATAATCGACAACCAATGACCATCGACAAAAAATTCAATCACGGGTAAATGGACGAGGATTAATGTCGATTGCAAAAGGTTCAACGCAATTTACAAACAGTTGCGTCAAGTGCTCAAATGACCACACTCATCTCGAAAATGCGAAACTAAGCTTCCAAGAACAATTTAGTAGAAAAGAGTTCAAATATGTTCACGTTTGGGAGATTTTGAAAAATTGCCTAAAGTGGGATGTCAAGATTAAATCAAGATAGTATGTGTTGTTTTTTACTCGTGTTGTTTTTTTTTTTTTTCGTATCTTGTTGTTTTTTATTATCATTATGTATTGTATTTTTAATTTGAATGAAATGAATTTATTTAGTTTTTATTTGGAAATGAAAATTGAATAAAAAATAAAGTGGTAGTGGTGGGCGCCGAATGAAGAGGTTGATGTTTGTTATGAGTGAGGAGGGGTTTGTTGTGGTTAGTTGTGGAAAAATGGGATCTTGATGCGACCGAGGTAAGACGACGAGCTAAGACATCTCTTCATTATTAACCTAAAGCTCTAAGAACCCGGAGTTATAGGTTCATCCAGGTCGACATCTTTTATTTTCATGTTAAATAAAACAATACCATTAAAATAAAAAGCATTACACAATTTGAATACAATAAAGTATCACACTTAAATTAAGTCTTATACAATTTATTGACAAATAATGCAAACGAAAAAAAAAAAAAAAAGCATAAATACCCTTTAAATATTGGTTAATTAGCAAGCTGTTGTCTTTAGCTATAAACTAATGGTAGACAAACTACGATCTCATTTTACTAGACTTTTAAGTAAACAAATTTAACAGTTATTTCTTTAAAAAAAAAGGACTAACAATGGAAACCAGATGACTAACGAAAGGATTAACCAATAAAACCTAAAAACTATACATTTTATAGACTAATAATGTAAAAATAATAATTCAAGACTGACAATAAAAACCTAATGACTAGCGAACGAACTAACAAAGCAAACTGAAAGGCTAACATGTAACAAAAAGTTAAAAATAACTATCAAAGACAAAGACTAATAATGTATATTACTATTCCTAAAATAGTGTATGAATAGTAAAACAACATATGAGGCTTATCCGAAAATAGCCATCTTTCGCAAAGTAGTCACTTTTTGTTTTGTTTTTTCAAATGTAGATTGTATGACGACCAGACCCAGTATAACACGGCTATATATTTGACAAGTATCAAGTGGGTAGATCGATGTTTTTGTTCGACCAAAGTGACGTTTATGACTACCGCTGCTTCTGTTCGATTGTTTTGTTTTTCAAAAAGACAAAACGGTCGCATCAAAAACTCCACGGTCGCAAAAACGCCACTCATTCGAACCAAAACATTTCCCATCGCAAACACTTGTCAAAATATAGTAAAATCGCACAATCTAGCGGTCGTAGACTAAATTTGAAAAGCAAGAAAATAGTGCCAATTTAGTGGAAAATCAATTTTCCTTTGGCTATCTTTTGGAATTGATTCTTTGAGTAACTGTTATATAATATGGATTGAGACAGACAGAGGTGGAGACATGAGGGGGCAATGTGAGTACGTGTCCTTTAAAAAAAATTACAGTGTAATTTTTTTTATTTAATATTTTGCTATTTTTGTAATTGCCCGTATCTCTCCTCCTCTAGCGAACCGATTTATAGAGTAGTTTTCAAAATTTATCAAAGTTTACCCTCTTTGATCATAACTTTTTGGTTCCAACTTTAAAGACATATAAGGTAGATTAGAAATGTATCGACAAATGTGTCGATATTGAAGTGGATATGATGTACATCTCGGAATATGTTTATCGCAAAAGTTTAAAGCGAGATTAACATTTTGATACAAGGCAAGAAATCTTGACACGATGACGATTGATAAAGACAAATTACGTAAGAAAGAATAGCACATGAAAATAGCTAACCAAACAATTTTTTATCCCGCGTTGGCAAAGATCAATCTATTTGAGTGATTGTTTTCTAGTAAAATGGGCGAAATTTCGCATATGAATTGGCAAAGATAAGTCACATTCAAGCTAAAACTAGCTATTTTTTAGTTTGCAGACATTTACATATTCATATAGTAGTCATTCTTGCAACTTTTATCTAAGACTAAACGTAATAAGGGTGTCCCCCACCCACCCAACTTGTTCGATCTACCCGTCTCCCTTGTAAAATGAAGATGATCAGACGCGTCCCTCCTCGGCTATATATTTGACAAGTGTCAAGTGGGTAGGTCGATGTTTTTTGTTCGACCAAAGTGACATTTTGTGCGACCATGGTGTTTCTTGTTCGATTGTTTTGTTTTTTTCAAAAAAGACAAAACGGTCGCATCAAAAACACCACGGTCGCAAAAAATGTCACTTCATTCGAACCAAAAACATTTCCCTACTGCCAAACACTTGTCAAAAATATAGCAAAATCGCACAATCTAGCGGTCGTAGACTAAATTTGAAAAGCAAGAAAATAGTGCCAATTTGGTGGAAAATCAATTTTCCTTTGGCTATCTTTTGGAATTGATTCTTTGAGTAACTGTTATATAATATGGATTGAGACAGACAGAGGTGGAGACATGAGGGGGCAATGTGAGTACGTGTCCTTTAAAAGAAATTACAGTGTAAATTTTTTTAAAAATATTTTGCTATTTTTGTAATTGCCCGTATCTCTCCTCCTCTAGCGAACCGATTTATAGAGTAGTTTTCAAAATTTATCAAAGTTTACCCTCTTTGATCATAACTTTTTGGTTCCGACTTTAAAGACATATAAGGTAGATTGTGAAAATGTATCGACAAATGTGTCGATATTGAAGTGGATATGATGTACATCTCGGAATATGTTTATCGCAAAAGTTTAAAGCGAGATTAACATTTTGATACAAGGCAAGAAATCTTGATACGATGACGATTGATAAAGACAAATTACGTAAGAAAGAATAGCACATGAAAATAGCTAACCAAACAATTTTTTATCCCGCGTTGGCAAAGATCAATCTATTTGAGTGACTGTTTTCTAGTAACATGGGCGAAATTTCGCATATGAATTGGCAAAGATAAGTCACATTGAAGCTAAAACTAGCTATTTTTTAGTTTGCAGACATTTACATATTCATATAGTAGTCCTTCTTGCAACTTTTATCTAATACTAAACGTAATAAGGGTGTCCCCCCACCCACCCAACTTGTTCGATCTACCCGTCTCCCTTGTAAAATGAAGATGATCAGACGCGTCCCTCCTCGGCTATATATTTGACAAGTGTCAAGTGGGTAGGTCGATGTTTTTTGTTCGACCAAAGTGACATTTTGTGCGACCATGGTGTTTCTTGTTCGACTGTTTTGTTTTTTTCAAAAAAGACAAAACGGTCGCATCAAAAACACCACGGTCGCAAAAAATGTCACTTCATTCGAACCAAAAACATTTCCCTACTGCCAAACACTTGTCAAAAATATAGTAAAATCGCACAATCTAGCGGTCAGAGACTAAATTTGAAAAGCAAGAAAATAGTGCCAATTTGGTGGAAAATCAATTTTCCTTTGGCTATCTTTTGAATTGATTATTTGAGTAATCATATATAATATGGATTGAGGCAGCATGGAGGTGGAGACATGAGGGCAATGTGAGTACGTGTCCTTTAAAAAAAATTACAGTGTAATTTTTTTTTAAATATTTTGCTATTTTTGTAATTGCCCGTATCTCTCCTCCTCTAGCGAACCGATTTATAGAGTAGTTTTCAAAATTTATCAAAGTTTACCCTCTTTGATCATAACTTTTTGGTTCCGACTTTAAAGACATATAAGGTAGATTGTGAAAATGTATCGACAAATGTGTCGATATTGAAGTGGATATGATGTACATCTCGGAATATGTTTATCGCAAAAGTTTAAAGCGAGATTAACATTTTGATACAAGGCAAGAAATCTTGACACGATGACAATTGATAAAGACAAATTACGTAAGAAAGAATAGCACATGAAAATAGCTAACCAAACAATTTTTTATCCCGCGTTGGCAAAGATCAATCTATTTGAGTGATTGTTTTCTAGTAACATGGGCGAAATTTCGCATATGAATTGGAAAAGATAAGTCACATTCAAGCTAAAACTAACTATTTTTTAGTTTGCAGACATTTACATATTCATATATTAGTCCTTCTTGCAACTTTTATCTAAGACTAAACGTAATAAGGGTGTCCCCCCACCCACCCAACTTGTTCGATCTACCCGTCTCCCTTGTAAAATGAAGATGATCGGACGCGTCCCTCCTCGGCTATATATTTGACAAGTGTCAAGTGGGTAGGTCGATGTTTTTTGTTCGACCAAAGTGACATTTTGTGCGACCATGGTGTTTTTTGTTCGACTGTTTTGTTTTTTTTCAAAAAAGACAAAACGGTCGCAAAAAATGTCACTTCATTCGAACCAAAAACATTTCCCTACTGCCAAACACTTGTCAAAAATATAGTAAAATCGCACAATCTAGCGGTCGTAGACTAAATTTGAAAAGCAAGAAAATAGTGCCAATTTGGTGGAAAATCAATTTTCCTTTGGCTATCTTTTTGGAATTGATTCTTTGAGTAATCAGTATATAATATGGATTGAGATGCATGCAGAGGTGGAGACATGAGGGCATTGTGAGTACGTGTCCTTTAAAAAAATTACATGTAAATTTTTTTAAAAATATTTTGCTATTTTTGTAATTGCCCGTATCTCTCCTCCTCTAGCGAACCGATTTATAGAGTAGTTTTCAAAATTTATCAAAGTTTACCTCTTTGATCATAACTTTTGGTTCCGACTTTAAAGACATATAAGGTAGATTAGAAATGTATCGACAAATGTGTCGATATTGAAGTGGATATGATGTACATCTCGGAATATGTTTATCGCAAAAGTTTAAAGCGAGATTAACATTTTGATACAAGGCAAGAAATCTTGACACGATGACGATTGATAAAGACAAATTACGAAGAAAGAATAGCACATGAAAATAGCTAACCAAACAATTTTTTATCCCGCGTTGGCAAAGATCAATCTATTTGAGTGATTGTTTTCTAGTAACATGGGCGAAATTTCGCATATGAATTGGCAAAGATAAGTCACATCATTTTTTAGTTTGCAGACATTTACATATTCATATAGTAGTCCTTCTTGCAACTTTTATCTAAGACTAAACGTAATAAGGGTGTCCCCCACCCACCCAACTTGTTCGATCTACCCGTCTCCCTTGTAAAATGAAGATGATCGGACGCGTCCCTCCTCAACCCCCCCCCCAAAACCCACCCACCCACCCCAACAAGTATTTCGTTTGGGATGAGCCCAAATCGAATGAATTTAAAAGAATTGTCTAAAAAGTAGCTTTTTTTCCTAATTTTTAGAGTAAACTACACCATTCGCCCTTGGTATACGTTGACCATCAAGGATCGCCCTTGACAAAAAAAAATGCACGTTAGTCCTTAAGCGCAAACGTTACTCGTTGGTCCTCACTCCTAACGGGCCACACTAACGGTCGTTAGGTGTCAACCACATAAGGGTATTTTGGTCATTTTACCATTCTTTTTAACTTTATCTTCTTTCATATATCTTCATCTTCCATCACTACCCAAGACTCAATACAAATCTTCTATGCACAAGTTTAAAGAGTAAAACAATAAATATTCAAATTAAACCCTATCAAAAACCAAACGAATCAAATTCATCAAGAAAACACTCGCCTCTTTGTCACTTTGCACACCTAAATCATAACTTATCAAAATCAATTCATACTACGGGTCAAATCCTTTAGATAAAAATGATATCCGGAGAAGGAATCATGTAATCAAATATTGTTTTGTTATGCTTGATTAGCCTCTTAAAATAGTAAAAGACCATAGTACTCTTCTATTCTTTATATGCCTAAACGTAAACTTATTTTTTGTGCTTCAATCCAGTCCCTAAATCTCAAACGAAAGTAATGTATCCAGTAAAAATTTCTTGAGAAGAGGAAGGAACATTTTATATACATTATAGCGATATGTTATTAATAAAAATCAAACCTCAATATTAGTCAATATCAATTAACAATCAAATATTAAACCAAAAGTAAACAAAATCAAACTTCAATTTGAGGAAAGATACAAAGTGAACAACACCATCGAATCATCTTTTCCTCTAATATTATCTTGTTTAGATGACCCATCGTCAATTGATGTTTATGTGGTAAAGAATAAATGAAGTGGCAACCCATTAAACGAGGCGTAGTAGAAAGTCGATTTCGGTTGATGATTAAGGGCGATGAGCGCTACAAATAGTAGCAACCTGGAGGTAGAAGACGGTGGAAGAACAACAAGGGATGTAGTGGCGATCGTTTGGAGAGATGGAGGAGATTTCAACTTTGGTGGAGATTTCACCTATGTATTTAGATAAATTTTATATACCAAGAAAACTTCATTGTAGTTTATTTTAATTTGTTGGTCTCGATTTTATGGAAATGAGATGTTGGTTGATGAGTGTTGGTTTTGGGGTTTGTTTATGGTCTCGATTTTAGTGTTTATAGTTGTTGATTTAGGGTTTGTGCGGTGGCGGTTATGGTGTGATTGATGGTCGATGGTGGTGTGAAGATATTGATGAAGAAGAAGAAATGAAGATGGTTACTTTGATTGGTGTGGGTGGAAAAGACAAAAGTGGTGCCAGTGAAAAGACAAAAATACCTCGACTTAAATAGGCTTAACGCCGCCACTCACGCAAGTTAGGGCGAGGGACCAACGCAGAGTAACGTTTCGCACTTAAGGACTAACGGTGCATTTTTTTGGGTCAAAGGACGATCCTTGATGGTTAACGTATACCACAAGGACGAATGGTGTAGTTTACTCTAACTTTTATATACACTTTTAACTCAATCCTTTCTACACACATTTTAATCCTTCAAATCAAAAAAATGAATTCCGATCAATTCTTTTTCAATGATACATATGACGAAGAGGAAGTTAACAGTGTGCTATTCGAGTTTGTCAAGGACGCTGCTTTGGTTATTCAAGCTTACACTTCTCAAGCTTCCACTTCTACAATCCCAAAAATCCCACGAAACTCTATTGGTAGAGATCATCATGGTGCTCATGAGCGTCTTGTGGCGGCATACTTCGGTAAAGCACCAATGTACACTTTGATGTACACTTGCATCCTATTACATAATATGATACGAAAAAAATAAATAGAAGGCAATATCTCCAAACTTTTATTCGGAGGAATAACATCGTGAAGATGTTCATGTATGCTCGACATAATCTAGGTTACAAGTTATCAGGGAAATACACATCGAACAAACTCATCTAAATCTTAAAGCTGATTTAATGGAACACATTTGGCATCGAACAAATGCACACTAATTTTATTGTAATTTTTAATTATTTTATGTAATGTTTTTAATTTTATTTGAAATATTAATGTAAATGTTTTTAGTTAAATGAAATTTTAATTAAAAAAAAAAGCGTTTGGTCTAGGTGTGATTTTGGTAGTGTCTGAGGAAAGAAAAGTTGATATACAGTGTGGGTGTTTTTGATTTGCTCTTATTACTATTAATCTAATGTTGATTTTCATTATGACCATTATCATAACTTTCATATCAGCGTCAAACACTATCATCATTTATCAGCTTTTATGGTCATGATTTTTATCACCACTAAAAATCCTTTTTAAAAAAAAAATAATAATAAATGAAACTTTTATTCATGATTTAAAAACATTACATTGACAATTAAAAACATAAACATACGAAACTAAAAAGTAAACTAATATGGTAAATTTCACTTCTCCTTGATCACACGATTCATCTGCAACACCCTTTCGAGGTGGAATTCACTCAATTGGTCAGTAGGGCTCATATATAAAAATTCGTCTTTTTGTCGTTTTTGTTCTTGGATTGCCAACATTTGTTGACTTATTTCGAGCTTCTTTTGTTGCAATTCCATCTCCTTTTTATCTTCTTTTGTTGCATTTCCATCTCCAACCTTTTGAGCTTTAAAAAGGCAGTATGGCCCGTTTTCTTTATTGGCATAAACGACTCGGTTTGACTTGCATATTCGGTGACCATCAATCTAACCAACGCTTCGTCACTGTCAGTTGATGACGATGCTGATGAAATGTGACCGTTCAGTGAGAGGCCGTACAACAGAGTAACCGTTATTTTTTTTATGTGTTCGTGAAAGGTGACGGTTATCACGTCTATCAATTTTTTATTTTTTATTTTGCCTTGTTTTGAGCGTGACGGAAAGGAGTTTTAATGATGATGGCACATGATAGTCACCATAGACATGATCCATCACCCGCCATAAGAACATTTCTAAGGACAAGATTGTTTAAGTCGTTTATCACTTTACTATGATGTAATATGAACGTATTCATGATGAACGAAGGGGTAAAAGAAACGGTTAGATTTAAAGCGTGTAATAATAGATGGATGGATGGTGGTAACTTTTTAACCTTTTAAGAAATGGGTCCCTTAAGTTTGGTCATTGTTTCATATAGTCCAAATGCTTTCTTAAAAGTCAACTTTCAACAACACTTTATGTACCAATCATATCCCAATCAATAGCTTCTCCCATTAAAATTTCTTAATTGCTCAAGAACTCACATGACACTAGTATATAAAAATATCGCATATTTAAATAGATCAATTATCAAGTACAGTATACTCAATTCCATATTAGAGAGCCGTATATTTATTAAGATAGTCTTTATCCCTCCTCCATATAAAGGAGGGTTTGTTTGAATGAGATCTCCTCCAAAATTCTAATAAAATGCCACGTGGCATTCTTTTCCCCAAAACTATGCCAACCGTCCGATCAAAATAATTCACTCCCGGCTCTTAAATGCAAAATCGTTTCCCCCAAATTGGATTTCATCCTCTCAATCAATCAATTCCCCCAATTACCGGATCTCATATCACCTAAATCCTTTTCCATTTAATCAATCTTCATATAACCTCAATCAATTGAAAACACGCAAAATCAATTGTGTTGGGAGATTATTGAACCAATGATTACCATTGAGAAAGAAGCCTACGATCAATTGTGCCTCTATCTATTACTTTGATGTAAGTCTTATGATATCTATTTTAAATTTTAATGGTTGGTTTCTTATGCAATTAAGCGATTTTATGATGCGGGTAATGAGAGGGTGGTTGTGTTCTACATAGAATAACCCTAGAATTAGAGAAATTATTCCATTGTTTGGTAGAAATAGGGCAATGACCAAATGAAATGCATTATGCATCGTAAATTGGGCACCGATTGTTGACATCTATTTTAAAGTATAATGGTTGGTTTCTTATGTAATTACTTGAATTTGATATCATAACAAGATATCGACATCGATTGTAATTACTTTTAATGATTTAGGGTTGCCTACATTTCGTTGTTTGTGCTGTCAGAACTCGGTTGTGGCGCTTACTTGTCGTGTTTGCTCATTATACTCTATCGAGAAAAGGTAAATTCTTTTTATAATCGAATTTTATTTATTTGTTGCAACAACATTGATGCACTTAAGATCCATGATGTTAAGAGAACGTTATCACATCATTTCCTCTAATAATACTTTTATTATGTTTTGTAGCATGTCTAATTAAACAACCGAGGCTTCACATGTTATTTTTGCCACAGTGACGCAAGTTTCGAATACAAAGGTACTTGAAGCTACATTTTTATATCGACTTTTTATATATGGAGGAACCGATGTAACATGTTTACATATAATTATATCGCTTCCTAACTCAATCAAGCATCAAGGAAAACTTGACTTACCAAGACCATTTGGCACATAACCGCCCGAGCATTTTACGTTTGATGTGTTTATGAATTGCAAATTATGTCGACTCGAAAAGCATGTAATAGTTTTAGATTCTTAATAAAAAGTTAAAACCTTGATGTGTTTCGAATTCTCACACTTTTGCGGGGTAAAATGCGATAGTTTTATGCTTTATGGGTGCAGAGATTGGTTGGAAATACCGCTCCATTGGATCCAAGGACGCTGGAAACCGGATTTTGGGTTGTTGCAATTATGGTTCATCAATGGCGATCATCGCTTCATGGTCAAATTGCGGGGGTAACGTATATGATATGTGTGTTGTTATGAACTTATAGTCACTCTCAACTTGTCGTCAAATTATCAAGTTGCATTATGGTGCTTGGACAGTACACCGATACTTATTCCAAAGATGATGTCGTGTGCCGCCATAAAGGTAAGAAATCTTAGAGTTACTAATTATTGGTGTTGATTTTCTTTTATTAAATAAGTATCGCTTTCGCTGTGGTCGGGGAACACCGTCGTTGTTTGGTTTGTCTGGTGCCGCAACATGGGTTGTTTGGTAATAATAAAGTTGTTTCACTCACACGAAGAATGCCCCGCTAAGCTCAACAACTTATAGGATCGAGGTGCATTTATGAAATATCTTATTTAGGGTGTGTTTTTAGCTTACTTTTTGGATTATGCGATTTTGGTTGAGGGTGTTTGAAATTCTATCGAAAAGAGAACATCGATAGTTAACCATGGTCGAAAAAGTTTAGGCAAAGACTCATACACTCGATATACATGTTTCGTTGAAAAGCTTTTAGTGTAGCACCTTGCACATAATGGCTTTATTATATTTAAAATATCATGCAATTTTAAAGGTGAACATATTGTATCATAACATAAGATATTCATTCATGGTGGGAAATTGTGTTATATAAATAGTTTGAATTTAACAAGTCCTTTATTTTGAATTGTACAGACTCATGCATTAGTCGCTGACTCTTGGGCTGGTTATTGTTGATGCAACACAAAGAGGGAATATGAGCATATAAGGAAAGGAGTTAATTTATTGGTTGCTACTCTTGGGCCACTTCTCGACCATCTCCACAACACTAAAGAATTTATATATAAGTACCTCAAGGTATAGGTTTTGTATTGCATATTCAAGTCTTTTAAAGCAACTTACTTAGTTGAACCTTGAGTGACAAGAAGGGTAATTTTGGTCTATTCATGAAGAATTGGTTTGAACCACAAACACTATTTTTTCTGTCTAAAGAAATGATTTTGTCATATCGTAATTACCAAAACAATAATAAATACGGTTATTAGCTTAATTTTGAGCAAAACTATTTAGAAAGTTGTATGCATTAAAAACATATTTTTTTTAATAAGTAACTCGAGTAATAAGGGGTGTTTGGTAAGGCTAACATTTGCAAATGAGAAAAGTTTGAAATCATCAAACACTCATATACAAGTTTATTTGTGACACTATTTAATATATTTTCAATATATGTTGTAGAAGAAGATGTCGAGGCGATCAAGAAAAGATCGATTGTGTAGAGAGCTCACTAATAGCAATCACCACAAGTTATGACCGCCGATGAGGTACATAGTTTCTCTCCGTTTGATATATTTTCTAGAATGTTAATAAGTCTAATAATTACTCCATCATGCTACTTTCTCAAATCGATAGATGCATTGTATTAATGTATGGTGATCATGGAAATGCGGAGTGTGTTTATAATACCCTTAGTTATAGAAGAGTTTGCTTTCATGTTTTGGTAATAGTTTGTTACCCAATCAAACTATAAGTAAAATACATAAAATATTATACAATGTAACCCTTATGTATTTTACTCAATCAATCGTGTTTTGGTTATAGTTTGGTACTTTGAAGCTTGCAACTAGGAATATTACACACCGATTGCAACGGCCTAGAGAGTAAGAGTTTATATATTTGAAATTAATAAGAAACTCTTTTTTTCATAAGTTTTACATAGATGGTTTATATGGTACCCACATGCCCACATCCGCTTATGTTAGCCTCGCTAAAGTGAAGTCATTACGGAATTGCATTAGTTTCTTCTTTTACTCATTCACAAGGACTAGTTTAGTCAATAGTGCTAAGTTAGGCTTGTTGAAGAGTAAATACCCCTCCTAGTCCCAACTAGGAGGGTAGGAAGTTCACATTTTGTAAAGAAGTGTGTGTGGTTTCTTCTTCCTCTCTCTAGAAACACACACATCTTCCCCTTTTCTATCTAATACAATAACCATGTCTTTCTTATTCTTTGAGCTTCCCCGACCCCCCGAACCACATGAATCACTAGTATTATCGGTCCTACAATTGGTATAACGAGCCAGGTTGTGTATTTTTATCGATTTGTGTGGTTTTGTTTAAGTTTTTGTCCGCTTTACCCATATTTTTAGATCCGGAAAAATTTTTTTCCGATATTTTTAGTAAAACAGCTTTTGAAACTTTATGAGTATCCTTATTTGGTCATATTCACAAAAGTCTATTGGGTATTCATAGATGTACATCCGTTTGTGTGTCCACTTTGATGGTCCAAACAATGGTAAATTATGTGATTTTTTTTGTACCAAATCCTCGAAAATATGTGGTCAACCGTCATCTTCTCATGGTCAAACCGTCAAAAGGAAGCACTTTATGTTTGCTTCGGGTTATTGTATGAAGATGGTCGGAAAAACATGGTCGGAAAACCTCACCGAAAAGTCAAAGCGGTCAAACCCTTTTTTCGCTGTAAGGGAATCTGATTGAGATACGCGTGAATGTGAAGTTACGCCAGAGGAAAAAGCTACGGCGACGCGCCACGCCTAAGTTCCGCTTACGCTTGCGAGCTTACGATAACTTGCTTTACGCTGTAGGCTACGTGATAGCATAAGTTACGCATATGCCTACGCATAAGCAAGTAGTTACGCCAGTAGAAATTAATGAGTGAAATGGAAAAAGTTACGCGTAATCTTTACCGCACCTTGACCACATCGACACATACCATATACCACAAAAGACCGGACTTCAAGATTGAAACCATCATCATCCGAGTTCAAAGTACATGCATTAAATTTAACACGCTTCAACGATCGACTCATAACCACTTCAAACCAAAACCTAACTCAGATAAACATCTCATCATCCACCATGACTCGACTCATATCGAATACAAAAATTAAACGATCTCGATTTTTGAAAGCTTTCACTTCATTTATAATATTCGAATGCAAAGAAAAGGATTATAACAAATGTGTCATACCCTTTTCTTAATTGCTCATGAAAGGAAAAGAACTCACTCATCAATTATTCGATACCTACCCGAGACCATTCATAGGATCTTGAAGCCACATATGAAGCGTCCTTGATTTATTGTGAATCGCATCGAAACGTAGGTAACCCACGGGGTTATGATTGTGGTTGTGATGTTCGATTCATTGTTCCGGTATGTAGAGTGAAGATCATATGTTGATTGATGATGAGATATGGTGAGTTTGATGAGAAATGAGTTGGGTGAGAGAAAGCCTCGTGGTAGGCGATATTTGATGTAGGGTTATGACACTTTTAGGTTAAGTGGAATTGGTATATATGTGATATTTTATCCGTTGCTAATTTGTGGAGTGGATCAATGAGACTTGAATCCGATTAATGGGCGGATCCGAATTTTGGACCGAATCATATCTCTCTTGAATTGGTCTAATAAAAATATTGCTATCCGAATGTTTCATTTGATACAAACATAGGATACAATTTTTTATATTTTGATGAGTATGGTATGTTGGTATGGTATTAATTTCACGGAGGATATACGTTCACGGCTAAAGTTTTCGATGAATTTTAACGTGACCACGGAGATGACTCTTTATTATTTATTTGGGTGTGAAGTGACGTTTGACGGGCGAGTTTACTTATTTCGTCTTCTTTCTTCTTCCCTACGCCAAGATGACTTGTCTGGCAAATATGTTGAGTGTGATGAAGACTTGCTATCTAGTTACTTTTGTGATTCTTTCTCTTAACCCACAAAGTAGTTATCACTTGTTGTCTCACGAGTTGAGGATACGCCAAGAGGTTTTGTACATTGGGTACACCGCTCTTTTTCACAAGGATAGCAAGCTTAAGTAATCGGTCCCGGAGATTTGACTTCCTTCTCAAGTTCGTCATATTGGGTTATCTTCATATGTGGTTACTACGATACCGTTGAATTTTGATACGGGGGTTGAAATGAGTTAGACAATTTCAAATGGTATTGTTCATCGACATCTTCTCATGGGCCGATATGATTTATGATAGAACGCTTCCGAGCAATGCTTCATGTACACATTGATCTTGATTCCGATAAATCGTAACCATCGGGAGAGAAATGTGTACATTATGGGTCGATTTGATATATGAAAGATAATCGGAATGCATTTGGTGAGATGAAGATGTTGATATCTTATTCCCCCGAATGGACAATCTTGAAGAAGGTCGAGTCGATAGCCTTTTCTACATTTTCCGCCTGCGTGTTAGAAGATTAAAGACGGTTCTAATTTAATTATCAAAAGACTTCTTGAATTCGTGAAATTCATCGAAAGGTTGTCATTGGGGAGAGCACCACTGGGGAGAGCAAAAGGCCGATTTAATCCCTAATTAGATTTGCTCGCATTGTTCTTCTACAAGTAAAGAGATAGCAATGAGAAGATTCATGAAGTTTGAAGACTGTGAAGACACTCTTGAGCTGCTTGAGCTTATGTTTTGTATTTAACTTTGCTTGTAGGAACATTGTAAGCAACTCCCGTATGACATCACTGGGAGAGATTGTTAGCCTCGCTAAAGTGAAGTCATTACGGAATTGCATTAGTTTCTTCTTTACTCATTCACAAGGACTAGTTTAGTCAATAGTGCTAAGTTAGGCTTGTTGAGTATAAATACCCTCCTAGTCCCAACTAGGAGGGTAGGAAGTTCACATTTTGTAAAGAAGTGTGTGTGGTTTCTTCTTCCTCTCTCTAGAAACACACATCTTCCCCTTTTCTATCTAATACAATAACCATGTCTTTCTTATTCTTTGAGCTTCCAATTCCGAACCACATGAATCACTAGTATTATCGGTCCCACAGTTTACAAGTCAATTTGATCATACGCTTTGAGTGTGATCTTATTCGCTTTTAATGTGTGTGTTTTGGCATGTTGTGCATCCCGATGTGGACACTTCTACCTCTTTCTTTGGTGTATATGACGGTCATGTAGGTATGTACTAACAATCTCTTGCTCTTTCGAGTTCGTGGTTGGTCATGAATTTATAATTCGTCTAAATTTTTTGGTTATCACTATACTCACCACATGTAAAGTTGTTGCTAAGTTTTCTGCCAAGTTTCTACATCGATGGTTACAAGAATCATATTCTACCAGCATATAGGAATGATCGACATAAGTCATTTCTCGTGTTCATTCTAAAATGATGGAACCAAGCAAAAGCGTAAAAGCAAGCGGGTTTATTCCTTAGATCCGCAAAAAAAAAAAAAACTGTGCTAGGAAGCACAAATTACGTAATGTTTCTCAGTTGTTGATTGTGTAGTGGATTAGAAGTGCAATGCATTTAGTAAGATATTAGCGTCGGAGGCATCAATATAATAGCTACTGAAGCTCTACATACATGTGCCATCCGTCAATCATTAAAAATGGTTGAGTATGTAAATTAGTCTACTTGCGGTAGATTGCGATGCACGATATTTGCGACAAGAAAGTTCACTCGACTTATTAAGGTAGATTTCACGATATTCTATTTAGGCATGATATTTGTGTTTTCGATTAAAATGAACCATATTTTGATTAAGTCGATATTTTTGTCCAAGATGATATTGGAGACAAATCCGTGTTTATACCTCAAGCTTTGCTCAAGAAGATAAATCGGCTTTAATACAAAAACTCGTGCAACAAAAGTGTTTAGGTTTGCTTATGTTGCATATTTGTTTTTAAATTAATTAAGCAATGTTGAGTCAAATGTGCTAGGCTTATTAGATGTTTACACACGACCAAAGGGTTTACTTAATGGTGGAATTTCTTAAAGCATGTTTTATTACTACTAATTATCGATTTTTTCTTTCTTTCTCGAAATGGTATTTTCTTGAGTAGAGGAATGGCTATGGAGGATGCAATATCACCACATGTTCTACGTCTCCATAGATGACTAAAAAGTATTTGTATAAAACCTCAAAACATTTACAAAACCGGTGGATATTAAAATCTCAAGATTTATGATGTATTTGTGGCATAAGAGTTATCCAAAAAGGAAAATGCGTATGCCAATATGTCCATCGATTAAATTTAACGAAAATTTTAAGTTTGGTTGAGTGCTTGGATTCCCAGTTTGACATTAATGCGAAAATGATAGTCAACTTTGGATAGCCATCAGAAATAATCAGAATAATCTGCATTATTTTGTAGTTTTGAGTTTTAAGAACGGCCAAAGTAAAAAAAAGTGTTGGAACATGGAAACGAATTTATGCTTACATTAGTTAGTTTTTATTTTTTACTTGCTTCCATCCGTAAGTTATGTCTGAACTCTTTTAGTGGGGTGGGAAACTATAGCCCATTAATAGTGAGAAGGGTCAATGCGGGATGCACTCTACTGGATATAATCGAAACATGTAGCTAATAGGTACATTGATGTGCAATTATCGTTTTTTGTTTACTTCAATAAAGATTGAAGATATAGGGGTGCTTTTGTTTATGATTGCTTACTAAACTGCTAATTATATGAGTTGATTGGGATTGCTTATTCGATCGACTCATTTTAGGGTTGTTTGCAATATACTATATTTAGGTAATAATAGTGCTACCGTCATATATGCTACATATATTTTTATGGTCTCGAGAACCCGACCTTCACATTGTAAGCTTTCGGTCATTTATGCATTATGTGAGGTGAGTATACTATTGTGGTTATCAATGATTGTCTTTGTTTTAGGTTTATGTTATTTAATGGAAGCTTCAATTAGCATCAACTATGGATGATGTAAAAAAAGTCGAGCAATTTGCAATGTGTGTATATTTAGTGTCATATTATGATTAGTTTGTTGGTTAGAGAATATTTGTCGAATGTTGGATATGTTATAATGACGTAAAATCGCAAGATTGATTGCGTATGTAGGTCGTCATTAACCGGAGTCGAGATGTGTTAAAATCGCAAGCTCATGTGGCGCTAATATTATGCAGTGAGGAGGTTTTTGGGTGACGGATAACGGTAGTCTAATAGAAATATTAATGTTGTTTATACAGGTTGTTGATGGCATTTGGAAGCATGCCCCAAAAGCCTTAATAAAATAGGTAACTAAACAAATGTCGTGTACAAAGAGGTTCTCCATAGATTATGAAGATTCTCAAGATTGTTATGTGTTTTGTATGTAGAGTTTTATAACTTTTAATAACTTTTAAGTTGCAAAGTTGTTATAACTACTAATTTTTATTTTTGCATTTTTATACCATCTTGAGTGTTATTGGTTTGCATTTATTCTTACATACCTCGCATCGATCCTATCATTAATAAACAACCTTTTATTTTCTTTACCTTTTGTATGTAAATGACACAATGTGCATTTTTGAGATATAAACCTAAACATTTTGATGTCATTGTGTTTCTTTTACGATCGAATGATAACTTAAAAACTATTCTACTATACGCCATCTTGAAGATTTTGAAAATTTAATACCGTGGCTACTGTAGCCAAGTATATAATAAAAGAAAAGATTTTGAATTCTATTCTACTAAATGTGACGTCATATTGCGTCATATTACCAGTTGTCACTTTCTCCGAGCATATGACTTTGAAGCTTTAAACTATATCCTTCAATTTTTCTTATAGTTTCAAAAAGTCCCATACAATTAGCTTTTCGATAAATCAATACTATGTGGCACAAACGTTTTGACAGCTTGTATTAATCTCTATGCTGCGTATGTTTATTTTTATATTAATCTTAAAGTTTATGTATTGTTTATGATTTAAGATCATTCGAGACAAAGATTATTCTGTCTGGGGATCAATCTCCACCCTCCATTTTTATTCGATCTAATTGATGAGATTAATCCCAACAATTTAAAAAACCCACTTACATCATTTTTTTCAAATATTAATATCTTTCAAACCGTTAATCGTTAAGCGAAAAAAAATGAGCAATTTCATATCTCCTCCTTTAAGCGAAATTTCATATATACCCAAACATGCATTAAAAACATTGTACATTATGCATTCAATACTTGACTTTGGGTATATATGAAATTAAACATGAAAGTAGGGTGATATATGAAATTAATCCAAAATATATCGTTACGACGAAGCGTTTAATTATCTTTCTATAGATAAGACTTTGATATATTTTCGACAAAATTTTTTTTCGTATTTTTCACGGTTTTTTTTTTTTAAGTTTTTCGTTTTTACGTTCTTGAAATTTGCGTTAAAAATCATATATGATAGAAACTAATTTGAATATCACATGTGATATTAGTGTAATATCATATATGATATGTAATATCACATGTGATATTAGTGTACTTATCACATATGATATTACATATCATATATGATTTAACACTAATATCACGTGTGATATTCAATTTAGTGTTTTATCATATACGATTTTTTCACTGCAAATTTCAATAATCTAAAAACAACAAAAAGTGAAAAAATGAAATATTTTTCTTTTGAAAGTATATCAAAGTGCCCGCCCATAGAAAGATAATTAAATGCTCGTCGCGATGGTGTACATATTTTCACTTAACGATTAACGGTTTAAGAGATATTTAAATTATAAAAAATAGGTGAAATAATAAAATGTTTTTAATCTCAGTCATTGATTTCTTTTTAGATGGATGGTGGAGATGGATCCCTTGGTATGTGAGATAAGTTTGGTATGTAAAATAACTCTTGTGACAACTCGCAATTTCAGGTCATTTCTCGAAACAATTCATGCTTCACCATTTCAACATTTATCGTAAACTAGGTTTCGTGTTCCAAATTGCGTAACCTTAATGGTTTAGCGCGAATTCATGATCATATCATCACGAACATTTCATATGGACTAAGTGTAGTCTACATTTCATTAACATCATTTGCATCATGTTAGTTCATTCATGACTTTGCATTTCACATTAAACGCGTAAATTTCATATTAAATAAACGTTATCGCGTGAGTTATTATTTTGAACATTTAATCCGTTACTTCCAAAAATGATCCCGATATATTTTTATACTTACATTTAGTTTATAAAAACTATATTTTTAGTTTACCTAGTGTTTTAAATTTATTTCAGTATATAAATTGTTAAATTTATATTATTACGACGTTTTCTTAAAAACTACACAATAGTTATATTATCACTCAAATTATGCAAGAAATATATTTTACAATTTTTATGACTCAATATATTTTACTTTGACCAATTAAAATTTATTAGCTAAAACTATCCTATTGCACAAATGTATACACAAGTTACAACAAACTTATACTTAACTACATTTTACTTACACATTTTATACATAATACATTTTATAAAAAAAATATATATATATATATAATTGGAAACACCTCCCCAAAAACCGCCATAGGGGAAGTAAGTCAAGGTTGGTAAAAAAATATCTTTCATATCTAGATATATACTCCATGTTACACACTTTCTTTAATTCATTCACATAATCAAATAATTCAAGAGTTAGTAAAAGTGCTTTTTCTCTCTTTGTTCTTCACTCCAAAACCGCCATCATAGGTGTTTAGCAAGGATCATCAAATTTTCAAAAGCTCAAGTTATTACAATCTAGATCACACTCTTATTAAGGTTTTGAAATAAAAACCTAGGGTGTTTAGGTTAAACCTTTGTTCTTTGCACCTCATCATAGTAGCTTGTAAGCATATTTCTTTCATTTTACATATTTCATCTTCATTTCATATTTATTTCTTCATATTTTGAGCAAACATGCAAGACTTATGTGTATTTATACCATTTTTACTTTGATTTTTAGAGTTTTATACATATAAAGTCATCCTATAATTATTCCCTTGGTATATATTGGTCTTGATGATGTTTAGGAACCCATGACACCCTAAGAAGGTGTATGGTAGGATTAGAATAGCTTTGGAGTTGATTTGAAGGTTGGAATAGGTTTAGTACGAAAAACTATTTTCGACAAGTAATAAAAGTGGTCTGTTCTTATTTTGTTTTTCTGGAAAATCCGACAGTAGGCACGAATTTTTGGCCTTGATATTTAGAAAATATACTTTAAAACGAATCCGTGGCATTGAACGGATTAAAGCGGAGTTATAACGAAGAAGTTATGAATTTTACAAGTTTGACGAAAATATATAATTTCGAAAATTTCAAGAAAGTGTTTTTGTTTTGTACGAGTCAAAACGAGTCCTAAGCTTCATAAATTATTTCGACTTATCAAAAATATATTAGTATACTTTGATACGAAGCTAAGGACGATAATCGTAGAAAACGGATTTGAAACGACTAAGATATAAACGCTTTCATAAATTGCGTAACTTTATTATTTTAGAAAACTATTTTGGAGAACAAAAGTGTTGGAGAACTAGTTTTGGAGAACTAAAATATTGGAGAACTATTTTGGAGAACTATTTTGGGAAACAAAAGTGTTGGAGAACAAGTTTGGAGAACTAAAATACTTGAGAACTATTTTGGAGAACTACTTTTGGAGAACTAAAGTTTGGAGAACCAAAACCATTTGGAGAACTAAAATATTTGACGAGCTAAAAGATTTGGAGAACAAAAATATTGGAGAACAAATGGAGTACATTTTCTTATAAAAGTTATAATTTCACAACAATTCATTAATAAACCATTGTAGGATGACATTTTGACGTAAATACTTGTAAAGTGATTTAAGAATGGTCAAGATGTCAAAAGAGTATTTTTGACGATAAGTGTTATTTTTCAAAACTCGCAAATGGTATAAATAACATACGAAATGCATGCATAACATTACATCATAACTCATTACATATCATATCATTCGTAATAGGTCCAGATTAAGTATCACGCTATACCTCGATGTACTCACTCTTGTCATCATACCGCTTTATCAAGTGAGTTTTCATAGCCCCGATTTATTCAAGTTTTACTTATTTCAAACCTACGGGAGAATACATTGCACAACATTTTATTACGATACCAAGTATGTTAAATTCATTTACATTGCTTAAGTTACCACGTTGCCGTTAAATGTCCCCATTTCATATGCATGAGCCGTTAATTTCCTAGAAGCGTGTGTGTGGATAGATCTATCGAGGGTGACGCCTCCATCCGGGTTGGTGAATCCCAACTAGTCATACGGATGCATTTCATTCATAAACATTATTAGAGTTGTTTGGCAAGACACTCTGTTGGGGCTTAACATCGATTGGAGCTTCGGTATCATGCACTTAAGCAATTGTAACATTTTATGTGACATGATTGTCATACCAAGAACATTTTATGTGACATGATTGTCATACAAACATTTTATGTGACATGATTGTCATACACGATCTATACTTGCGTAGTCGTATAAAACATTTACCTAAACCTATGATTTCTCACCAACATTATTGTTGACCGTTTTAGCAATGTATTTTCGTGTAACTAAGGCATTATCATCATGGCATGGTTAGGGAACCACCTTTTGAGTCGCGCGTCGACTTATATCATTATACATTATGACACTTTCTTTTAAAACATCGTTTGGACTTGTAATATATTTATATTTCCGCAAACTTTATATACTTTTGGGACCTATACTTTGTAACTCGATTATTTTATTAAATCAAACGATGTATTTTCCAAACGACACTTTAGGTCGCTCAATATAACTGATTGTGGTGCTATGACAATCAATCCCTGTGAATTCCATTCCACCGCAAAGCAGTAAATTGGGGTGTGATGATTGGCATCGAGCTTCGTTATAGAGAACTAGGTTGCATCATTGACCTAGACTATAACTACATCATCATAGCATCTCATCATTTCATCATAAGTGCATGTTCACTTTGCATGCGATTTATACGTACATTTTCGAGTTATTTACTTTTATTTCAAAGCGATTGTCACATGGATGCCTTAAATACCCATTTCATTATCCTTTCCTCATACTCTAATGTGGAGAATTCTTTGTCATTCCCTATCACAATTTTTATATCAACTGATTCATCACCGATAACGCCGAATGCCGAGATAAACCTTTAAGTAGGACGAAGTCACTCTCACTCTTTTGTTTCACCACTAACATGTCGAGTTACACGTTATTCACATTAAGTCACTAAACCATTATACATTTGAAGCACTTACAACACCTCATAACCCATCTTTTGAACCCGTCGATCATTTTGAAAAATAACCTCAAACTTATCACCTTCTATCACATCTCTTTAGGCGCTTATTCCTAACATAGGATTTGACTCGTCTCATTTTCCTTTTATTTTGAAGAGTTATGGCGAAGAAAGTCGCACTAGAAATGACACCACCGCTATCCAAAGGTATGTAGAGCGATAGTATAGCCGAGGCACTAAGGAAAGAACGAGCGACGATGAGCTGCTATTCAGGGGCCGCAGCTATCTGCTGAAATGCGAGACTTGCTTACATCAAAAGGTTTCAAGAGTTGACTGTTCTTTGTCCATTATGGTTTCGGACAATGAGAAACTATTGGAAAATTTCATTGGAGGACTTTCACAAAATATCCAAGGAGATGTAACTTCTTCGATCCACAAACAATTGAAGAATCTACCCGTATGACTCAAATACTCATGGCTCAAGTTGTGAAAGGGGAAAACATTATCAACAATAACCACCACAACAATAACAACAATCACACCATCAACAACAATAACAACCGCACCAACTACCACAATAACCAAAACAACAACAACAACGACGATAACCAAATCAACAACAACAAAAGAAAATGGGAAAATGACCAAGGAGGTTATAATAACAACAACCAAAACCGTGACACTAACCATCACCAACAATAGAATAGAAGACAAGAAGCGCCAGGGGTTTATGTTGCGCACCAACAAAGGAAAGAACTTATCTCGAAACTTACCACGATGTCATCAATGCACGCTACATCATGATGGTCCATGTGTATATGCTTTATCTGTCAAAAGTGGGACACCTTGCTAAGGACCGCAAAGGAAAAGGATATCTTGGAACACACCCACTATGTACTAGATGTAAGTTTCACCACTCGGTCTTTGCCACGCCAAGTGCCGCTAGTGCCAAAAATTAGGACACCTCGCCGAGGATTGTAGAGGTAAAACTATAATGACATGTTTCGAATGTGGGAGCAAGGACACTATCGAGCCAATGTCCCCAAAACCAAGATCAACAAGTTAAAGGTGCTCTTGAGAAAGCATACATGTTAGAAGGAGGAGAAGCTCAAAAGGATTTCAACAACGCGGAGGACTGAAGAAGTTCGGAAACTAACAGTCTTATTTTTTTCCTTATGCACTATGTCGTACTAAGTATATGTCTTTCATCGTATCCGAAACTTAATAACTTAAAGATGTACTACTTTTGATAAACCACTCGTTGTAAAATATTCTCATCTATCGTACTTTATTTTCTTTCCGATTTGTTATTACTTACGAGAATTTTACTTCCTTTTTACTTTAACTACCATTTTAACGACACGGTTTAAATCCTTGTAAACATTGAGAGTTATAACAACTAAACCGAACGTCGCATCATCGTTCCTTAATTATACATAGCCTAGCTAACTTTGTCTAATTCTAGAGGATCATGTTATGTTGGGAGCGATTAATTATAAATCTTAGTGCAAGCAAAATGTTCACATGTTTCAAAGTCAAAGTGTTACTCATCGGAGATACTCATCCAATATTTTTCTACTACGATGTTTTGTGCGCTCTCAATCATCGATAATCAGAACGACACTTCTCCATGTCTTCTTTCCTCGATATTAATCACAAACTCAAAATTCGATAGACTAACACGGTAACGAATTCGAGGATGAATTCCTTTTTGATGGGCGAATGTGACAACTCGCAATTTTAGGTCATTTCTCGAAACAATTCATGCTTCACCATTTCAACATTTATCGTAAACTAGGTTTACGTGTTCCAAATTCGCGTAACCTTAATGGTTTAGCGGCGAATTCATGATCATATCATCACGAACATTTCATATGGACTAAGTGTAGTCTACATTTCATTAACATCATTTGCATCATGTTAGTTCATTCATGACTTTGCATTTCACATTAAACGCGTAAATTTCATATTAAATAAACGTTATCGCGTGAGTTATTATTTTGAACATTTAATCCGTTACTTCCAAAAATGATCCCGATATATTTTTATACTTACATTTAGTTTATAAAACTATATTTTTAGTTTACCTAGTGTTTTAAATTTATTTCGTATATAAATTGTTAAATTTATATTATTACGACGTTTTTCTTAAAAACTACACGATAATTATATTATCACTCAAATTATGCAAGAAATATATTTTTACAATTTTATGACTCAATATATTTTACTTTGACCAATTAAAATTTATTAGCTAAAACTATCCTATTGCACAAATGTATACACAAGTTACAACAAACTTATACTTAACTACATTTTACTTACACATTTTATACATAATACATTTTATAAAAAAATATATATATATATATATAATTAGAAACACCTCCCCTAAAACCGCCATAGGGGAAGTAAGTCAAGGTTGGTAAAAAATATCTTTCATATCTAGATATATACTCCATGTTACACACTTTCTTTAATTCATTCACATAATCAAATAATTCAAGAGTTAGTAAAAGTGCTTTTTCTCTTTGTTCTTCACTCCAAAACCGCCATCATAGGTGTTTAGCAAGGGATCATCAAATTTTCAAAAGCTCAAGTTATTACAATCTAGATCACACTCTTATTAAGGTTTTGAAATAAAACCTAGGGTGTTTAGGTTAAACCTTTGTTCTTTGCACCTCATCATAGTAGCTTGTAAGCATATTTCTTTCATTTTACATATTTCATCTTCATTTCATATTTATTTCTTCATATTTTGAGCAAACATGCAAGACTTATGTGTATTTATACCATTTTACTTTGATTTTTAGAGTTTTATACATATAAAGTCATCCTATAATTATTCCTTGGTATATATTGGTCTTGATGATGTTTAGGAACCCATGACACCCTAAGAAGGTGTATGGTAGGATTAGAATAGCTTTGGAGTTGATTTGAAGGGATTGGAATAGGTTTAGTACGAGAAAAACTATTTTCGACAAGTAATAAAAGTGGTCTGTTCTTATTTTGTTTTTCTGGAAAATCCGACAGTAGGCACGAATTTTTGGCCTTGATATTTAGAAAATATACTTTAAAAGCGAATCCGTGGCCGCTTGAGCGGATTAAAGCGGAGTTATAACGAAGAAGTTATGAATTTTACAAGTTTGACGACGAAATATATAATTTATGAAAATTTCAGCAAAGTGTTTTTGTTTTGTACGAGTCAAAAGCAGTCCTAAGCTTCATAAATTATTTCGACTTATCAAAAATATATTAGTATACTTTGATACGAAGCTAAGGACGTATAATCGTGAAAGCGGTTTGAAACGACTAAGATATAAACGTTTTCATAAATTGCAGTAACTTTATTATTTTAGAAAAACTATTTTTGGAGAACAAAAGTGTTGGAGAACTAGTTTTGGAGAACTAAAATATTGGAGAACTATTTTGGAGAACTATTTTTGGAGAACTATTTTGGGGAAACAAAAGTGTTGGAGAACAAGTTTTGGAGAACTAAAATACTTGAGAACTATTTTGGAGAACTACTTTTGGAGAACTAAAGTTTGGAGAACCAAAACCATTTGGAGAACTAAAATATTTGAAGAGCTAAAAGATTTGGAGAACAAAATATTGGAGAACAAATGGAGTACATTTTCTTATAAAAGTTATAATTTCACAACAATTCATTAATAAACCATTGTAGGATGACATTTTGGCGTAAATACTTGTAAAGTGATTTAAGAATGGTCAAGATGTCAAAAGAGTATTTTTCGACGATAAGTGTTATTTTTCAAAACTACTAAATGGTATAAATAACATACAAATGCATGCATAACATTACATCATAACTCATTACATATCATATCATTCGTAATAGGTCCAGTTTAAGTATCACGCTATACCTCGATGTACTCACTCTTGTCATCATACCGGTTTATCAAGTAAGTTTTCATAGCCCGATTTATTCAAGTTTTACTTATTTCAAACCTACGGGAGAATACATTGCACAACATTTTATTACGATACCAAGTATGTTAAATTCATTTACATTGCTTAAGTTACCACGTTGCGCTTAAATGTCCCCATTTCATATGCATGAGCCGTTAATTTCCTAGAAGCGTGTGTGAGTGGATAGATCTATCGGGGTGGCGCCTCCATCCGGGTTGGTGAATCCCAACTAGTCATACGGATGCATTTCATTCATAAACATTATTAGAGTTGTTTGGCAAGACACTCTGTTGGGGCTAACATCGATCGAGACTTCGGTATCATGCGCTAAGCAATTGTAACATTTTATGTGACATGATTGTCATACCGATAACATTTTATGTGACATGATTGTCATACGAAACATTTTTATGTGACATGATTGTCATACACGATCTATACTTGCGTAGTCGTATAAAACATTTACCTAAACCTATGATTTCTCACCAACATTATTGTTGACCGTTTAGCAATGTATTTTCGGTAACTAAGGCATTATCATCATGGCATGGTTAGGGAACCACCTTTTAGTCAGGCGTCGACTTATATCATGTACATTATGACACTTTCTTTTAAAACATCGTTTGGACTTGTAATATATTTATATTTCCATAAACTTTATAAACTTTTGGGACCTATACTTTGTAACTCGATTATTTTATTAAATCAAACGATGTATTTTCAAACGACACTTTAGGTCGTTCAATATAACTGTGATTGTGGTGCTATGACAGTCAATCCCTAGGAATTCCATTCCGCTGCAAAACAGGTAAATTGGGGGTGTGACAACTCTCCTCATTGTTTATTTGCACATATTTTTAAAATGCGTTTAAACAATGACAAAATTATTTGCATTTCAACCTTTAATATACTAACAAGTAATTTGAACCCGCCGCGATGCGGCGGGGTGTTTTAAGTCGATGCGGAATGCCTAGAAACAATTTTAGGCTAAAGACATACATAATTGAAAAGGTTGTGTTAATTATTCTACTACACAACATTTGTAAGACTACAAAGCTTAAGAGTTCTTTGAGTATTGCTTGCTCTTCTTCCATCATTATCTTTAAGCTTAAGAGTTCTTTGACTTCTTTGCGGGCTGATGTTATGATCTACCCATGTTCACCATGTGGACAAAGCCATAGCGTGCGCATCAACAGACTTGACCTATCATTCTCCATTGCTTAATAGTAATTTGTCCGAATATCAGAAATACCATCCTGCATACGCTATATCCCCATACCTCCACTTACATGCATTTCATTTTTCGTTGACAATTTCTGATCGTCTGTATTATACCTGTACAGATAAAAAAAAAGCATATGAACACATTTAGTCTCAAATACTTCATTTTACATGACAATAACACACAATCAAATTACAAATTGTCATCCATTTTGCCACCTTAGCCAAAACAATATATTTATGTTCATTTGATTAGCCATTTCACACCTTCAATTCACACTAACACACGAAAACTTTCATATAAGGCATTTTAGTTCTTCCTCAACTGTCCTTTTTCAATCGGACCAAACCAACGACAATAGGCCTTTTGGTTACTTGGGCCTTTAATAAATAAAGATCGAATAAAGTTAAAACCACAAGAAGGAAAAAAAAAAAAAAAAAAAAAAAAACATTACATAGAAGTTACTTGTTCTTTTCGATATTGTACCCACGGAGAGGTACATCAACACCAACCCAATCATCTTGAAAACAAATTGAATTGAATATTAAAAGGCGCCAAGTGATGAAAAGTAAATAACGAGCGGGTTGACCAGCAGTTCTTCATGGAGTGCATTAGCCTCTATTATTTTATGTATGGATTTAAGACCATGATTCATTGCGGAGTATTTGCATACTGAAGTGTTAAAATACGGGCTAAGATACGGTGTTTGCATCTGAGGTGTTTGTGCTTCAAGGTTGACTTCATAATCCCAAACATGTATATTCACATATTAAACAAAACCGAATATCGGTGTGCTTGGGGTTGTGGCTTTGAAGTAGTTGCAAACCATTTAAACACCGGTTGGCTTACCAACTCGTGTGTCAACATAAGATATTATAGTAACATCACATACTTGCACTATAGTTCATTCACATATTATCATTTGACAATGCATTTGAATCCATAGGTACATTACATAACTATCATCATTGGATGGATCCATCTATGAGGCGTGTGTACGTTTCTTAAAATTCTCGCTTTTACAAATCTTAAGTGTAACAAACACGGATGAATAAAAACATGAGTGCAACGCCACAACTTACGGAACTATATATAAAGTTTTTGAAGCACCGCTTGTTTTACCTAACGAGGATACAAATGTTAAAGTATCCCGACTTTCACAAATCGAACATCAATAAAACATACCTTTAATCTTCAAACGACAACCTTAACTAATAAAGTAAGATTTCGACTAAAGCATAAGAACATTAATCCTCAATCCGTAAAATCGAGACATCACACTCTCAATTTTGAAACAATAACCGTAACTAATTAACTTATATTTACGCTAAAGCATAAGAACAACTAATCAAGTCTAATCTTGAAACAAAGAACTATCCAAAAACTGAAACCAACAAAATTTATGAGATACCACATACACATAGAAATCCAAGTATACTAAAACAACAACATAAAAATCTGCGCAACTAAGAAAGACGCAGGTTTGCGTAGAAATGTGGTTAAGATTTGCAAATCTGATTATTCATTATTCCAAACAACATGATTAACAAAACCCATAAATCTCAAAACATTCACATATAGGTGTGTTTGGATCAAGTGATTTAGTGGCGTTCATAGTCGCGTTGTCATACTTTGGGTTGATCCAAACAACAAATACTATCACCCTTGACAAAGGGAGAAACGCCACACGGATAAACAACAACAAATACCAACAAACCGTAACGGTGGCGTTCTAAAATGCCTAAGTATGCCTAAACGTAACTATACTAAATGACTATAACTAATCTCCTCCTACACCTTAGCTAAATCACTTGATCCAAACACACCTATATGTGATGTTTTGAGATTATGCAACCTAAATCATAACTCCAAGCTAAAATAATCCTCAAATCAACTTTACAATCGAATTTAGACTAACTAAAGTGATTTTGATGACAATATCGTTTAATCCATGATCATCCAATAAATGCGATTAAGACAAAAATGTGCGATTAAAATTAAGCTTTAAATTAGCCACATACTTGAATAACACAAAGATTGTACCAAAAGTAAATGCTTCAATGGCCAATCCGGATTATGAATTAATCCTAACAACTCATATAGGTGAAATAAATACATTTTTTTAATTGGTTACAACTTCTTTAATAACTATCTACAAAAAGCATATCGTGTGATAACATAGTTTCCCCACTCGAACTTAACGAAGCATACGTTACACGAAGATGAAGCTCCATGAAATGGGTCAATTATCGGTGGCTTAAAAGCAGCTCCATTTTGACTGTCTTCATTTCATAAGCCCTGGGATCATTAGGGCCAAAGTAGACGCATTAGCTTGATCCTCATTCTGCTTAGAACATATAAGCACAATGAAGTCCCATCATGTTTCGCCTTTCATTATGACAAATGATGATCAAGTTAAAGGCACTTCACAATACTATACCATTTCATATTTATTACCTTCATCTCAAAATGAGAACAAATCAAGTGCTATCTGGCAAAAATAAGTGCGTGGAACAATCTTAAGTATGTACATCATTAAATAAAGAAGAAACACGATAGTAAACAACAAAACACACCGCTGCAAATCGCTTCCGTTCATGTCCACCAATTGGGGAATCCAAGGACCTTGGCGTAATCCTATTTAAGCCTTACGAAGCATTCAAGTTCATTCGATTCTTGTTTTTCTTTTGTCTTTCCAGTTAAGGGCACATACTTGCTCCTTTTCTTTTGTCCACCATAGGAGGTGCTAAAATTGGTTCTGTTCATGCACCACTTTTGTCGCATCAAGCTTGAATTTTACGTTACTAACCATTCCAATCGCCACTCTTGGTCGGCAAAATGTTTGAACGATGCTCCACCCGGTTCTGCAGAAACATAGCGGTGTAAATTATTACTATGCATTAGCAAATCAACCCGGTGATATCGGTTACTCAAAGTATTCAATAGTTAATAAATCTTTTGTGCATAAACATATCGTTACATAATAAAAGGGTTTTAATTTTTCCCTAATGATGTTGAAAATGCGCACCTACACCACCGCTTTTGCAATAAGTCAAAAGTTATCCACCTATCAAAACTAAATTTAATAGTATGAAATGAGCGAATCGAAACTCAATATTCTACGATGCTTACTTCAAGTAGCTTATAAGTGCTTATCTATAAGTAGGGCTGAACAAATAACTAACTTGAACGTCAACTTAAAAACAATAAAAAAAACATTAACCCCGATCAATCGCGATTGGAACAACATCGATGCATCCTCTCAACTCCCATTTTGTCAATTGTTCTGCAAAACTCACAAAGCATCATCAAATTCACCAAAAAACACCCACCTAAAAACTCTTGAAAAAGAAGCTTATTTCAAACGATTATGAAAAAAGCAGTTTATGACACAAAGATAAGATTACATACCTTTTTGAGCTCATAAGTATTAAGTAAGTCAAACACATTAATACAAATGACCGGAATCACCATAAACCCATAACCAACAAAACAAAATATACCTTAGTATCACCATCAACGGATATATCCGCACTGCTCACTCCCTTTCCCTTGTAACTCTTCAACCTTCAATAACATCCAAAAGTGAAGAGACATATCTTTGTAGGAATTTCAAATTCACACATTCAAAATCAAAACCACATAAATCTTTTATATAAACTCTTGAAAGGGTGTTAATTTAATGTCAAATAATTAGTACCAATTCATTTTAATCATCAAACAATTAAACCCCAATATGTTATTAAAAAAATAAAAAAAAATGAGGGGTTTACTTACATCAAAGTAGCGAGATAAAGGCCAATAATATATTTTTTAATTTGCGAGTTTGTTGAATATATATGCCTCAACGGGTCTCTTCACGTATGCAAAATCAAAACCCACTAATCAAAAGTTTCAATTTTATATAAAATCTTGAAAAGTGTTAATTTAATGTCAAATAATTAGGCCCCAATTCATTTTTACACCAATTCATTAAAACCTTAGGAATAAAAAAATCGTAATGACTTACATCAAAGCGTGATTTACGCTTATAAAACTTATTGTTTTTTTCTGCCTTTGATGAAGATATGTGGAACCTTCATCACGGGAAGGTATGACTCATGGCTTTCTTTAGATCTCTTTAGGGTTTGTGTTACTTGTGGATATGGGTATTTGTTAGTGTACTTGATGAACCGACAATATCTCGGGAGAGAAATTTCTAGAAAGAGAAAGAGGACTAATGCTATTAAAACAACCAATGGGATTCAATATTATGTGGCTAATTAACGTGTAAAAAGTTCATTTGCATAACTCAACGCACGCCTATTAGTATATATATATATATATATATATATATACGTAAAATCAAGTGTCTAACGGTATGACTCCCAACCACAAATGTCCAAGTTAACGGGTCAAGGAGGGCTTTGTTGAAATAGGTAATGGGTTAAATCCCATTGGGTATTTGTTAGTGTACTTGATGAACCTGACAATATCCGGGAGAGAAATTTCTAGAGATAGAAAGAGAGGCGGTTGTGTTGACTTCCATTTAATGTTTCGTGTGACAAACACGCACTCCACCGACCTACTATTCATCTTTGTAATGTAATTAATCTTCATAGCCAATGAGGAATTGCCTAGTGTAAAAAAGAGGACTAATGCTATTAAAACAACCAATGGGATTCAATATTATGTGGCTAATTACCATGTAAAAAGTTCATTTGCATAACTCAACGCGCCTATTAGTATATATATATATATATATATATATATATATATATATATATATATATATATATATATATATATATATATATATATATATATATATATATAACGTAAAATCAAGTGTCTAACGGTATGACTCCCAACCACAAATGTCCAAGTTAACGGGTCAAGGAGGGCTTTGTTGAAATAGGTAATGGGTTAAATCCCAAGTTTTAACTAAAAGGCCACTCTAACAGATATGGTAATTGCACGACAAAAGAAAAAATTTAAATACACCTTTTGAAGAGATTCTCAATGGCATTTCAAAACAGTTCCAACTAACTAATTAAAAGATGTACACACGTAAACAATGATATATAACTATTTTCATTGATTCACCGACGTGAGAATCGCAGCCAATGCTAACGAAAAAGGATGGTAACTGAGCTCGGTAGCGGCAACAACCACACTTATACGACGTCGTTACGGCCACCTATTGACCACAGATGCATGAACTTTACTTGAATCGATGCAGGGCAAATGCTAGTGCCAATTTTCACTATGACTTCCCAAAGCATCTTCGTTCTCTTCTTCTTCGATATTATCAAGCACCCACTCGGTTTGGTATGTATCAATATTCTGTTGCACTTTTAGTAATCTAGTCTAGTTTTAAGTATATTTCATCTAAACTGTCGTGAACATGATAAAAAAAACCCAATATTTCTTCGTCCATCGATTCAGTCAAAGTCATTATTTCTAGTTTTATACTTGAATCATGTACAAAGTACTAAAAATCACATTTCATAACAAAACAAACGGAAGCGATAAAAATGAAAGGAGAGATAATTGTTTACCACAATAGCGACCGGTCGCGATTGTGAGATTAATAGCGAAGTTGCGACATATTCGCAAGGCGTGAACTTTAGATGTTCCGACAATGTTCCAAGTCCTCCTCCAACAATTCCTAGTTAATAAACAAACAAATATTGAACTTAGTTACAATATCCTCTTAATCTTTGTTTGGACACTTTACTCACAAACTTAATACAAATTTCTTACACCAAATAATAATATACATTTTATATACATATTTTCGGCTTGGGGTTGTTTGTTTAAGCTTATTTATGGGCTTATATATTTTCACCTTATGTTTTATAAGCGACATTTTTGGCTCATATTGGAACTTATGGGCTTATACAGGTGTTTGTTTTAGCTTATTTGATTTCGCTTATGTTTCATAAGGACAACTTCTCTACTTTATTTTGAGATTTATAGGCTTATGTAAGCTCATTATATCATAATAACACTTATAAGCTCATAAGTCTCAAAATAAGTCGAAAACTTCCGCTTATGGAATATAAGCCAAAAGCAAATAAGCTCATAAGCACTAGAATAAATAGAAAAAGCGCATCGTGTTTTAGAATATAAAAGCGACCCTAATGTTTGGTGCAATCACACGCGTGCGTATGAATTTATATAGCGGTAAATGCAAATACAATTGCATTCAGATTACCTTCGAGAACACGTGTGACACGTTGAACACTTTCATGGCATCCGAAATCATTTTACATTCGTTGTTATTAATACTGTTGCAAAAATGTTAGGATTTAGTAAATCCATTAGTTATTAAAGAGTCGGTCACCTCAAGTATATGTAATCGTTAAGCTCGTAGTCGTAGATTATTATAAGTTAAGTAGTATTTAGTTTAAGTAACACCGTGGAGGACGGACGGTCTTTACCCACTGTATGCCCGATCCACGACCCGATAGGTGGCGATTTATGTAATGACTATAAATACTCTCTACCTCCCAAGGTAGAGAGTTGGAGCTCATAATAAGACTTTTCTTTCTCTCACTAAAGTTCCCAAACCTCTAACTTTCTCTCTAAAACTCTTTATCGCCTATTTGATCTTATGGTTTAGTGTGTTTGTGAAATCCAATATGTTACAAATGGTATCAAGAGCCATGGTTAGATCATCTCTTACATATCTTTGGATTTCTAGTGGTTTTAGGTGGTTTTGAGTTTGAGAAAGTTTAGTGGTTTTGCATCATTTGGTTGATTTCTAGTGTTAAAGTTTGAATTTTGATTGTACTTTTGTGTTTAGGATCATCATAAGTGTTTAGGTTTTGATTTGGAAGGCTTGAATCATCGTGGTTGGGTTGTTTTGGATTGAAAAGTGTGTTTTGAAGTTTTTCATGCTAGCGACTTGGTTCTCGTGTTCTTTTCTTGGTAGCGACTTGCTTTGTAAAAGGTAGCGAGTTGTAGTGTATTGTGGTAGCGACTTGGTCCTAGCGACTTGTCTATTGAGACAAGCCGACAAATAGTACAAGTTAGTGGATTCTCCACTACGGCTAGCGACTTGGTGAGGTTAGCGACTTGCTTGAAAAAGTGTTAGCGAGTTGTTCTGTAAATTGTTAGCGACTTGGTACTAGCGACTTGGATCTTAGCGAGTTGCTCTTTAGCGACTTGATCTCTTAGCGACTTGGTGCTTAGCGACTTGTGTCCAACGACTTGGGTCTTAGCGACTTGGTGCTTAGCGACTTGGTGATCTAGCGAGTTGCTACTTAGCGACTTGGTGCTTAGCGACTTGGTTCAAGGTTTATAGCGACTTGTCTTCTAGCGACTTGTTGACTTTTCCGACAAAACTTCAAACGGCTATAACTTTTGATCCGTAACTCCGTTTTCAGCGTTCTACCCATCAAAGCGACCGTGAGCGAGGAGAATGGCACGCCGAATGAACATTCGGGTCAACCCTCGAGGCCTAAATCCGCTCGAATAGAAGTTATTGAGGTTTTAAGTTTTAGACCTAAATTTCTCCGTAAAATCGTGCATCAACCAATCCAAATCTCAACCAAACAACATCTCTACTAATCCTACAAACAATCAAGTCCTAACACACAATTGTCTATCATTGTGTCGATCCATCGATCATCTTAACACATTCTATTGGTCATTGCTTAACGGTTTGGTCTTGATTTTAGTAAAATCCCGAAAAGATTCTATTTCTCGGTTTAAATCATAGACTTGTAAAATCCGTGCATTCTACCACATCATGTCTTACTCTCTTGACCCGGTGATTTGAAGTGCTTAAATTGTATGATGTTGTGGACAACAATGATAATGAATGCTACACTGAGCGATTAAAGATGATTGAATTAATCAATGAGGATGTGAGATCTCCATGTTCGAATCTAATGAGAATGAATTGCACCGCTAAGCTACGAAATGCCATGCAAAAGAAAGTAGCATTGAACCTTATCAACAACTTCACTCTCACCTCATGTTACTTCTACCCATAACAATGGATCGAACATGTATTGCCCTCTTCCGTCGGGACTTATCCACATTAACGAGAACTTTGTTGTTGAACTTAGAACAATTGGAGCTACAACTTGAAAAGAAGAAGGTTCAAAAGGATAGTTCGGTCTTTGCACTTCAAGTGATCTACAAACAATTTCGATCATTCATCGGAAGGAATTCACATCGATTATGATCAAGACATGACCGAAATATCCTTCAAGAACACACTTGGAATGGAAATTAGCGTGTTCATTGAGACATTTATCCATCTCATGGATAATGTGGAGAAGTATATTGAGGAAGTTACTCGAAAAGATGAAAAAGTGGATGAGTGTCGGTGCGGTTGAGAGATATTTGTGATAAGTTGGGTAATGTATCATTGAAGAATCGGGTGTTGTTGAATGCAACAATAAATGATGTTACCAAATGTCGAACTCTGTCACAACAAATAATGATGAGTCGGGTGTTGAAAGCACATCGGGTGATGGATCGGTTGACACTTTGAATCTGAGGCTCGAGAGATAGATAAGCTTGACACATCCGGTGTCCGGTGACTCTTGTTACACATGATGTGGATGCGGATATCGGACCGAAATTGAGCGGTGTCATGTGATGAGGTACCCTTCTTTGTTCAACATAGTGCATTTGCTAATGTACCTAAACATCCGATCTTAATCTTGAACATGATTTTGATAAATGTTCCTTGGTTGAGGTGAGTCTAATAAGTTTCAAAACAAATGATATGGTTGATAAAAGGCTTTTGATGAACTTTCAAACAAATTCTCAAAACTTGAAAAACATTGCATTTCACTTGAAATTGCGATACGAGTAAAGAAGAAAGTTTTCAACTTAACAAACCATGTAAAAATCGGAACTTCACGAATTCGTGAACTTTTGAAATTAACACTTTGAAAGCTCGACTTCAAGACAAAGAGTCAACTATCAACAATTTGAAGAAACATATTTCTAATATGCATGTGAAAAGTAATTTGGTTACAAGTAATTACGATGTTAATACTATTGATGATATTCAAATGAGAAATGATGAATTAGCGGTTTGTGTGGCCAAATTACTAAAGGAAAATGAGTCTTTGAGAAAGCATCACATAGAACTAAGTGACTCATCAAAGAAGCTAGAACTAAGTCAATAGAACAAACAAACTCTTTGATAGCAAAAATTGATGAACTCAAAGCTCAACTTGGGAAAAGAGTTTCGCTATTGTTGCCTTAAAAATGAGCTTAGGAAAGCGTAGGAAAAGTGTGAACACTAAGTTTACAAAACCATCAACCTTGAAACCAGGTTTCTCATCCCATTAGAAACCGGTCCATTGTTAGGCGACCTCTGCGTTTATATCCGAAAGACCAAAATTTTCAAAACACGGTTTGCCTCCCAAGTTGATGAGAAACAAGTTTTGTCAAAACCGGTCACTTCACAGAGTTACCTAAGAATAAGGCTTCTAGCTCCTTAACCCTCAACACGTAGCCACTTCTACTCCCAACACCTCTAGGATTAGTTCGAAAGCGAGTGTCAAAACCAAGCATTAAAACCCGAATTCATATGATATGAATGACTTGTGGAAGAACTATTATCTAGAAAAAGCTAGGAAAAAGGCATGATTCGAAAAGACATAATTTTAGGTGCAAGACCTAGGGTGATGAATTCTACGAGATTTCAAGGCACTACTAGTAGTTGTAAACCACTACCTAGGAACACTCAAAAGACTAGGGATTGGCGTGCATCTAAGAGTAGTTATGAGCATAAGAATGCTAAGCATGTAGAAAACAAAACTAGAAATTAAGGTCTTTTCCACATAAGAAACATTTTCCTAATTCACATGCTAAGGTACAATCCACTAAGACTACTAACATGACTAAGGTTCAACATGTTATGATGCAAAACAAACCTAAAACTTCGCCTAGATGGATACCAACTGCTAAATCTTTGGAGTCTAGGAATAAGGATAAGTCTTCCACTATGCATAAGAAGCCTTACAATCCTAGACCTTGCCATAAGTGGATACCATCGGTAGAATGTTTAAGGATCTTGGACTTAGGTGGATTCCTACCGGAAAGTTTTTTCGATGACAAAATCAAGGTTGACCGTGAAACCCCAAAGGGTTTGGATACTAATGTCACTAACCAAAATATATGCAATCAAGTTTGTAATATTAGTGCGGTAGTCCTTACTCGATTCGATACTTGATCCTTCACTACATGGGTGGCTTAAAGTATGGATTACAAATGGATTGATATCTCATAACTCACGGGTTCAAGTAACTCAATCTTGATATTCATTCGGCTATGACGTCTGCTCACATCGATTCGGGCCTCGTACTTCATCATTATGGCGTCTGCAGATAACACTTGAGCCCCGTTCCTCAAAGAAAAGAAAGGTGTATGCGCTTGATGCGCTTTATCTTCAAAAGAAGAGAAATCTTCATGTTTATGACCATTCTCATCGACATTCTTCATCAACAAGCTTCATGTTTTCCCACGCTCTTTCAACCCTCAAGTGGATCTACGTTCATTGGTGTATATTCTTATTCACTTGTTTAAATCAAAATGGCAACTTCGGATGCAATTTTGAGGGGAAAGAGTGCATATACTACATGTTGATGGATGCTTGAATTATGGTCATCGACTCTCCTCCAACGCCTAATGCCTCACTTACTAAGGATAATTGGGATTCATTGTTTGGGATTTATTGTTTCAAGATATGTTTGATGAGTACTTCCAACCTTCAACGAATGTTGATCATCTAGTTCTGAAGCTCTTGCTCGGTTACTTGATTCAACTAGTTCTCCATCTAAGAAGTACTTCTCGGACTACTCAAGAAACCTAATCTCCGGTTATTCCTCAAGGCGTTGATAATGACTATCATGATGTAGTTGCACTCATGAATAATGATCCGCTCTTTGGTATTCCTTTGCCAAATCTTCACGGATTATTGTTCATGAATAATGATCCGCTCTTTGGTATTCCTTTGCCAAATCTTCACGGATTATTGTTCCTCTCAATGTGCACTCGTAAATCAACCACATGAACATTAAGGAAAATGACTACCTCATCCGCTCGAAGACATTATTGGTGAATCTTCCATATCGGTCTCTACATGTATACCTTTAGGAAGAATGCATTGATGTTGAGGAATCATTTGTTCGGTTCATTCGGTGGGTCAATGTACATCCGATTGTATGTTTATTCACGTGTTGGACATTTGACACAAGTTGATTACTTGAGTTAATCATTTATCACTTATTTGAGATTGAAGTTGACTTTCACAAAGGCGTGTTCTTATTTGATAACTTGCTCGGGTTTAAGAATTTGAGTTGAAGACTTGGTTTATCTAGTTACCGGTGATCGGGGTGGATGGTTAAAGACCGTTAACTATCACTATTAGGAGTTATTGTTTTACAACATGCGAGGTGTGGATAATCTCAAGAGGTGTTAATGTCTCATACTTTGTTTGAGTAGTGAGTACTTAGAGATTTGCTTGAAGCATAGATTCTCGACACCGTTCTTCCATCATTAAGTGCAAGCTTAAGATACAAATGCGGGAATTCGACTTGAGTTTCAAGTTTGGTATATCGGGTTTTCTTCAACAGTGGTCACTTCAAATTGTCTACATATGGGTTGATAAAGATAGTCGAGAGAGTTTACATAGCGTTGATTCTCACAGATTCATTTGGGCTATTTGAGTTCTTCTCACAAGATTTCAAGTTTATTGGTATATTATGTTTCTTGATTACGAGGTATCAAAACCGACAGGGGAAGGAGACATATATCTAAAAGCACAACGAGTACACTTGATGAACTTAACACTTCTACGATTGAAGTTATCCGGAAAGACAATGGTCATAACCGTAGAAACTCGGTGTTTAACTCGTAGCCTTTGGTGTATTATTCCAACTATTTGGGGAAGGATATATTATTCCAACTATTTGGGGAAGGATGTATTATTCCAACTATTTGGGGAAGTGGTCTCTGGAGACTTTTGGTATGTGTTACTTGATTCGGTTGGAAGAAATGTGAGAAGAATATTTGGGCGTGAGATGATATTGCTTATCGACATCTTCTATATGATTTATGATAAAGTGCTTCGGTTATTGCTTCATGTACACAATGTAATGATGATTTCGATGAGATCGCAACCATCGGGGAGAGATGTGTACATCGTGGACATGTTCACATGATCGAGCTTATTCGGTTATTCCGAGTTGACATCCATGAGAGATGATCGGTGATTCAACATGTTACTTGGATGTCATCGTCTCTACTCTTGTTGGGTACATGTGTACATTATGGGTGATTGGTTATATGTTTAATAAGCGGAATGCATTTGGTGAAATGAAGATGTTGATATATTGTTCCCCTGAATAGACAATTGGTCAATCTCGAAGAGTAATGTGTACATCGGGGATGCTTGTTGGGTTCATGTGATCGGGCTTAATCAGTGTATCCGGGTTTGATAACCACTCGAATAGACGATCAATGTTTCAACTTGTTACTTCGGTGTTCTCGTGTTTCTTTGGGTTGTTGAGCTTCATTCAATGAGACCGCTTTGTATTCAACTCTTACTTGGGAAATGGTCTTTATTCGATGTTTGTCGGTTTGGGAAAGCTACCAAAGATTCAAATTGAGAAGGCTCATGTTCGAGACGATTTTCTTAGAAGCCTCGAATGCTTTGGTGGCGAAAGTTTAAGAGATGTTGATTCCTTTCTTCTACAACGTGCTGAACGATATCTTTATCTCGGTACTCATTTCATCATCCTCTTAAACTAATTTATCTCTTGTAAATATTTATTCGAAAAACAAAATACAAAATTACAAAACCTTCAAAAAGCAAATAGAAAAATATAAAACTTTCAAAAATCCATAAAAATTTGAAAAATCTTGAAAATTTTCTAAAAAAATATTGTCTTTTTGTCATGTTTTTCTCGATTCGATAATATCTACGGTCTTTGTGCTGTCATTCAAAGAATGACACGGGACTTTAGATGTTGTTCGAATGTTCATAAAAAAAACAAAAAAAAAAAAAAAAATCAAAAATCAAAAATCAAAAAAAATTTTTGGGAGAAAGTGAAACAATGGTTTATTGTCATTTCAGCAAGAACCCGCTTTTCAAAGATAGAAACGAGCCATGCTTTATCTTGGTTTTCAAATTTCTTGCTCGATTCTTTAAACTAATCCTTACTATCTAATGAAAACTAGTTGTTTTGAAAAATAACTCGGACTCTATTTTGATAATCATCGGACTTAAAGTTTGTCAAAATATCTATCTCTCAATCAACAACTTATGTCATTGATTGAGGGGAGAATGATTTCAATTAAATCAAAAGTTATTTGTCATACAATTGTTTTCAAAAGATAATCATGCATGTTTATTCAATGGGTTTAAAGTCTCAAAATCCGATCCTTATCGGTTAAAACGCTTTCATAATCAAGTCACAATTCTCCTTAAAAGCTTTCAAAATCAATTTAAATCTCTGAGATCACAAATCTCAAATGATTTGATAATTGTGATCGGGGAGAATTTGTGATTTAAATTGGATTTAAACGATAATTCGGTAAATGGTTTTATAAGGATGTACAAGCTCTCCTTCCCACATGTGCCAAACGATTTCAAATTTTCCATGCACATGTTGAGGGGAGCATCTATCTTAAACCACAAAGATTTGAAACGTGATCAATTTATCTCAATGTGCGGGTTTTTCCTAATATGTGCAAAACATTTTCAAATATCTATGCACATATTGAGGGGAGCAAGCTTATGAAAACCTCATCCTTCCCAAAATGCTTTATCTACTTGATTTGATTAGGAAGTGATGTTGATATCTTTAGAAAATGGTAATCAAAGAAGTTAATTCTTTCTCTTGCCTCCGTGTGCAAAACGATTTCAAACACTTGATGCACATGTTGAGGGGAGCTCTTGTTCTAAAAATATCAAAAACAATTCGGTACAAAATGCTTTGATAATATATCATAAGTATCTGGATTGATTTTCAAATGGTTTTCAATTGGTTCCAATGGCGGATGAACAATACCAAATAGACCGACCAACTTTACTTTATGTATGGTGATATAAGGATGATAAGGTTAGGTATTTGTTCCCATGATCCGCCGAATCGGAGGGATCTACCGAGGACAATCCACTAGATAGTGTAGAAGTCCTTAGGTATATTGAAAAAGGAGAAAATGAGATATGGGAAGAGTGCGGATGAGGCCGAGCTAGTCTTGGAATAAACCCAACAAGGTTCTAGCTATGAAGTCTCGGTAAGCTTGAAGGGGTTGAAGAATGAAAAAGAATTGAATGAGAAAAGGGTGAAAACAAATAGCCCTCCATTTATTCAACCTTAGGGCGATATCGGGTTCAATTCATATGCTCTTGGTGGTTACCAAGGTAACATCGGTATTGAAGACAAGGCGTCATGGACCCGATGGCGCTTGCGCACTTCAACTTCCCAAACCACTCAAGTTCCTCTTAAAAGGACTTGTTTCATTCTCACGGGAACCGACATTATCTATCGACTTTCTCTTAGAGATTGTTGATATTGAAGAAGGAGACCCTCTCCCTAGTCTCCGATATAGGATCCAAATATGCACAAATTGAGTCTAGAGCCACGAGATCATCAATAAATCTCATTAGGACACTTTCAATGAAGACTCTCTTTTCACACAATGTGGAAAGAGATTATATCTTGAGTCCTCGCATTATCCTTGTGGTATTGCGGAACATCCGAGTGATATGCAAACATATTCACAATGAAGATGGAAAGCCTTCGGAGCCAACATCAAACAAGCTCTGGTAGGTGGCATGTGAGATCTATTCTATAGATCAACCATGTGACAACCGAATGAAACAATGGGCGATTCAATCTTTTGAATCAATCTGGTTCGAGTTATGGATTGACGGATACCTTTGAAAAACCGGTCGTTGTGCTTAAAAACTCTTTTCTTTAGCACATCGACCGTGTTCGATATTTCAAATCAAAAGGTGTTTATGATTGATAATTGATTTTCATTAAAACCTTCGTTGTATTGCAAAAACAATTTCTATTGAGCGATACGATTGTTTTTCAAATCTCTTTTCATCAATCGGTGAATCTCTATTCATTTGGTTCACTCACTCCGTGTTGTCTTCTTTGAGGCGTTCGGTTTGAGAACGACTAGAGCATTGCGAAACCCTGTCAAGGAAATTCTTGAATTATACGATCACGAGCGGTACTTGTCTTGATCAGCGGGGAACCGTGGGTGTGTACCTCAATTCAACGAAGTGATCAAAGACACTTTCGTGCGCTTTATTGCTAAATGTTTTATGCGGTCGCCCCTACGTTTGCGGTGATCGAATGATGCGGTCAATCCATAGCCGCATGCTCACTCAACACATTCATCTCAAAAGAAATCATGATTAGTGCATCAATGACTCGATATTTTCACTCCATGCTTCGCTACTGCTGCGCCAATATCATGAATCAACGAAAGCTTCCGCTACTCGATGAGAATATATCATGATCCGAAATGTGAGCATGTCGGTCCGTTTGTCACAACATCACATAATACCAACACCACAATGGATGTCTCGAGATTTTTGTTAGTGATGATCTCAAAGCGGCTCAAAATTATTATCACGTGGATCGGTAAAGACCTCCACTTGGATTAACCAAACATGCAATAAGAAGAATCAATGACTACGAGCTTGAGCAAAGTACTACATCAAGAATGCAAGAACAATCTTTTAATGTAATATCTGTTTGTATTCAATGTATGTTTAATGTGTGTTTGAGGTGACCTCCTTAGGGGAGATTGTTAGGATTTAGTAAATCCGGTTATTAAAGAGTCGGTCACCTCAAGTATATGTAATCGTTAGAAAGCTCGTAGTCATAGATTATTATAAGTTAAGTAGTATTTAGTTTAAGTAACACCGTGGAGGACGGACGGGTCTTTACCCACTGTATGCACGATCCACGACCCGATAGGTGGCGATTTATGTAATGACTATAAATACTCTCTACCTCCCAGGTAGAGAGTTGGAGCTCATAATAAGATTTTTCTTTCTCTCACTAAAGTTCCCAAACCTCTAACTTTTTCTCTCTCTAAAACTCTCTTATCGCCTATTTGATCTTATGGTTTAGTGTGTTTGTGAAATCCAATATGTTACATCGATAAACGAACCCGTTGGTGTGTGACTTTATGGTAAAGGGAGAAGCGGTATGGAAAACACCTTTACGTACAGTAAGTAAAACGCAAAGGAGGGCGTCAAAAAGAGCAAATGCCAGCCCATAAGAATCAAGATGCTCTTCTAAGTATTTATTTGGCTTATATACTACCCACATTTGAACAAACAAATGGCATGCGCTCAACCTTGTTACGACAGAAACTGTGTTGCCGATTAAATATAGCTCTAGAACCTTCATTATAAAAGTCCAGGTTAGTTGATCGTATCACCAATTCAGGACGATAAACTGTGTTATACACGAATGAAACGAAATGTAGAAGTTTCTTACAGTGTTTTCTCGTTAGTTGTAAAGAGGTGTAATTTTGTTTAAATGCAGCAGTGATCAGTGACCTTTAAAAGTGGGCGAAGTAGCTTGTACTGAAACACAATGACAATGGAACAATTAAACATTGTTTAAATCGAGTTATTCTGCGGGAGTGTTTGGGAATGCATATTTGCCCAGGTATGAAACTCATTATTTTTAAACTCCTACTAAAAAGAAAGATACATATCGATACGTATAAGGGAGCAAGAGTATCATTGCCTTAAAAATCAAGTCAGGACTCTTTCAGCTTCCAAACCCGCCCATTTCAGCCCCTAAACCCATGCGTTTCAGCCCCCATTTCAGCACCCACATGCAACGATTTATGGCCCAATTTCAGCACCCTAAACTTGCTTATTACAGCCCCTACTTCAGACCCCAAGTGCACCTAATTTAGCATACAAACACACCCTCGACGACCCCCATTGCAGCACCCAAACCTACCATTTCCAGCCCGCGTTTCAGCGCCTAAACACACCGTTTTCTGCCACGAAACCCACCCATTTCAGCCACCGAAACCGCATCAGCAAACATCCCATCATATCTGCTTTGGGCAGACGGTAAAACTCGCCATGATTCTGTACCTGGAAATAGATTTATTGGTTCTAAGCAGTGTTTTTGTTTCTGAAATTATCTTGTGAAGTCCATAACTTAAAATTAATGAATATTGTTACGACCACTAATCACATGTCCATTTAGACATTAAGGAGTAACTGGTATCTTCTAATTGCTAAAGTTTACTACCATGTATTAGTTTCTACGATTATAGTGTTCCTTGATAGTTTTCGTCTATACATTTTATTTCGCACATATTGACTTATTAGAATTTAGGAGCAATCATATTGTTCTCATGTACCCAATTAACTTGATATAATAAATGGATCATGGGAGATAAAAAGATATGGCAAAATATTTCCAATGCACCCCCTTCAGCAGCTTCACCAATCATCCCCTTCAAAGGCTTTTTTTTTCGTACTTCAATCTCTTATTTCAAATACAACCTTTCTATAGTATTTTTTGAACATACACAAACAAAAAATATAAAGAACTCTAAATGTTACTCTTGTAAACAAATTAAAGCACAATTAAAAAAAATGCAAAATTAAAAAACATTTATAAAAGACTATAATGAAGAATCAATGAACCTGAAGAAGCAGCGGTGGCCATATCTTTTTCAACTTTGGCTCGCATCTCACGCAAAGCAGTAGCTTCTTCTTCTATCTCTTTCAATACCTAAATCCAGATTCTAATTCATTAAAAATCAGAAACAAATTACGATATAAAAAACTTAATTAGATGATTATTAAGAAAGATTGTAATTACATCAACGGTGTCCGGTCACCCTCCATCTTTCTTTCACCGGGGTATTGAATATATGGATTTGCAAAAACCCAAATCCACAGAAACTTATCTCCTGAAAATTGCGTATGAAACTATGAATATCTCTGTTTTCGGATAAGAAGAGAGTGAGGCGGTGACATATCACCATTAGCCAACACGTGTATACACATGAACAAAAAGGCCAAAAAACATGGGCCAGGAAACCAATTTATTTTTAAATAATGCTGAATAAACTAATATAGTTTGATGGTGCCTTGTGCCATATATACTTATATAAATTATTAAGTAAACTTGCGTTACTTTAATAATTTCGTAAACAAGATGATCACCGAATAGTTAAGTTTGCATATCAAAATACTTACAATTATAATGATTTCAAATTTAGATGGTATATATTGTACAAAAAGATGCAACTGTATTGCTACATGAAACTACATTTTTTTTAACATGAACTTTTTTTTTTTGGAAAATGGTCTAAAAAGGCATCCAACTTGCCACTTTTTCCTTTTATAGGCATCAAACTTTTTTTCTTTTCTTAAAGTAGTCAAATACTTTCTTAATATTCCTATTGTAGCCTCATACTTTCTTAATCTTCCTATTGTAGCCTCTAATCAAAGTTAATTACATAAATTTATAAATAGTCACTGTGGCTCTAAACAATTACACCATTAGTCCTTGAGTCTTTTATATCATTCCTTTAACGAAAAATAGATAAAATCTATCTTCTACACTTTCTCATCCTCTTCTCGCTCTCCTTCTAGCTAGCACCACCACACACACCACAACCACCTCCACCTTGCCACGCCATCATCATCAAAAGATGCAAGGTAGATCAAAGTCAATGGATCGAATCAGGTTTAGATTGAATCATATTTTGAAGCAATCATACACCCCATGATTATTAATGCACACCATGTGTTTGATGAAATGTCTTTGATGTGATTTTGTGATGATGTTTTGTAATAACGTGATTGGATTTAGTAGGACTATATGATGAGCATAGATTGTATTCTGGTATGCGTTTAGATTATTGTTTAGATGCTTTGTTAGGGACTTTATGTGGGCATTTTTTTTATTGGTTGCTATGTTTTTGTTATTGGGGATGAAAGGAGGGTGGGTTTTGGAGGCATAGTGTTAGTTTATGAGGGCACTTTTTTATTGGTTACTATGTGTTTGATGAATGTCGTAGATGTGATTTTGTGATGATTTGATGTCTTGTATGTGATTGGGGATGAGGAAGGTGGGTCCCGGGGTACATGTGGATTATGGGGGTGTGGTGTTAGTTTTTGAAGAAAAAAATGTTATTGAATTTAGGACTTGATGATTATGAACATATAGTGATGAGGGTTGGAAGGAGGGTGGGTTCGGGTAGTTTTTTTTGGGCATAGTGTTCTGTTGCTGATTTCAGAGATACATATCTTCTGAAAGCTTGTACCTTCCGCGCACGGTGTAGATTGCCTGTCATATCATGGTGTAATAGACGTAAGCACTTTCATTATCTTGATGAACATGCTGATACCATTTTATTGAAATCCTTTGGTGGTGACTCAAATCTATAATGTTTCTGTTGACATAACATGCATTCACCAACTTTATCATCACAACCATTAGTTGTTCTCATGATGAATATGAGAAGTTTTATAAATTATTGACATAGTTCTCCCAACTTTTGTTTTGTTTAGATTGTATTCTTTGGGATAGACAATATCCATGCTATGAGCGAGAGTCTTGTTCGTCTCAGAACTACTTGGATACACATGGAACCAAATCATCGGATGGAATGTCATCATTCTTGGTATAACTTGAACCTTAAATTTTAACCTTATTATGTAACGTGTCATTTAGTTTGTGATCTATCTGAGAAATGGTGGATGGACTTGGGGTGGAGGTAATCTCGGAATATGCCTTGATATCAACCCTTGGTGATAGTGGTTGGTTCTGACATATTCGAATGTGTTGGTTGGTTCCTCTTGGATTCTTTTCGTGTTGCTTTGGAATCGACATCAATGCTCGCTCATTCGAGTAAAGTCAATATAGTTTTGACATGCTTGTTCAAGATCTTCGTAATATTTCAAGTGTTTGATATGCTACATTGCTTTTAGTTGTATATAAATCATGTCTTTATGTTTATGTTTACGTGTAATTGTGTGAGTACATGATGTGTCAAGTTTTCAAGAGATAACATTAAGAACTTGATTGTTGTCTTAAGTATGAACCTTTTGATCCGCTATCTTGGACGAGACTAATTTGACACCTTGAGCAATGGGATTCGGAAGCAATGTTGGAGAGTTTGGCGGTCACTCGAGGAGAGTTCTCGATTGTGCATTCAAACCAACAAGACCATTCCGCATAGTCTCGGTTGGAGAGGACTTCTTGGTGAACTTCTATGAAGGACCACCATTTAAGTTCAAGCGATCACATAGGTTCGTTTCATAAAATAGCTTAACATAGTATCCGGATGATTGATTATTTCCATTTAATGGTGAATTTTACAGTATGTTAAGACACCATTATAAACGAAAGTATAGCTGACTAACCAAGTATCCGTTTTGTTGCATTTGTAATTCTCGTATGCAGGGATCATACAAATTTTGTCAACTGTGTAAGGTTTTCACCTGATGGCACCAAATTCATCATTACTGGAATTTGAATGTATTTGAGGAAAGGACGTGGGGTGTATGATTGGGATTTCTTTTTAGGACAATAATTTACTAGTGTAAAGTTTTTAGAGCCACGGGGACGATTTATGTAAATAATTCTTGATTCGTTTAAAGTTTAAAGCCACAAGGACGACGTGTGTAATTGTTTAGAGCCACAGGGACCTTTTATGTAAAAGACTCAAGGACGAATGGTGTAATTGTTTAGAGCCACAAGGACTATTTATGTAAATTTATGTAATTAACTTTTGATTAGAGACTACAATAGGAAGATTAAGAAAGTATGAGGCTACAATAGGAAGATTAATAAAGTATTTGACTACTTTAGGAAAAAAAAAATTTGATGCCTACCAAAAGAAAAAGTGACAAGTTTGATGTCTTTTTAGACCATTTTTCATTTTTTTTCTTTCCTTTTTTGAGTCAACCACACTATTGGTAGTCTTTTGTTTATATATATTATAATACTAGACGATTGCCCGCTTATATTGACGATGGTGAATAAATTTTAACAAAATCTGATTGCATCAATGTGTGTGCACGTTGTTTTGGTCGTAAAACGATATTTCTGTGTAGGTGGCGTGTAAGAAGGGGACAATTAACGGAGTTAGTGAGAGTTTAAAAGTTTTTGCATGGTGTATATTTGCAATATATGTTATCTTAAAAATATTATAGATATCATTACCTTTATAACAACACGAGCATAATAATTATTTAACATTTCTCCTTTTAAAAGTTTAAGCACAAAACATTTTCTTTTTATATATAGTCGAGGTAGAGATAGAGATAATTGCAATTCTTGTTGAGCTGTGTTTAATTCTGTAATTTTTCTTGAATGACGACTATATTAATCGACTGGGCTAAACCACAATTTGTTTGTACTAGGTTCGAATGAGAGCGATGAATCGTTAATTTGGTATATAGTATGTTCAATTCCCATGATTAATATTTGCAAATAATTATGATAAGTCGTTCTAATTGTAAAAAAAAAGTTCATGAATACGTTAACCTTTCATCTTCATTATTTAATTGGTTTTTCCAATGTGATTGTAGTTTTAATAATTGCAAAATACTTTTCAAGTCATGTGACCATTGATCTTACAATAGCTTAATTTGACTATCAATACTGATAAAGAATAGTATGATGAAAAGAATAGTATGATGACGAAGAATAAGTAATTACAAGTGTTTGTTAAATCACATTATACTCCTTTTGTATTCAAATAATTGTTTGCCAACAAAAAAATGACACATTCTAAAGGAATGCATTTTATAGTGCTTTTAGGCTCATCAAAGATAGAAGATGATGCAATGGCTACCTCAAGAGTCAAGACCCAAAGAATTGGTTTTTGCCAACAATTATTGTAAACTCATGACAACATATAATTAATTCTAGCCAATAAATCTTTTGTGATTTCACGTTGGTACATAAATATCTTTTAAGAGGTCTTGATGTTATGCTTTATACAGTTTGAACTTTGAATTGTTGATGTAGATGATGGAGCTTATATTTTACGAATTTCAAAGCTATCATGTTAATTACTTCGTGTACATAAATCCGTTTCACATTTCAACCTAAAGACAACTTAATATACTTGAAGCACTACATTGTTGCATTAACTGAAGGCTTCATGTGTATGAGGTCCAGGGACGAACCTACATTGGAACCAAGTGTGTCACATGCTACACTTGATTTTAGGTTACAAAGTGCAATATTTTTTCGAAAATTGTCACTTTTTGGTATGTGAAACCCCCGATGCATTTCTTTTGCTACTTCCATTTTTATGGGGATAACTCATAGTTTTTTTTGAAAAAAAAAAATTGTTTTTTGCAACACCCTCTCGAAAATCAGAGTCCGTCCTGGTCTTTTTGCAACAAAAGAAATATCTTTTATTAATTTATAGTTTTGTTATAATTATATCATATTTCTCTATATAGATATATACAAGAGTGTCGGAGTCTTTGTGTCTACATTTTGTTGTTATTGTATGGGTTTACCAAGGTACATACGTATACTAAAAAGATTCATCAATTTCATAACCAACATACGAGTCCATATATACGACTAGGAGTGGTAAATTTGAGCAATTTATTTTTTGTGAATGTATTTTATGTTAACCGAGTAATCCATATATATCATATTTTTCAAGTTATTTCTAATTATAACTTTTTTGTTGGCACCCGCGAAACCCGCAGATCTATAGTCCAGTTATTTTATATAACAAAATTTTTTAATATATTTAAAGACAAATTTCAGATATTTATTTTTCTATTGATAAAAAAAGAAATTAATTAACATTTTAGTTAAATATTTTAGTTACACTCAATTTTTAATAATTTAAATATCTAATGAACAGTTAATCGATAGACAAAATAAATTATAATGTTACAACTACGAACATTTAACTATCTATTTATAGACGAGCACTTTGTTATACTTTCGACTAACTTTTTTGTCATGTTTTTCACGTTTTGATTTCGGTATTGAAATTGCATGACATATCACATATAATTTCACACTAATATCGAAGTTCGAACACTAAGTATCTGTACTAAAATTAGGGGTGAGCGGAAAAACCGAAAAGACCGAATAAACCGAAAACCGAAACCGAACCGAAACAAAAATAACCAAACCGAACTAATAACCGAACCGAATTTGCTAAAACCGAACCGAACCGAACTACTAATTCGGTTCTCGGGTTGGTTATGGGTTTAACAGTTTGAACCGAAAACCGAATGCATATAAATATATATATTTTATATATTTATATATTTTTATGTATATTTATATATAAATAAATACTATTAAAGGGTTATCATAATATAATAAAACACTTTTTATGCTTGAAATATATTTTTTTGCTAAATATTTATGTAATTATTAATTTTTTTCTTAAAAAATAGTAAAATTTGGGTTATTCGGGTAAACCCAAGAACCGAACCGAATTAGAATTCAACCGAACCGAACCGAAAACCGAATTTGAATTTGGTTTGGTTCGGTTCTCGGGTTGACCTAAAATTTTTTTTAACCGAATTAACCGAACCGAACAAACCGATAACCGAACCGATCAACACCCCTAACTAAAATTGACATAAGTATTTGTCTATAAATAAAAAACTTTCCCATTCTTTGCAATGAAAAACACATATTCATGGCTTCCCAATCATATATCACACACTGTATTCGAATTATAGATTGTAGCAATTTCATTCGTAAAACTTCTATAATCACATGTGAAAACAACACATGTAGTAAAAATCACATGTGATTGACATCACGTGTGGTAAAAATCAAATGTGATTTTATTTATTTTATCCAACTTTGATTATTAACTGAACTAATCTACAATTCAAAATATAGTGTGTTATATATGGTTGGAGAGCTATTAAAGTTTAGTTTTCAAGAAAAAAGGGTAAAACATTTAAAATATTATAGAAAAAGTTATGTTCATTTTATTACATGTTTAGATATTCGAATATTCAAATTAGTGTTTAATCACTTGTGACTTCTCATGCAAATTTCAACCATGAAAAAAAAAGAAAAAAAAAAGACGAAAATACCTAAAGGAAACAAAACAAAAAAAAAATGTCGAAAGTATATATCAAAGTATCTATTTAGATGCTAATCCCGATAGTATAATTTTTTTGGCCTAAAGATTAACTTTTTAACATATATTAATTTCGAAAAGAAATGTTGAAAGCGAGTTTGTTATATAATCTAAAAAATGAATTGTTAGGATTGATCATTTGATATGTAACTAAACTTTTGATATGTAAATGAACTTAATGTAGTACAATAATATATTCAATTAATTAGTTACAATACAAAACATTAAATAGAAAAGATAAATACCTAGACCCAAAATGCTAAATGGGCCTAAACTAATGGGCCGGGCAAAATAAACTAAAACTGAACACGCAACTTCGAATAATGAGTGATTTCAACGGAAGGAAGCAAGTCTAACATCTCTTACGATATTTCTTCTCAACCTAAAGCTAGGCTCACCTCCTTGAAGTGTCCCAGAGCTCAAACTCAGTACTAGACGGAGTCTCAATCCGATGCAATCCAAACTGTAACAAGATGACAACAGTCAAGTCTAAAACAAACGGAACAAAGTCATTGCAAAATCAATATCAAAGCAACATAATTATGGAGATGAGCGAGAGTAGAATAGGCAGTCATAGCAGATTCAGACAGACAAGATGCATGCAGATTCATATAGACAGATCAGAAATACAAATGCCCATTCGTATACCGAAAATGCGATAGATCTTGACAAAGCGTAAGGACGAACCAAACAAATAATCGATGCGAACCATGCATAATCGGATGTAGAACCACGAAACAAGTGAAATCGGACATATGCAAAACCGTACATAACCGGATTGAACTAGGCGAACAAAACCGGCGAAACCAAAACATGTTGTTAATGCCGAGATGCTACGTAACTACTCCAGGATATCGGAACTAGATTCTATTACGATGCCACGTAGAAATTAGAGGAAAAATGAACAATATATTGGTTAGATACAATTAACTAGTTATAATACAAAACATTAAATAAAAAGATAAAAACCTAAACCTTAAACCAAAAGGCTGGATAAATCGGCCTTATTAACTAACACTTAAATCGTATATTTATACAATAAACATTGAGCATATCATGTTTTACGCATCATAATAATGACTTTTGAAGGAAGAAAGATGAATGAATTCAAGAACTCACATTGCACTTACCGAGCAACGTGTCCTTTGTCAATTAACTTACATCAACCAACATGCCTCCATTTGTGCACTAAATCGACCCTAGCATCGCAACCTTAAATCCATTCACAAAGATAGAAAGTAACAACTCGTTCTCTAACAACAATTAACATAGGAAGCACTAGCAACAAGCTAGCAGGCTCGAGAAAGACGATACGAGGATATAGCCGTACAAGGGTTGCTAGACGACTCTATCTAATTAAGATTATCTTTGTTGACACTAGAAGAGATCCAAGTAAATGAAAAAGTTTGATGTAATTGAGGATAAGTTCTTTTTAAGTCTTGAAGAAGCAAAAGTCATATATCTTTTAGAGTAAACTACACCATTCGTCCTTGTGGTATACATTGACCATCAAGTATCGTCCTTTGAACAAAAAAATTGCACCGTTGGTCCATAACTGCGAAACGTTACTCAGCGTTGGTCCCTCACCCTAACTGGCGTGAGTAACGAGCGTTAAGCCTATTTAAGTCGAGGGTATATTTGTCTTTTCCCACCTCTCCCCACCACCTCTCCCCACCACACACTCCCTCTATCATCATCTTCATCTTCAAAACTCAAACCCCCTACTAATCCACCCAGTCCCACCCACCATCTTCAAAACCATCACCACCCACTACCAAATCAAATCAAAATCATCCAATTCCAAGCAATCAAATCACTCGTCTTCATTTCTCTAAAAAAATCCCTCGTCTTCATTTCTCTAAAAACCACCGACGCATCCCCCAACTCACCCCACTTTTCATATCAGAATCCAACCCATCTTGAACTCACATTTCAATCCAACCCATCTTGAACAACATCAGAATACCCACTTTTCATATCAGAATCCAACCCATCAGAATATCAACTAGCGCACTCCAAAAAACAACATCAATACAATTTACAAAGTATAGAGAAATCAAGACCGTTACAAGATGATGGTGGTGATGATGTCGTGCGAAGGGAAAAGAACCGAGACTCGATTACAATGGACCCGTGCTTTCTTGAACTAAATTAACAACTGAAATTGGCTAATCACCACTTGAATTAGAAAACCCTCAATCAATTTGAAAACCACAACTTATAAAAACCACAATGTTTGTGAAATTGTGTGTGATAGTGATTAGAACTTGTGGAAAACACTACTATTAGTAGATGAACATCAAGGAGGTCCTGCTTCTGCTTTCTTTGGGCTTGAAGGAGTAGTACCCACTTTTAGATTCCATCTCTTTCCCGCCTCTTAAAGATTTCCCGTTATGTCTAGGGAAAATAGTGGCCAAAAACGGGAGGGTGATAATGATAGATTTGAGGTTGACTATCAAAGAGGAGAAGGATCTACTTGTGTTGGTATGGGAAGAAGCGAGAAAGAAAAGAAAAAGCGAAGTGATGGTTCCGCAGAAGTGAAATGACAAATATACCTCCACTTAAATAGGCTTAATGCCCGTTACTCACGCCCGATTAGGGTGAGGACCAGCGAGTAACGTTTAGCACTTAGGACCAACGTTGCAATTTTTTTGGTCAAAGGACGAAACTTGATGGTCAACGTATACCACAAGGACGAATGGTGTAGTTTACTCTATCTTTTATATAATAAAAGTGATACATTATATTTTGTAAGTATTTTGTGAAAATAATTTTATTAATTTTTTTTGAACCAATCAGGTTGCTTTATTTTGACACGTGACAAAATTAAACATATCTATACTACATTATAAATCATTTGGGACATTCCTAAAAAGAAAGGCTTAAAAAATTAAGATTCTAACACTTGCTAATAATGATAAATTTTAATAAGTACATCTATAATAGCATTTGTTGCAACACTTTAAAGCACTTCTTTTAGACATGTTTTTAAAAATAATAATAAAAAATACAAAGTAATTTAATATAAGAAAAAAAGCGTCCATAACAATAAATACCTAATAAATATTATTTTTAAAACACCCTAATATGAAAATACTTGTTATTATACATATTGTACAAACTAATAAAACACACAAATCTTCATACAATTTATATGCAAAACAAGTTCATGGTATATATGGTTTTATAAAGCGGACCGAGCCAGCAGGTTCAACCGAACCGAGTCACCACCGGTTCGGCTAGCCCATAAAGTTGTCCGGAAGCGACATTGTTAAATCAATAGAGTTTAAAAATGCATACTAAAATACAATGTTCACAAAATATTATTAAATCATGAGAGTGCCTCGATAATCAACATATCGCCTTTTGGAATGTTTTAATAAAACTTACCGTAAAACTAAAAACTTTGTTTTATAAAATCGGACGATTTTTCAAGGCAAAAGGATGCAAAGTGCTAAGTGCTAATTATATATATATATATATATATATATATATATATATATATATATATATATATATATATATATATATATATATATATATATATATATATATATGAATATTAATAATTATACTATTTAAAGTAACCCACATGATTTATTGAATATTTACTTTTGTTTTATCTTTATAAGTAATCTTTTACTTGTATCATCCATCTATGTGGACAAATTTAACAAACATTATTTTGAGAATTAAATTTTCTTAGTATAATGTAATTGATTTTAAAATTAAGCTATAATGTTATTATTTAATGATAACTTATAAGACGCAATTATCATCAACTACTTTTATCTCATACCTTTCTGATATTCCTACTACCAACTCATTATTGTCACCACATCATGAATAATCTACAATTTTATATGAAAAATTTTGTTATTATAACAAGATTCAAACTAAAATTATCATCGTCAGTATATCTATTGTATTTTAAAACATAGAACTAAAAAGAAATTTATTTGAATATTTTAATTGTATGGTCTTGCATGCAATGCTGTGTAGCCTCTTAGTATTCTTTGAGGAGAGTTATTTTACATATTAAACTTTCTTATATACAAGGATTTCATCTCCACCATCCATCTAAAAAAAGATATCGATGGTGAGATTATAAACATTTTATTATTTAACATATTTTTATAATTTAAATATCTCTTAAACCGTTAATCATTAATAAAAATAATTACACCATCGCGACGAGCATTTAATTATCTTTCTATAGAGCAGTGACTTTGATATACTTTCGAGAAAGAAAAAAAATCATTTATTTCACGTTTTTCGTCTTTTTTTTCGTTTTTCTTGACGGAATTTGCATGAAATATCATATATGATTTAACACTAATTTGAAGATCACATGTGATATTAGTGTTAAATCACATATGATATGTAATATCATATGTGATACTAGTGTTAAATCATATGATAAATCACATATGATATACATATCATATATGATTTAACACTCATATCACATGTGGTATTCAAATTAGTGTTAAATCATATAGGATTTTTTCATGCAAATTTCGATAAAAAAAAAAAAAAGCGTGAAAAACATGAATTTTATGAAAGTGGGTTTTTTTAATTGTTGGGATTAATCCCATCCATTAGATTTAATAAAATGAAGGGTGAAGATTGATCCCTCAGTATGTAAAGAAGTTTTTGTCATCAAATGATCTTAAATCATATTTCTTTTATATAATGACAAATAACTATCTCACAATACACTGCAAATTATTTCACATATTCTAAGCAAGCCTTTTGATAAGGCTAATGATTCGGACACTCTCAAAATTTATTTGTCACTCAAGGTACTAGCCGTTAAAGCGAGAATATTTAATATTGTACAAGTATTTAATGCGAAATAGAGTGTCCAATCGATTCACAAAATGTGAAATCAATTCCCTTTTGATAAAGTTCGTCAAACATTGATAAATTTGGTGAAAAAATTTGATGGAAAAATATATAATAATATAAACTTTAAATTTGTGAAAACAAAAACTTAAAAAAAATGATGGTAATTAACAAAACTTTAGTGGTTGAATTTTAAATAAATTATATGAAGTTAAGTGTAAACTACAAGTTTTCATGTTTTTTAATAACTTTAAAAAATAAAAAAAATACCCCCTTAAACTATATAACCCCTAGGCTTTATATCTTAAAAATACAACATACATGTTGTTTTAAAAATACAACGCGTATATGCAATTATAAATATCAAAATAAAAACACAAGTTATCGTGGGTGTTTGCATACAATTGTATTGTATAAGCAGAAAGATCAAACTTTTTTTGAAGCTAAAACCAGCTATTATATCACAATCGCTTAACACTTTAGAGCCAATAATCCCTCAAATTGTATAGGTTGATTACTTATATCATAGCGACATTAGAAGCAGTAACTTCTATATTTCTTTTCTTCATTTTATTTTTCTTTCTTGTTTGCCAAAAACATACATTACACTTTCATTATGCGGCTTACCGTAATAAATCGGCATCTACGAAACACTATATCAAAAAGAACTTGCGGCGGAGCATTCTTATCTGTTAGTGTCTTATATCAGCCGGAAAAAAAAAATAAGCCACTAAATGCTACACAAAATCGAACCTATAAAAATTTCATATTGAAAATTCAAAACACAGACTTCTTATAAATTGCATAACAAAATTTAACTGGAAATTGTTTCATTTTTAAAAATAAATGGCATGTTGGAGTTAGTAAATAAGATGAATGAGTTGAGTTCTTTTAGAAAGAGAATATAAATCAGATGTTAAAAAAGGAGTCCTAGCAATACTCACTATAGCGATCCAAGTTAAAATGGACAATAAAGTAAATGAAAACCTATTTATAAGGAAACATGTCTGTTTTGAATTTTTGTTAATAAGTTTTAATAAACTATAATCTTTGAAATATCGGTGGCTTATTTTCTTTTGATTGATGAGTATTTGAGTCCTTGTGGTGATGTTGGCTTGGATAAGCGATTTAGAAGCCACTTCTAATAACAAAGTCTAATCGAAGCTGTTTCCTTTGGAAAATCAAATGCAAGTTGGGGTTGATAGAGAAGATGAATGAAATGCATTTTTTTATATAGATAACATGAATGAAATATTTTAGAATTATAAAATGGAAGCTTTTACTTTTGGAAATTTAGTGGAATCCACGTGTACATAGAGGGAGACTTAAAGGTAAACATGTTTCAAGTAATTATATTGGACTCTAAGTGGAAGAGGACACGTATTAAGTAATTGGCGTACAACTTGAATATGGAGGTTGAATTGTAGATGTATGAAGAGTTTAAGGTAGGCACGTGTCAAGTTATAAGAGTCTAGGTGGAAGTTAAAAGAAAGACAGAGATAGACATAAATCTCATCATCATAAATTTTTTATTATTTAAATAACAAAACCATACTTAACTAAAGCAAAAAAAAAGGTTATTCCTTCTATTACACCAAAATATACGTAAACACCAAGCTTAACATTATCGTACACTAATATACGATGTATATGTTTATGAAAATCAAATATCATATTAAACAGTAAAGCGAGCTGAAAAAACAACCAATAATCACGTAACATATGAAAGTAAATATCTATGCAAAAATCCGGATTGTTGCTTCGTAAATCCCCTTATCACAAAGAAGTTAGCATGCAAAAAAAGGTAACTTAAGAGAGCACTTATGAGAGCATTTGAACTGGAAATCGTCGACTGGAAAAACCAATTCTACAATGCCATCTCCATTCTGGTATTAATCTTCACAATATTCAACTTCTTCTAGCCTTTTAACCACGACAAATCTTTTCCAAAGCCAGGTACCAACTCCTGCATTCAATTTTCTCACACTGTTTATGTCCTCCTCCTCTTTCCACATTTATTTATCCAAAGCTTTCCCATTCTTAAAGTCTGATATACATTTGGGGAATCTTGGGTTTTCATCCTTTGATGGACATAATGATCTCATCCAATGCACTTCTGCACTGCCTAACTTTCTTATCCTCGTTATGCGCTTCTTTCTTGCATATTCTATAACTTCATCTTTACCATCTATCCTAGAATACGAACTCAAAATGGAAATCAAATCAGTACATCAAAGCATCAATCATCTAAATCAGATACAAAAACAACCCACGGAACAAATAATACAACACACCAAGTGCACCAACAAACCAAAAAGCCACAACAAACAAAGCGTTAAACAGCTTTCAAACCAAAAATCTTTGGAATGGTAAAAAAAAAGTATCTAAACATTCATATAACTTAAAATCACTTCAAAGGAATCTACAAAAAATTTCACAGCAAAAATTACACCTCATCAGTAGACAACTAATATAATTGTATGTGAAATAACCATTTTTCAACTGATAATCGTGTCGCTAAAAAAATATGATAATGTATATCGGAACATGTTTGACACGAGGATTCTAACCCGCGTGTTGCTATAGAATGTCTGTATACAAGTGCTTTCTGATGAAGGAACAAGAATTTTTTTATATGAAAACAACTTTCTTAATCGATTTTATTATAAATACAACAAAACCTTGACTAAATCAAATGCCGTATATTTATTTCGGTTCCAGTTGCTAATACATTCTGCGTTGTGGCAGAGCCTGTTTATTGTATGCTAATTTGAGGGTCGTAATATTTGTTGTTGGAAATTATGGAGAAATATATTATAAAAGTGCCACATACAGTGTTAAAAAGAAATATCCACTTTAAATTTAACATACCGCTCTAAAACGTACAACGTCACAAGATATCCTTCTACATTTATTGCATACAAATAACAGGTCAAACGACCCGTAACAAATCCTACTACATTTATCGTGCACAAATGATTGTATCTTGAAATTGTTCCAAACAAATTAAACGATCCATAAATATAGTAAAATCCATACCCAACATTTTTTCCCAGGTGAATCATCCTTTGAAGTAAAATTTCAAAATCGTCACTGCTATTCATCTTAAAATTATAATATGCTTCCTCTAACTGGATATCCTAAACCTCATATCCACTAGTGTCTTGTTCCTCTTCAACAAACATTTATACAAACTTCCTTTTCCTCTTTAAGTCCTTTAAAGTTGTTAGGTTACCATGATTCTTGTAACACAAGTATAAATATGATAGAAACGAGAGAGAGATAGTCTTGGTCGTTTACTTCAAGATGTAAAATGAATTGACAAAGGTTTAGTGCATATATGAAATAACCAACAAGAATAAGTAAATGTTACATGTCCTATTTATAGGAGAGGATGCTAGGGCAACAAGTCTAGATCCTTTCTTTCATAAGAATGGGCCTTGACATAGGCTCATGGGCTTACTACATAAGCCTAGTAAAATAAACTAACATATAAGCCTAATAACTAAGCAACCTATTACATAATTAAATGACCAAAACTTGATAATAGTTACATGATTTCCCAAAATCTCTCCCAAGGTTGGTCATCAAGGTTGCTTGAGCGTCTTCATTGCTTCTTTAGCTTGACGTCTCATGTATCTTTGTTCTTCGCTCTTTGTTGTTGTTGTGATCATATGTTGTTATCTGCCTTTGATCAACGTCTTAGTCTATGGTGTCTTTACTTCACTCTCCAACATGCTCATACTTATTTTGACTTTGAATCTTCATACTTGTATAGCTCTCAATTACTTAGCTTTGATCATTGGTCTTTAAACTTTGTAGATTCTTTGACTTTAACGTAGAATCATTATGAACTTTACTTTGATTTGATCTTCGGTGAGAACTTTCTTTGAACTTTGCTAATATTTATATTATGTTGTGATGTTTGTATGAGCATGTGGAGATGGAATACTGTTGATGATAATGGTGGTAGTGATGGTCTCTCCCGGAACTTCGGGTCTCCATTCCTGCATGTAAATAATTAGCAATAAAGTTTCTGACGTAAGAGTTCAGATATTTTGTACAGATACATACCGGATATCGTAGCGTTCTTTGTGAATCTCGAACGGATGGTCACTGCATGTCCTCGTTTCAATATCTTCACACTGTCGTTGTGAGCATTTGGAGAACACCGAGTTATCACTCCACGACTGTAGACTGTTTGAAACCACCGCGAACACTAAGCGTAACCCACAAGGGATTACCGAAGTGACCTACTATCAGGGCTATTTGATATTGACCCTGGTAGGAGTTTCCATTCAATCACTGATGATCACATTAGCAGATTGCTAGGATCTTCATAGGACTCTAAAATTTACAACTTGTGTTCTTATTGTTTGAACAACAAGTGTTCAAACAATTTGTGCATTTTGGTTTTAGTGTTCCTAAGAGATATTTTGATGAATCTCATGGCTCTAGACTCGATTTGTGCATTTTGGTTTTAGTAGTCGGAGACTGGAGCGGTGTCTCCTGATTTAATATCAACACATCTCAGAGTGAGAGGTCGATAGATTATGCAGGGTTCCCCGTCAGAATGAAACAAGTCCTTATAAGAGAAGTTGAGTGGCTAGAAGGGTAAGTGCGGTGCGTCACTTGGTCCATGATGTCTTTGTCTTCAATAGCGGTGTCATCTTAGTGACAACCAGTAGCATATGAATTGAACCCAGTTTCTGCCCTAAGTTGAACATATGGAGGGCTATTTCTTTTCACCCTTTTCTTAACTCTTCCGTTTAATTCTTCAACCCCTTCTATCTCCTTTTCTCATATTCTCCTTTTTTCAATCATACTTAAGGACTTCTAATACTGACTATCGGTATTGTCCCTGGGTAGATCCCTCCGGCTCTGGCGGATCATAGGACGTATTTCCTATCCTTATTCACCTTATAACTCCATGACTATTCCTATGTTGCCATAAAAACTTTTTCTTGAAAATCTCGCAAAGTGTTTATGATTATCAAATACATTTTTAACACCTTGAGAGTTTTGTATTTTCAGAAATATCCCCCTCCACATGTGCTTGTATTGTTTTAACTTAAATCTGCACATTGAGGGTAGAGTTCACACTTTTGAATTGATCGGCTCCTGATAGACAATTCCCCGCGAGACACGGTTATGTTGCTTAGTTAAAGAGATCTATTGTCAGTTTTTAGGTGACAACTAGCTCTAATAAATAACTTGAAGTTGTTGACACTCCTTGAAAAGGAGGTTAGACCCCGTCAAAGTTCATTTCTACCAAGAGTTTCTCGAATTGGTATGTTATACTCAGACAAGTCCTTTGAGAGACACGTTTACATCACTGGCTAGGCCAGCTTGAAATTATTACCCGTCCTGGACAAGTCTTTTCGATTTCTGACATTTAAAGTTCGTCAATTAATAGGTTAAATCTGAGTCGAGCTCATATGAGATTCCACACACTAACTCAATCATAATTTTAATCATATTTAGTTATTCCCCCCCCCTCCTCAAAAATAGCATATCGATGTTGTTTTCGAAGAAAACGTTGATTAAAATATGCTCATTTTGAAGTTTGTGGAAGAATCCAACAAGAAATTTTCATTATGAACAAAGATATTTCAAATACTCCCTCTCAAATTATGAAATCACTTTAATCGAGGTATTTAAAATACGAGAGGGAATACTTGTTCTTTTGAGCAGAATTATGAAAATCTTTGAAAATTTGATTAATTCTACTCAAAAGTAGCAAGCTTTCGCTCCTTATATTAGGATTGAGGCACTGAAGCGTACCTCATGGTCCTTTCTTTACAAGGCATAGGTTGTACAATTTTATGTGTGTACAAACCATAGTATGCCTAACAAATCATATTTCAAGAATATCAACAAATTACTGACTAACCAATCATTTAGGACATTGAAATGTCATGATCAGGAAACTCGGTCTTCCTCCGAAATAGCTCTCCAACCTTCTGAGTTAGTCCCCACGCTTCAACCTCTGTTCAATTTTGGCGATGAACCTACGAACTTCCCTTGCTTCCGTCACATTCCACCTCTTTCCCATGCACATGTGTTGATCCTTTAAGCGAATAGCCAAGCCATCACGAACAAACTTCAAAGTATCATCATAGAACTTATGAATTTCGTCAAATGCCATGAAGCAGTTGTGAGCATAGGCACTTCTGTAGATGAAACCGAATGTCGGTTCTTTCCTTAGAGTGTATTGTGACTCCTTATTGATGTTGTTGAAATGAAGGAGTGGTTTGGTCAGATTCAACTTCTTTTGGTAACTTTCAACACTTAATTGTATGTATTCAACTCTTTCTTGAATTATTATACTCCTTATGAAGATCAGAAGAGAAGTGATGAATGCAAGTTGTAAATCGGTTGAAAATTGACACATTTTCCCTTGAACTTTGAGGAGATACATGTCTTCAATGTCGTTTAGGTTCAACCTTGGAAAGTCAACTTCAGAGAATTCATACTCCTTTTCATCTTAACGTTTGTAGACAGTTTTCTTGAGATAAGAGTAGTCCCATTTTGTTGCAATTGCAATAGACATGATGCCAATAATTCATTGGTTATGCATGACGTCCCCCTTTGTTTGTTCCAGCTTGCTACTTTGATAGAAAAGCTTACGCCTTTTCAACCAGTGGTGAATCTCGTATAGAGCATCTCTATCGTATGGGAGTTTGTCAACAAACAAGCGTGTTGCATCTTATTCAATGGTTGTGTTTAATTACCTTGCTGCTGGGATATTAAAGGTCAGGGAGGTTGCATATTTTCTTGCAGTTTGATTTCCGTGTTGTAAGAACTCCAAGCCAGTGTTGAAAAAGAAGCGATAAGGAATTTTAGGTTGCTCGAGTTTTCCACCGTTGGTAGAGGCTTGGTCAATCAGTATAATAAGGTCTAGACTTTTAGAAGTGTGCTCACGTTGAACTCGGGATTGATCTAATCGATACCACTGGATATTGCACGAGCAATGTTTTCAAGATGATATTCAAGTTCAATTGCACTTCCAGATCTTTCTTTAAGAAGGTTGAATGCTGCATTCTTTATCCATCCGAGTTCCTTTTTGTTGAGTTTCTTGACTCGAAAGTCTCTTTTAATCTTCTGGACGTATTCCACGATTTGACCATCCATTGGTTCTTGATCATCTGCAAGTGGAGGTTGAGCTTTAACCATTTCATCATACCATCCGTATTCAGCCGTGTTGTTGTTGCCGAACCATGTGACAAAGTCTGGTTGTTTTCCTTTTCATTCCTTTCTGCTCTTGGATGATGATGATGGTCTAGGTTTGGTGTACGGTTGCGTGTCAGTCTATTCCAAGTTGTCATCACCGGTGTATTCGAAATGATCATTAGCCTTTGGTGCTGACTCGAAATTCTTTGGTTGGTTAGCTGTAGTAGTGGTGGTGGAGGGGTTGATCGGTTTTTGTTGTGATGAAGAGTCACTGTTGGGAATTATACGTTTGAGTTGATAAGACAAAATAATGAAAAAGAGGACTTAATCGACGAAGGAAACCTACAAAAGATGGAAGGACTTGCTTGCAAAAGTTTTATTTATTAGTCCTTTGTAGTATTTTGTAAACCCTAATCCTCTAGTATATAAAGAGGACATAGGTGTAGGTTTAATACAAGTCTTCCAAGATGTAGTCGATTAGTAAAGGTGTGTGTGTGTCCTAGGCGTATTGTCTTGTAAACGCCTAGGTAAGTTAGTTAGTTAGTTTATGGTAATGAAAACCTTGTTTAATAACAAAGTATCGATTAGTTTATTCCGCTGTGCATGTTATTAGTCTTTGTTATTGATCTCTAGCTGAGCTCATAAACGATCTTAACAATTGGCATCAGAGCATGGGGAGCTCGTTAACTAGGGATTCATAAGGTTTTAAATTGTCAACGTGAAGCTGTTTTCAAGCAGATTTGATGAAGAAACGATTTGGATTTAAAAAGGGTGTTGAGGTAATTGTTATTATCTGCTGTTGTAATTTTGGTCCCATATCTCCGTCTCCAATTTAATTGTCGTGAGAGAAAGCCGAAAGTTTAATAAAAGTGGAAGAACTTTAATTTTCAACCACAAATAGAATATTCTCCTTTATTCTCAGTTTTCTTAAAAAGGAAAGTGGATAATTTTTTTGAGACATCCAAAAATGGAAATATGGACAATTAAATTGAGACGGAGGGAGTAATTGATTGGTTGGTCGGTGGGATAACCGTCCTTTGGCTTTGAATGTGTTAATTGTTGATTGGTTATGATCAATGGAGGTTACGTAATCATGATTCATATATCTATGGTAATACTAATAGTCACACGTGGAGGTTTTTAAGGATCATGGTATCACGTTTATTTTGTACTGCTCATGATATTCGCTTGGTTTACTTGGTCAAACGAATTATGATTAAATGGTTGCAGCGCATTTATCGGTGCATATGATTGGTCCGAATATCACGTGATGGTTACTTCTGATTTATATACGAGGTGGGGATCCTCTCTTATTGGATGTCATGGATAGTGCTCATTAATGAATTAAAACGGCTCGACAGTCATGATGTCTTCGTTATCAGTTTCTACTGATCTCAATATATGTTTCTGTTGTTAAGCTAAGGTACCGCTACTCTTGTGATTTAAACACTTGGTCTTTACATGTCAAGTGATGACATTATTTTATTGTCAAAGTAATTGACATTATTTTATTGTCATGTGATTATATTATTTTATTGTCAAGTGGTGACATTATTTTAATGTCAAGCGAATTTTTGTATCTTGGGCTTTGGTGGTATCATGTGCCAGATTTGTCATCCAGTATTCTTATATTGCTAAAGGGTTAAGTATGGTTATGATTTTGGCTAATTTAATTTGGATAATATGGTATGCCATTATTTGGTTGATGAGAATTTTGTTCGATATCGGATGGTATATGATTTTTTGGTTCTCGAAGTTTTCGCATTGAGAGGAAGTCGAGCATGATATTTGTTATAGATTTTTTGGCGACACACACATGGGATTTTTAGTTCACACACACAAGGAGTTTGGTTAATTGTTCTTAAACGTTTTTAAAAGGCTCGGTTTGGAGATTTATTGAAGAATAGATTACGAAGAAGATTCATTATCATTTATTTGATGTTGTAGTTGAGTTTCACAGGTTTGTGTTCTTATCATATCTCAAAGTGGGTGTTACACTTTGTAGATAACTTGTTCGTGCTTCAATGATTATGACAAAGAATTGACATAACACTTAAAGGAGTGACGTTATTGTGCTCAGTGATTATCGTCAAGGGATTGCGGTCTCCCTATACATAGGTATACGTTCAATGTCATCTATAGTGCAAGATATAAGATACAAGTTTGGGTTATTTTACTTCTTCATCAAGTTCGTTATATTTGGTTTTCTTCACAAGTGATCATTACAAGGAGCTTCTGATTTGAAGAATCATTTGATGTTCATGCACCACTCAAGGGAAGTGTTTGATTTTTACTATTGTTGATCATTATTACTCCTGCTAGTTGGAGTTTTCTAATGTTTTGGATTCATTTTTAGTAAGCATTTTGGTGTTCTTCATGGAGGGTAATTCGAAACATTGGACGGCTTAGATTGGAAGTATGATATTGGTTCGTGGTGGTCAAGATCATTATTTCCATACGTTCCCTATTTGGATAATAACAAAAAGGGGAAGAGATGTTTGAGTGGCATGGCATGGATTAAAGGGAAGACAAAGGAAGACATACTTGTTTCATTCATGGTGAGATCCTGGTCTCAATTTCTCTACTTTGTCTAGGGAAGTTCGTTCAAGAATGGTTTTGTCATTATCAACTAGGGGAAGATTGTTGGGAATTATACGTTTGAGTTGATAAGACAAAAAAAATGAAACAAGAGGGACTTAATACAACAAGAAGGAAACCTACAAAAAGATGGAAGGACTTGCTTGCAAAAGAAGTTTTATTTATTAGTCCTTTGTAGTATTTTGTAAACCCTAATCCTCTAGTATATAAAGAGGACATAGGTGTAGGTTTAATACAAGTCTTCCAAGATGTAGCCGATTAGTAAAGGTGTGTGTGTGTCCTAGGCGTATTGTCTTGTAAACGCCTAGGTAAGTTAGTTAGTTAGTTTATGGTAATGAAAACCTTGTTCAATAACAAAGTATCGATTAGTTTATTCCGCTGTGCATGTTATTAGTCTTTGTTATTGATCTCTAGCTGAGCTCATAAACCCATCCGTTTTTTTTTCTTAGCATGGGGATTTGGATCATGGTCATCATATTTTCTTGGTCTCTTCTCTGTATTAGCATCTACCTTGCATGAAGTCTTAAGAAGTTGTTTTGCAACAAGACATTCATAGATTGCTTCATCTTCTTTCGTCATAAGTCCAACTCTTCCAGACATCTTATCTAACAGTTGGATTTCAAGTTCTTCGATGTGAGTTTTGGAGGTTTTTTCTACAGTGTGTGCAGAGTGAGAGGTGTTGTAGAGATCACTTCATTAACAATTTGTTGAATTATTGGTTTCACTATCCTTGTAACAGTTCCTTTATGGCGATGGTATGTTCTTCCGCAAGAAAGCTTCAGTGTATTTTCTGATTAGTCTATCTATATCACCTTGAACATCTCTGGATAGGAACTTATCAATTTCTTTCTTTGATTGTTGAAGGCCAACCATTTGATTTGTTAATCTAGTGACAAGGCTCATAAGTGTGTTAACTTGATCCTTAATTCTGTTATCCCTTTTCAATCGAGCTTTCTTCACCGCATCCAGAATTTTGATTTTGACTTGTGACATCCATGTGTCAGCTGGTTTCTTGATTGATATGTTAGTTGATTTGGATGTTGTTTGTGTCGGTGGAGGTGATGAATGAGTTGATGATTCAGGAATTGCAAATGTTTCTTTGTTGACGTTCGAATCTAAGTCTTTAAGTAAAGCATGAGGAGAAGATTCAGGATTATGTTCAACATTGTCTTGGATGTAATTGTCAGTTTCCTTGATCAGTCTTTCCTTTTCAGCTTTTCTGGCATCCTCAATCTCTTTCAGTCTCTTTTCTTCTTCTTCTTTAGCTTTTTCCATCTTTGCGACTTCTTCTGCAGCCTTTTTTACATCATCGACAGTGACAAGTAGGTTTTCCTTCATATCATCATATTGATCTTCAGTGTCATACATTTGCTCATCATCAGGTTGCTCTTGGTCTTCATGGACAATCAGTGTAGACTTACCCTTTTTCATTACTGGGTTGATTAATAAGATCAGAATCAGGTGCAATAATGGTTTAATTGTCCTGGAGAGGTTGAGCTCTGCTGCTGATGTCCCCTGCCTCACTGGGTTGATTAACCGGAAGAGGAGAAGGTGTCTGTGTCATTCGACTCTGTTAAAGTCCAATCTTCAGACTTTTCTCATTAATTTCCTCAGTAGTTAAACCAAAGTCCATATTAGTGTCTTCATATTGTTCTTCCTTAATGATAGGCTATTTCAACTTCCTCTTATCAACTAGATCTACTTCTTCACTAGTTTCCTCATAATACTCGTCAATATCTCTGTCAATGTCATCATAAGATAATGTCTTTCGTTCTTCCTCTTCTTGCAATTTTTTCTTCATTTCTTCCGTGTTCAAAGTTTCACTTGCATGAGCTTCTTTTTAAACATCGGCTCATCAGACTCAGTTTCTAATTTATCGATGGTTGAGGTGATCGTTTAGGAGATGGTTCAGGTTTGATGATTGTGCGGTACATTCCTCCTTACGATATTTGGAGGAGCGGGCTTTATGGACTTTGTTGTACTTCGGTGCTCACCGCTTTACCTCCTTTTGACCTCTTGTTTTGTTGATGAAGCTTGAGTGTATTCGTCTATAAATCCGAGGCACTCATCTTTAGAGTTGCTTCATAATATTTGTAGGACTTTGATGTTGTAACTTTATTGGTGAGAAGACAATTAGGAAGCTTTACTCCTTGCTTTCGAGTGCTCGTTCCTTGTGTCCTAACCATTTTCATTGTATGTTCATTCTTAATAGTGTGTTTGTCTTTATCATCGAGACGTCGAGGAATATCGTCAAACTCCTCAAGAAGGTTGTGGATGATTAATTTGATGTATCTGACAGAAGGAATCTTGTTTCCTCCCTTCTGAATGTTTTGCACCAAATATTCCCATATTAGGCTTGCATAGTCAATTACTTTGACATTGACCATGCCACATAATATCTGTAGGTGAGGTAATTTGGGATGTTCGTGCCCACTGTCTCTTCCAGATACGGACTTGGCAACGATGATGTACAAAGTCCTCCAAGTTTGTGGCATGTACTTGACATCAACTATTGAGTGTGTAGTAATAGTTCCAGCCATTTCATCATACCTAATTTCTCTAAGAAAATCAAGAACTTCCTTCTATGTTGGAGTTGGATGGTAGTCATCAGAAGATTTTACTATTGGTAGTAGATGTATAGAACGGAGAGAATCAATGTCAACAGTGACTTGATGCTTGTGTAAGGTGCAGGTGAATGATTTTTCACCCAGATCCCGTTGAATTGTGTTCCAGAATTGATGAATGTTGAATTTTGGAACGGAGGTAGATTTGGACAACATAAATATGTAAGGGTGATGTAGAAGAACATCCACAACAATTTGGCAAGATGACTCAGAGCAAGAGAAGTGGTTGAAGTCAACTCGAAGATTATTTTTGCCGATGACTTTGTTATAACCTTTTGGAAAAGTGTTTTCCATTATGAGCTTTTGTGGGACTTCTACATTTGCTTGTGGTGCAGCCATTGTTGTGATCTGAAAGACATAGGTCATAGAAGCAGACATTGAAAATCATAGTGTGTTAGCAATAGGGATTAGTCTGATTCATTGTCCAAGTCCTTGTTTGATGTTGTTTAATCATTGGAATGACTGTTTCTCATTTTAAGTCACATTTGTCCTTAAATTGTTGTTGTGATGTTAAGCTTGAAGCATGTGTTAACACTTAAACATATCAACTTGTAAAGAACTATTTTTGTACAAATTAAGTAAATTTTACTTAAGGTTCATTTTAAGGCAAATTTGTAAGCATGACATATCGTAAAACGTGTCTTATTAAGTAGCGTCAAGTTTATTGGTAAGAATCTTTCTAATGTGTAAGAATAAGTCAAGTTCGTAAGAATCATCATACTTGTAAACATTAGACTTATTCGTAAGAATCAGTCTAATTCATAAGAATAGGTCAAATTAAATAAACTTAAGGCTTATTCGTAAGAATCAGTCTTATGCGTAAGAATAAGTCAAATTCATAACAACTAATCTTGTTAGTAAACATATGAATTATTAGTAAGAACATGTCTTATGCATAAGAATATGACTAATTAAATAAGAAATTGTCTTATTCGTAAACATTTTCACATTTACAAATTTCTTTCCAAGAAATTAGTAATCCACTTGAAGATGTTATTAAGTAAACTTTTGAAACCTTGAATTTCTTTACAAACTTCGTGAACCTGTGAGTGAGATAACAAACCACTGATCAAGAACATTTCAAATCATGTTTTTACACACAACAGATGATTGATTTACACATTACAAACACACAAGCCCTTATTCGTAAAACCCTTAATCCACAATATACGAACAAGTAATTCACAAGTTAAATGTTTGATCTAATGGTTCCTGAGTGTTCATGTGTTGTATCAAAGAGTGTTAAAGTAAGTTTTAACATATTTCATCCATGGGATTTAAAGATTGAACCTGAACATGCACCTTAAACCATTAACCTAGATTTTGAATCTTGAAAAGTTTTTGTTTAATTAACTAGATTTCATATGTTCTTGATAACGCCGGATTGTACATGTTTTCGATGGCGTTATTTGTGCTTTGTATATATTGTTTGGTTATATTCATATGATTTTAGTGCTTAATCGCATCAAAAGATGCTTGTCTAGTATTTATAACCAAGTGCGAGGAAGCGAAAGGAAAAGTTAAAGAATGTTCAATAAAAGAAGGTTTCCGTTTCAACCAAGCATGTCAAGCACAAGTCGACATTTCAAGTATCGTACAAAGATCAAGTTGAATGAAGAACCAAGCTCCACAAGTCAGAATCAAGCAAAAAGTCCATATTCCATCCTTCAGGAAGACCAGTCGATCGGTCGTAACCCGCAACCGATTCGACTAGAAAGATGCCAAAAAAGGTCCTCTAAAGACGGACCAGCCGATCAGTCGCTGCCCGCAACCGATTCAGCTGAGGTAAGTGTCAAAAGACCAGCCGATCGGCTGGACAAGGTGCCGATCGGCTGAAGAGGTCTGTTCTGCTATTTCTTCATTCCTAAGATTCCCCATTACATCCAAACATTTCTAGGTCCTTCTCTTGGTGTATTCTAGTCCCTTCCTAGCTCCTTGGAGGCCAAGTTCAACATTTAATACCCTAGGCCTTGAACTAGTATAAATAGAGACCTCTTGTGAGCATTTGAGAACACACACTTCAATACAACTCTACTCATCAAACACATCCCTTTAGCTCTCAAATTCGTCATTAGAAGTCCGAAAGTTTGGAGGTCCAAGAACTCAACATTTGGAGGTCAAACCCCTAAGAAGTCAACCCTAATACTTTGGGAATCATTACTCAATCATTTGTAATCTTATTCCAATCATTGTAAGACTCTGATAAGGATTTAAAAGGTACACTTTTGAGGGGTCATTTAAGCCCTTAATCGACCACTTTTATATCCGTTCTTCGCTTAATTTTGTTCCTTTTCACTTTTAGGTCTCACGAGCGCAAATTCTTTGGAATGACACTTATTCGACGAAAAGGCGTGAATATATGAAGAAAATGGCCAAGTCAAGATCAAGACACTCAAGTCTGCTGGAATTGAAGGTGGCGGCGTCACGGTTAGAAAGCGGCGCACGCATAGCGTGCAATTTTGGACCCGGCGGCATCGGGTTTTAAAGAGTAGGCGTCACAACTCGGGCGGCCTAGATTGAATCCCGACGGCGTTAGAAGATGAAGCCGACGACGTCACAACCATAAGGTGGCCGCGTCGCAAGGTTGGCGTGGTCAAGATGAAACCCTAATGGCGGCGATCCGGCGGCGTCACATTTAAAGAGTGGCGCCGTCGCAAGTTGTAACTCTATATATAGAATTCGATTTGAGACTTTGATAGAGTAGTTTTGTGGAGTAAAACCTAATAACGATTTTGGTGTCTTGGGCGTATCTTAGGGTTCTCATACCTATTTTACAACAAGATAAGTAATTTACTTCATTGATTCAATTATGTCTTCAATTGTATGTGTGTATGCTTGCATGTTTTCCATGTCAAGCTAATTTACTTGTGTGTTTGCTTAGATATGTGAAACCTAGGTATTGAATATTGATTGGTTGTCTCTTATCTTAATTGTAATTGACCTAGGATTGCGATAGGTCATTCGTTGTGTTTTAATGCTTGATAATCTTTGTGAACATTAGTTTATAATCGCCTAGAGTTATTGTAGGCTAAAAATCCAAAGATAACCTTAGAGTTAGTTTATGAATCCTAGAGATTTTGTAGGCAATAACCTTAAGGTATCCTCAAAGTTAGGGAGAAAAGCATACCCTACGACCTTAGAAGACACAACGCGTTAAGAATAAGGGCGTGACAATTCAACCATCAATAGGAGATAACTAGGGAGTAATAGTATCTCGGTAAACACATCTTTAATCATCATCTGAGCATACATTAATTAGACATAGACTACCCTTAGCTTAGTTAATTAGATAATTAGAATAGTAGAGTAATCGGTGAAATACCAACCCCAAATCCAATACCCGAGATTCGTTATTTCAATTTTCTAAAAATATAAAAAGATTAAAAATAATCTTCCTCAACCCCAACCTTAGCGTAGTAACTTCTCACTAGCATTCCCATTCCCTAGAGAATGATATCAATCCCAAGGCTTACCTAATACTACACTACAGCGATTAGGTTCACTTGCCTAGGTGGTTGAATAACTTGCTCGAAGAAAAGGATGTTTCCTTTGACCCCGAGCGTTGTCGCTTATCAAGTTTTGGCGCGGCTGGGAATAGAATAGCTAGTTAGATTTCCACCTCGTTTAGGTTCCTTGCGATTCCTATCAAGTAAGTTTTTCTCATTTTTAGCTTACTCGTAGTCTATCCCCTTCTTACGTGACCTTTGTTAGTAATCTATCACTTTTCATCATGGAAGGTGATAATCAACCCCTCATAAACCCGCCCACCAAATGACCCACCAAGAGGCTTTACTCTTGGTGAAAACTCAAGATCAAGACACCTAGGCTATGGGAACACCATTGAGCTTCCGACTAAGCCCAAAATCGGCCCTTGATCCGACACCATCCGGTTGGTGCAAAGCGGATGTGCATTCCATGGACTTCGTTAGAAGATCCTGTCGGCATCTTAAGTTTCCTTAAAATTATCGATTCCATCGACCTCGATGCTACTACTGGGAGACCACGCTTGCGTCTCTTCCAATTCTCTCTACGGGACAAAGCTAGTAATTGGCTTGAGCGGCGTCCATGGCTCCATCTCAAGTTGGGATGATCTCACCTCTCGTTTCCTTGCCCAATTTTTCCCACGGGAGAACTACTAAGCTTAGGAATGAAATATTGATGTTCCCATAATGTCATGGTGAATCTCTCGAAGCATGGACTAGATTTAAGGACTTACTCCATAGAGTCCCTCAACACGGCATTGATCTTTGGCTTCAAGTCCAATTCTTTTATGATCATGTCAACTTCCCAACTAAGCGATCCATTGACCAAGCGACCGGTGGTAAACTTAGTGATCTCACCGCGGAAGAATCGTGGGGTATAATAGAGGACCTTGCTCTCTATGACAACGAAAGTTGGAATGACCCCCGTGAGTTGCCCAAATCGTAAAGGAAATCTCCTTGCCTCCCATTGACTTACAACCTTCCGACCGTAGGATGCTCGAGCTTGAAGATCAAGTCAAATTCTACCTTGTGAGTAAACAAAATCACTCTACCTTGTGAGTTGTGTAGTGGTCCCCATGACACTCGTGATTGCATAAGACTACCCGAACAAGCTTTTGCGGACTACGCTTCCACGCGTACCGACGGAGCGGGAGAGAAGTGGTATACTTTCAAGCCCGAACAAAATAACTTAAACTCCTATAACCCCTCATGGAGGAATCACCCTAACCTTAAGTGGAACCAAAATTCAAACCCACCCCAAAGCTCATCTAGTCCGCTAATAGGTTCAACCCTCTAAACACGAGAACCCACTAGTCTTGAGGCAATTGCGTCTAGATTCATGTCATCTCAAGAAACTCAATTGACTAAGCTTGAAGCCGATTTCAAGCAACGACAAGGCGAGATGAGAAACAAGCTTGACGCCCTCTTAAAAGCCTTCAATGATCGGGAAATTGGAGCACTCCCAAGTGATACTTTAAAGAACCCAAAAGTGAATTTGATTTCACCGACTTCATGTTCTTGTTCACTATGGGATTGTGCACATCCATGCCCCTCACACCCAAAGGTCCACTCGGTAAATGCTATCAACAGGGGTTCCAAGCGATACCAAATGAGGTACCAAGGACCCGCACCATTGGTACAACCCACTCTTGAGAAACCCGTCAACCAAGAACGCAAACCTAATCTAGAGGAGCAGTACAAGGAACTCCACCAAGAAAAACCGGTTCTTAAAGTCTTAGCTCATGCACCTTATTACAATGCTTTAAAAGAAAAATATGAGCGAGAACTAAAACTTAGAAAACATGGGTCAGCGTTTGTGTAAAATAATTTACCTAAAGTTAGGCGATCTGGGTTATTCACTCTTCCATGTAGCATGGAACCTCAAACCTCTCGATGCTCTAGCCGACTTAGGATCATGCATCAATCTTGTTCCGTTGTCCCTCCATAGAAGCCTTAACTTAAGTAAGATAGAGCCAACGGAAACCATCTTAGGTCTAGCGGACATTAGTATTGCATATCCGGTAGGGATAATAAAAGACATGGTAGTACACGTAGGAGAATTGACTCTTTTGGCGGATTTTCATGTGATAGACATGAATAAGGACCCGACATGCCCATTGTTAGTAGGAAGGGGATTCTTAGCTACCGCTAGTGCCATCATTGATTGTAAGATGTCTAAAATAGTGGTAGGAGAAGGGAGCTAGGTTAATTCACGATGTCAAAAGCATATTTACTACAAGGAAGAGAAATCCCCATGAGATCGGGTTGGATAGGGCGCCATCTAGATATGGACCTTGGATTAATAAAGACTTCATAGGTCCCCAATGACCTTTCTATCTAGATGAAGCCTTTGCTAGTAAAGCAACTTTCCATGAAAAAGAATTGGCTAGGGACATGGAAGTGAACCCGTTCGAGGACGCCTTAGTGTTTAGGAAGATGACCGAGTTCCTAGGAAGCTTGCCCGTCAATCTTTTCATGAATAAGTAGAAAGTTGAGAGTGATAAGCCTAAGCATAATTGGAATTAGGATAGACCGCCTAGTGATTGTAATGGAGAGTGGCACATTAGGATAACGATCTATGACCCCGATGGAGAAAAGTTTGAAAAGGCATACCGAACTAAGCGTACCACTTGGAACTTAAATGATAAGTTTGATCCTTATGACATTCTTGAGGATAAGCTTACTTATATAGGTACGCAGGGGCACGACTTCGAGTCTAGCTACAAGACTCATAAATAAAGAAAATCGCTTCGTGGGAGGCAACCCATGCTTAATTGTTTGCTTGTTTGTGTGTTGTATATCTTTTATTGATTGTTTATTCTCATGTTTGAATTTGTGAAAATGCTTAACCTCGTCTTAATTACATATAAAGGTATTTTACAAAGGGATAAGTGTAGGGAGGATTACACACGTTTTCAAAAGAGCGTGAACATGAAATTCGATTATTAAAAGATATACATGTGTGTTTATTAGATTCAAATGCTTGTATCGAGTCATAATGGATGTTTTGCGAAATATTTTCCAGATTCTAAAGATATAAATTTTCCGAATTTTTCCGAAATTTGCGAGACCGGTTTACATCGGGATAACTTTGGCGTCGAGAGGACGAGCTTGACTTATAACTTTTTTTCGTTTTACGTGCTACATATAAATTTTGGAATTTCTCGGTCTTAATTTTTGGAAAATCTGTAAACATCCATTCCACAAGCATTATATCCTAGTTTAGTAGAGTCATATATAGTGTTACTGCGATTTTCTGTGAAGGTTTCGTTTGTTTTCTTCAAGTGTGCGGGTTTTATTTATCAAGAAGAAGATACATAAGATTAGATGGAGCTTTTCATGCATACATTCATCTTGAAGAAGAATTTAACCACTACTTCACACGGATCCTACCGAGCTAATCATGGGAGTATTAGTTTCTTTCATTTTTAATTACCTTCCATTATCATAACTTTGATACTTTCGGGGAACATTGGGGACAATGTTCAGTTTAAGTGTAGGGAGAGAAAATAAAATGGGAACTTTGAAACTATGATTATCCTTGACTATTTGCTTTGTCCAATATCATTTGTGTAATAAACCATGAGAAATATCGGTTAGGGTAATTTTGGCACAAATTTAAAATTTTTCATGACATGTAGGGTGGGCCATTAGTCTTAATAAGCGTCTCATGGATAGGAAGTTATATGACTAGCACAAAACCCTTTACCACTCAAATTCCACCCCAAAATGTGAGGATCGCCCTTAGATTTGTAGGAATTAAAGCATTCATCTTTAATGCTTGAGTGTACTGGTAGTATAATAGATTCTAGAACTTGTTTTGTGATGCATTCCGAGATCGCTAGTAAGACTACACTTGTATAGTTAGGAATAACAAAATGATAAGAGGCATTAGGATAACCCTTGTTTGATGCTCGTATTATAATTACTTCTTCCACATCGGTTGAGTAATTCCCCCACACCGCGTTGTACTCATCTTTAGTACACGATACCCCTAGTTAAACCCTCAGATCCTGATGCAGGTTTTACTGACCAGGTCTTAAATTTATAGTGTCTCGTTATACCTATGGTCTACCCTAGTGCACTAACGGGCAATGTACCCGTCGCGTGTAGTGCGATGTCGGTAAAGCCGAGGTCATCCCAAGAGCTATGTGTGTTGGATTATTACTAAGTCTAGTGTCACAGTTTAATAAAAGTTTCGATAGGAATTAATTAATTAAACTACTAATGCGAGAATAAAATAAAGCGAGATAAATGGATAAAGAAATCAATAGAGAGAGTGGTGCTACCTAGTTAATCCTCCTAGCTAGTTATGTCTCGTCTACTTACTTCCAATTACTTGGTGGGGTCAAATTCGAGAGGACAACATTTGGTCAATTAAGCTAACCTATCGACAAAGATGCCACCAGGAGAAATCGGTAGCACCGTCATAAGTCTGTTGTTCCTTGTCCCCCAAGTCATTAAGTACCGCTACATGCTAGATTCATAATAGTGAGTGCCCGGTGTTAGGAACTTAAACACTACACCCCGATTCTTAAGTTCATCAAGCGATAGGTGATCGGTTGGTCAAATCGCACAAGTAGAAAGGGTCGTCGGTTGGTCATATCTTACCCTTCCGTCTCGATCCGCTCACCTAGGGTCGAGTTGGTCATATCTCATAGGCAATTGGCCCCTACCGCCATTCAAAACTACCGAACCAAGGGTGGCTACCAATGAACTATGCATGCGTACACTTAGAAATAATTATACGGAGTAAAGGTAGCGCAAACAAAACAATTAAGGAATCATAACTAGGCTAGCACCAAAGGTGTAGCCGCTCATATTAATCATGCAAATCAATTCAATATTCAAAGGTACAAAATACATGAATTGAAAGTAAAAGAAATATAAAAGCGCTAATGCTTATCGTAATGAAGTGACTTCTCCCTTGGAAGCGACTCCGTATGCTCCCTAGGCTGCCTTGAGCTTTTCCCGTTCTCAGTGTTGTGTGCGGAATGGGATGATTAAAAATCTTTGGAATTAGTGGGGTATTTATAGGCGGATCACGGGTTCTGGCGTAACCAATATAGGAGTTCTGTGTAACCTTCTATTTCTTCGTAAAATGCACTAGATCTGCTGGATTACAGTAACCTTATTGAGTGGTTCTGTAGTAGTCTTCAATAAACTCGGTTATGTCGTAAGTGATGCGATGATTACGGCGTAAGTATCGGCGATGGAACCTCATTTGACCTAATGTAGTTCGTCGTAACCTTTGGGAAAATTCGTAGTAACCTTATGATAAGTTGGCATTACGAGTCGCATGATAGTTCTGGCGTAATGTGAGAGATGAGTTACGCCGTAACTTCTTTAAAATAACATCTTGTGATAAATCTTTAGATATGTTTCGGTTCAGCGTCTCTTTAACTCAATGCTCGTAATTTATCTAAAAGTGGAAAACAATGGAAAACAAGCATAAATCCATATAAATGATATAAATAACGAGCATTATCGGAAATTGACACTTAATATTAAGGACTATTTGATGTTATCAAATATACCCCATGAACTCTACTTGCCTCAAGTAGACCTTATTAGATAGATTCCTAAAAGATATCTCCATAACTGGAAAATATGAGTTTACAAATCCCTTATGCTAGAATAAAACAAAGCCGAAAACCTCACGAAGGGAACAAACACTCAAATCTCTCAACTATTCTAAGTGTCAATTTCGGGTGATCACTTAATCGCTTACAGATCATAGCATGTATTCTATCATAAGCTTGGCGGTTACACAAATCTCTACCACTAGAGTTAAGGGCTAAACAATTCTCAAAGGCAATATGGGTAGACACGACAAAGGTTAAGGGTGACTCATCATTACTAACATGTCGCGTGAAGTGGACAAAATCAATGATACATGACCAAATCCATGGCCAAGACACAAAGATTGCTCATTGCATCACCTAGATACGCTTCATGACTAAAGAGTAGGATAAGACATGGGATATATAATTGGTGTAAAATAAAAACAAGCGGTAGTCTAAATCTAAAACCAAGTCATCACCACTTACAGTCATTAAAAGTTCAAGCTTTGAAGTCAAGAAACGGATCATGAAATGCAAGGTAGATGTGTCATTAGAGGCGTCGTGATGGGCACTACCTTTTCTCCAACTGTTGGCATAACTACCAACTCAATCTTCAAATGTGACCGGTGGCCTCCTCGATACTAAATCAATAAAGCTCATACTAAAGTGCTTATAACATCGCACTTTACAATAACATAATCATAACAACTATTTTGTATTTTATTTTTTTTAAGGAATAACATAACATAATATCCCCCCACTTGAGATGAACAATAGGAATTCGGGGGGTCTTCAATGATCTTTAGAAATGTTGTCGATGAAAGAGTGATTTCTGAACCTTTCCACTTGAACCTTGAACTTAGGAAAATGATGACTTCTCAATCACAAATAAAGATTACAGGGTAGGCTAAGGTGTATAGGTGTATCGAAACAATATATTGGGTGAACAAAATGAAAGAATGGCTCGAATGGTGTATCTAGGGTATCTTGCACTAAAGATGAGTGCAACAAAAGGGTTTCACATGGGGTTCGAAAAGTCGAGGTGACTAATCGATAGACTCACAATGGTAGAATTGTTTGGGTGATAATCCTATAATATTGCCTTCTAAAAGCTGAAAAGTCCAAATACATCGAGCTAACTCAACATACCTCGTCTATGGTCTCGAAATGATGCAAAGGCCAAGTTCTAAAGTTTACAAGCTACCGGCATACTCATAATTTGGTGGTTGGGGTAAAATATTGGAAGCGGATAAGGCTAATCTCACCATATAATATCAAGGGTTGTATGTGCTCGGCTAAGGTCTAATCTAGTTAGGTTAAGAAAAACATGTCAAAATTTTAAAAATGGCATAATTTTTCAAAATAAACTAGAAAATGAGGCGAAATAAAGTTCAAGAGATAATTCTACTCCGTCCCCCACTTGAATTGTACAAAGTCCCTTTTGTACTAGGCATTTAAATAAAGGTGAAGAGAAGGTAGAATTAGGCGAGAACTTCCACGAAATTTGCTCCATAAGAAGGAAGGCCCACGAACAAGAGGCGTGCCTTCGTATAAGCATCATGAACAAACTTCAATCCACGAAATCACAATGCAGACAAGCATAATTCTAAAAGAAAAATGAAAATGAAAAACAAACCTAACTCACTTTCGTAGGAATCATGTTAGGAATTAGAAATTCCGGTATTAAAGTCGGTCACCTCAAGTATATGTAATCGTTAAAAGCTCGTAGTCGTAGTTCTTTTAAGTTAAGTAGTATTTAGTTAAGTAACACCGTGGAGGACGGACGGGTCTTTACCCACTGTATGCACGATCCACGACCCGTTGTGTGGCGATTTATGTAAGACTATAAATACTCTCTACCTTCCAAGGTAGAGTTGGAGCTCATAATAATATCTTTCACTTTCTCTCACTAAGTTCCCTAAACCTCTAACTTTCTCTCTCTAGAATTCCATCTATATGCTACTTTGTGTTATGGTTTGATGTGTATGTGAAAAGTTATATCTTACAATTGGTATCAAGAGCCATGGTTAGATCATATCTTGCACATCTTTGGATTTCTAGTGGTTTTAGGTGGTTTTGAGTTTGAAAAGTTTAGTGGTTTTGCATCATTTGGTTGATTTCTTGTGTTAAAGTTTGAATTTTGTTAGTACTTTCATGTTTAGAATCATCACAAGTGTTTAGGTTTTCATTTGGTTAGCTTGAATCATCTTGGTTGGGTTGTTTTGGATTGAAAAGTGATGTTTATATGGTTTTTCTTGCTAGCGACTTAGCTCACGGTTTATTTTCTTCATAGCGACTTGCTTTACAAAATTGTAGCGAGTTCGATTTTAGACCTAGCGAGTTAGATCTAGCGAGTTAAAGTACAAGTAGTGGACTCTCCACTACTGAGTAGCGACAGTGGTAGCGACTTGATGCATGGCGAGTTGCTCTTTAGCGACTTGTATCTCTAGCGACTTGTGTGGCAATTCTTGCCAAAATTTTGCTAGCGACTTGAGGGTTAGCGAGTTACTACTTAGCGACTTGCTGTTTGTCTAGCGACTTGGGACTCTAGCGAATTAGTTGTCTAGCGAATTAAGGGTTAGCGACTTAGTGCATTATCTTCTAGCGACTTAGTGCATTATCTTCTAGCGACTTAGTGCATTATCTTCTAGCGACTTGAGTGATTGTTTACGGTTTTCTCTTGATTTAGTAAAATCCGTGAAAGAATCTATTTCGGTTTAATCATAGAGTTATAAAATCCGTATAATCTGTTAACATGTCTACCAACGTCCCTACTATCATCTCCACTATTGCAGGGATGTACAAGCGGTGGCTCGGATACTAAATCCACCCATGCTTGTGAGGCCGACTACGATTCTTGGGCTCAACGAATCAGATTGTATTGCCTTGGAAAGGAAAATGGTGTCAACATTCTCAAATCCATTGATGAAGGACCATATCGAGTTGAGGCGACTAGAGACATACTTGATACTAATGAAGATGGTACTCTGTTTACGGAATGGACGGACCTAAGATGTATGATGAGCTTGATGATAAGGATAAAAGAGATTTGATGCGGATATCGGGGCTTCAAACATTGTTCTTCAAGGTCTTCCTAAAGACATCTACAAGTGATCAATCATAACAACGAAGCAAAGGCGGTTTGGGATAATGTTAAGATGCTTCTCTCGGGTTCGAAATTAACTATGGAAGGCAGAGAATCCCAACTCTATGGCAATTTGAGCACTTCAAGATGAAACCGGATGAGAATGTCTATGAGTACTATGTGAGATTTCATAAGTTGGTGAATGACATGAGAAACATCAAGATGACTATGCCTAACATTCGATTGAACTCAAAATTTGTAAACAATATGAATCCCGAATGGCACAAGTTTGTCACCTCTGTGAAACTCACTAAAGGATTGAAGGATACAAACTATGAGCAACTCTATGCCTTCCTCCTTGAAATGAGAGACATGCCATGTTTGAAAAGAGGATTCTTGATCGGTTCAAAGGTCGGGGAGAAACAAGGTCTACAAATGATTCAACGCCTTCTTCACGAGATGATGGGACTTCCACCAATGCTTCTCAAGTTGCACCCATGAATGATGATAATCACAAACCCATTTCGATCCAAGGTTCAAGCAACTGATGCAAATCTTGTCATGGAACATTTCATCACTCAACTAACACTCATGGTTAAAGAGAACAGGACACTTTCACCTCACACAACAAACTCCACACTGCAATGAGATCCGAACCGCCTCCAATCTTCACAACCATGCTTTGATCGAGAGATGGGAAAATTATGGGGCAACAGATTCGGGAAAGGCAGTATGATCGAGAGAAGAGGTGGGTGGGAGAGGTTATGTTGGCAACGAATCGAGGAAGAAATGGAAACCAAGGTCAAGCTAAGTCAATCAAATGTTACAAGCTGTGGTGGTGAAGGACACATTGCAAGGCGCACATCTCCAAAGCGTCCACGAATCTTGATTACTTGAGAGATAAGATCTTTGGCGGCACAAGCTCGGGACAATGGTCTTGCTTTGGATGAAGAGGAATTGTTGTTTCTTCTTGAGGCAATGCCAAGACCTATGATGCGAGATGTGGATGAGCGACCTATTCGGAGATAGGTCACAATCATCGAATGCCTTTCAAGTCGTTGTTGTGATGCATACGACTACGATGTAGATGATGGACCTCTGCACACACAATCTTTATGGCTAGCATCTCTCCAATGGTTTCTCCCAAGATCTCTTCTTCACCACAAGGTGGCCTATCCAGGACAAACTCATCTCGAGGTATTAAAACTATCGATGATCTTGATGTACAGCGGATGCATGACAAAGTACAATCAATGAAACTATTGAATCAAATGTTGAAAATATGGGTAATAACAATATTGTCCCATACGATCAATACGTGAAACAAAGTGAAAGTGAAGTTGTACCAAGTGATGCATCTCCTGCGATCAACAATGACTATGTCTTTGATGAATACCTGCATGTGCTCTGATGATTCCATAATTTACGAACTAAATGCCTATAAGGAGCGTGTTGCTATTTATGAACAACGTGCAAAATTTGAGTTGACCACTCGTGAGCGGAAATGGATGACCAAGTAAGTACGATAATTAGAAAAAGTAAGTTTAGAGAAGAAGTATTGAAACAAAATTAAATTCCTTGCAAGAAAAACTTTCTAAAACAACTAAACAAAACAAGAACTTCAAGAAAATGTGAAAATGCTTAAGCAAGAATTTAATGCAAAGGAATCAAAACTCTTGAGAGATTTTTCTAATCGAAAACTTTGAAAAACAAACTTGAAAACAAGTTGTACATACAAGGAAACACCATTCGATTGCTCACATGGTCACTAAACATCGAGTCTTAAGCGATAAGCATAGCATTCCCTTGTTGAGGAACCAAATCTAGAGGTAATTAAAAGGCTAGAAATGCTCATAAGGTGCTTTATGATGGTAATGAAATCCTTAAGCCTAGGCGAAACCTAGTTGCGTTGAGTGCCTTTGAGGAAGATAAGAAATCAAATGAAATCACTAGGAAAAGATGAATAAGAAACAAAATGATCCCAAATGCAAAGAAAAACATAATTATCACTCCTCATGATTACAAGAAGGAAAAGCTGGATTTCCTTGAACAAGTTTAAGCCTCGGACATTGTTGACTCCCGAACAAGTCTTACGGAAAAAGGATTTAGATAAGCGAAAGCGGAAAATATTGTTGAAACAAACCCTCCCTTTGGAAAATGCCTAGAAGCATTGTGTATCCTCCTAATACACCAATGCATCTTGTACCTAGAACAATTGCCACTAAAAGCAAGACATTAATTAGCCAATATGTTATATTTCAACTATTTGTTGATTTTGAGAAAACTTGCAAGAAAAGGATCACACCTTGGTATAAGCGAAGGAGAAAGGGTTTTGAACAAATGAAAGAATGTTATTTAAGCGAGGTCATGCCCTTCTTTAAACTTCTAAAGATCACTTTGAGAGTCTTAAAAGGGATAGAAAGCGATATTAAGGGAATGGAAAAGGAATTTGATGCAATGGTTGTTGAAGTTAGTGACTATGAGCGTGCCTTTGAAATATAATGAGATTGAGAGAAAGAACTTGCATACATTAAATGAGAATCTTATTCTTGAATGTGTTGCTCAAGATGTGTTTTCAACGCTTCAAATTGCTCTATTAATGCTTCCAAATTTCATGAACTATCTGTGCCTGAAAGTCTCCATGATCGTGTCATTGAGCTTGAAAAACTAATTCTAAACTAAATGAGAAAATTGAGCTGGATGATCACGACAATTTCGTTAAACATTTTTCTAAACTAGAAGTTGAGCATTTTAATTTACAACTAAAATATCAACATCTTAAAGAAAATGTCAAAACTTCAAATGTCAAGACATCTTGGATGCTCGAGTTTGATGCGAGTTTTCAAATTAACAAGCGTGATGAGCAGATTCAAGCTCGGTGCAACACGATCGAAAAGTTGAAAGCCCAAATCTCTCAATTAAAGGGTCAAGCGAACAATATGACGGGCTCCCAAATGCCTCCTCCTTTAGATTCTCGGAACTCTCAAGCGTTTCATCTTCAAAACCTAGTAAATGCTTTACAAAGGAAAGCGAAAGTTTTCTAGAAGAAAATGAAAAGGTTAAACGTCATTTCAATGAGTTGTTTGAATCAATTAAAGTCACTCGTAACAAAAACAACGAACAAATAGCTTCATTGCAAAGGAAATTGAGAATCGAAGAGTCGGGTAAAGGGAAAATGCCAATGATCAATGGGGAGAATGTTGTATCAAAGGTTCACTCTGGTAATAAATATGCTTTATCTGTGACATATGTCCCCCCTCATCTAAGGAACAACAAACTTGCCATTCAAACATACTTCTCATCCCTTAAGGATTGCCTAGAATGTCTGCGTGAGATTGTTGAAGAGGATAAGCTAGAGAAACCTCATGATAATGCAATTGGACATGCATGCTTATATGCCAAACGATCTCAAGAAATCTTAGAATGCTTGATCACAATATGCCCAAAGTCATTAGGTGAGAGAGTTAATCCTTTGATTCCATGCTCGATGCCTAATGCCAAGTATGATATGCACTCGATTCCCAATGTTTTGAATGTGAACCGTAGTGTGCCCTTAAGGGTTGATTCTAGATCATCAATGCTAAGAAGAGAACTCAAGTGTGCCTTCTAGGAGTACAAATCTCGGTACCTCTAGTTTTAAGAATGTGAACCTTAGTGCACATGCATGTAGTTCGAGATCGGCACATCTAAGCAGTGGTGCAAAGAGTAGTAAAACAAACTAATGTTCCCATTCCTCTACAGAGTGTCGGTGACATTAAAGGGAGCGGTCAAAGTCTCAAGACAATACAAGGAATGATAGGACCTCTGAAGCTAAGAATGTGCCTTTGGAAAAGTAGAAGAACAATCTAGGAACTTTAAGTTTGAATCGAATAAAGCGAATCGTGTTGATTCTAGTATTAGCCATAGGCGTCTTGTAATTAATTGAATTCGATACTATTTGCAAACCTTGTCTTGATGTGCGCTTGAATTACATTTCTAATCATGAATGTGGTGTTAATGTTACGCTAATGATGTTAATTGTCCGATTAATATTGTTAATGCTAAAATTCATGCTAAGAAGGCTAAAAGGCAAAAGCGAAAGAAAGTTAGAAAAGCAGTGGAAACCCACGGGAAGAACATTCGATAAAATAGGCTTTTATTGGACACTGTTGGTCTTAAGACTAATCGAGATAATGCCCACTAGAAAATGGATGCCTCTTGGTAGAACTATTCCCTTAAGTGATCACTGCTGTGAGCAGGCTATCTGACACTAGTCTTGCATCTATTCACAATGATTCCATTGCCTCACTTTACGATATGAATGCTTCTATTTACGATGTGGGTGTTCCAAACATTGTTACTAACCAAATGGAACCCATTCTTGCATGGGGATCCCAATTATCGATTATCCATTCTTATGCATGTTCAGCTGCGGATCGTTCAAATCGTTACGTGGTACACGGACTCAGTTTGTTCCAACATATATTTGGAGACGGTCATGGCTCATGAACTTCGTGAGCAAATTCATCGGGCTATTAGATTTGGTAATGATCATTTCGGTGCTATTATGGGTTATGGAGATTATGTTGTTGGTGATAGTGTCATCTCTAGAGTGTATTATGTGGAAGGTTTAGGTCATAATCATTCTCTGTTGGTCAATTCGTGATTACGATCTAGAAGTAGCCTTGAGAAAACATACATGCTTTGTTAGAGATCTTAATGGTAAGGCTGTTAAAAGGAACTCGTGGCTCAAATCTTTACACCATCTCTATCGATGACATGATGAGGGCCTCTCCAATCGCTTGTTATCAAAGGCTTCTAAAACAAAGTCATGGTTATGGCATCGTCGTCTCAATCACTTGAACTTGGCACCATCAACGATCTTTCGAAAAGGACTTAGTTGTAGGTTTACCTAGACTAAAGTATGAAAAGGATCATCTTTGTTCGACATGTCAATTGGGAAAAAGCAAAAGTATGCCCATAAACCCAAACCTACTAACTCATCACGAAGTTCTTCATATGATTCATATGGATTTATGTGGACCAATGAGGTGCGAGAATATCTTTGGGAAGAAATATGTGTTAGTTGTGGTTGATGATTACTCTAGATTCACAGGTCAAGTTCTTAAGGACAAAGGATGAAACTCACGATATCATCATCAAACTCATCAAACATTGCGAGTTCGACTAAACAAAGCGGTCGAATTATCGAGCAGACAATGGGCGGGTTTGTCAACAAACAACTTAGTGAATTCTATGAAAGCGTTGGAATCGACCATCAAAGAAGTGTTCCACGAACCCCTCAGCGAGCGGTGTAGTTGAAAGGCGAAATCGTACTCTTGTTGAAGCCGCTAGAACAATCTTGATCTACTCAAAGGTTCCAATGTTTCTGCGGGTGAAGCAATTGCCCTTGCATGCTACACAAAATCGTTCCTTGATTCACACTATTCATGGAAAAACTCCATATGAACTTGTCCACAACGAAAACCTAATCTATCTTTCCTTCGTGTGTTTGGTGCCTTGTGCTATCCAACTAATGAGGTCAAGACTTGGGCAAACTTAGGGCTAAAGGCGACATTGGAGTATTTGTAGGATATGCACCAAACAAAAGGGATACCGAATCTACAACAAAAGAACCCGAAATATCATGGAAACAATTCACGTTACGTTTGATGGTGACGGTCAAATGGCTCTGGACACTCCACTCGGGACCCGCACTTCAAAAGCAGTCCATTGGTTCATCCCTTGTTCCAAACTCCTCTCAAGAAACTCCATATGTACCTCCATCGAAGATGATGTAAAGAAATTGTTTGATCCTATGTTTGATGAATTGTATGATTCAATTACTAATGAGGTCTGATTCCTACAACGAGAGGATGCTCATATTCCGATGAATGAAGTCAATCCTTCGGTCTCAATATCTTTAAGTCAAGAAGCACTGCTGCTGCGATCCTTGATCTCATCAACAAATCATCATTCTTCAAATGTACATCATGGAAATGTTTACGCATCAATGATGAAGTTAATCCCTTGCGACTCACGAAGATGCTCCATTTGAAAACATATTTGCTACTCTGAATCATCATCGAACCATCTTCTTGAGAGACATCGACTCGGCTACCTCGGTTCCTCAACAAGCGCCACATGAACACCTCGGAAAATGGACTCACGATCATCCCTTAGACAACATCATTGGAAATCCTCTCGTCTGTATCAACCCGGAAACAACTCGCAACCGATGCCTTATGGTGCTTCTTCAACTCCGTACTATCTAAGATCGAACCAAAAGATGTTAAAGCGCCATGAATGAAGATAGGCGGTTCAATGCCATGCAAGATGAAATTCATGAGTTTGATCGTCTTGATGTATGGGAGTTAGTACACTGCTCGGGGCGTGCTATGATTATAGCTCTCAAATGGATCTTCAAAGTAAAACTTGATGAGCATGGTGATGTGTTGAAGAACAAGGCTCGATTAGTTGCTAAAGGATATCGTCAAGAGGAGGTATAGACTTTGAAGAATCTTTTGCTCGGTTGCTCGAATCGAGGCAATCGAATCTTTACGGCTAATCTTGCTAGTAAGAACATGGTAGTATATCGGATGGATGTAAAGGCGGCATTTCGAGCGGAGATCTTAAAGAAGTCGTCTCGTCGGTAACTGAAGGATTTGTGAATCAAGAGCATCCTACTCACGTTTATCGTTTGAAGAAGGCTCTTTACGGTTTAAAGCAAGCTCCAAGGGCATGGTATGATACCTTTGTCAAAGTTTCTTCTATCAACGGATTCATCAAAGGAGCGATTGATCCTACATTGTTCACCGAAGTCGAGCAAACATTTAATTCATGTTCAAATTTATGTTGATGATATTATTTTGCCTCGGCGGACCCAATGGAATGTGATCGTTTTCAAATGAAATGAGTTCAAAGTTTCAAATGTCAATGATGGGACAAATGTCATTTTCTTGGGATTACAAATTTCACAAAGTCCGGAGGCATTTTCATAAATCAATCTAAATATGCAACGAGATTTTAAAGAAATTTGGATTTGATTCATGTGACCTGTTGACACCCCATGATTGACCGAACCAAACTAGATGAGGACCTCTCGGGGATCATGATTGACCAAGCGAAATATCGGAGTATGATTGGATCCACGATGTATCTCACTGCTAGTAGACCGAGACATCTTGTTATTTGTTTGCATGTGTGCTAGATACCGAGCTAAGCCTACTAAAAAGCACCTTGAAGCGATTAAGCGGGTCTTCGGTATCTCAAGGAACCATCAATATGGGTCTTTGGTACCGAAGGACACCGGTATGTCACTAACGGCCTATCACGAATCTTGATCATGCGAGTTGTCAAGATACACGTCGAATACGTCGGGAGGTGCTCGATTTTTGGGTGATAAGCTTGTGGTGGTCTTCAAAGAAGCAAATGAGTACTTCTATTTCCTCTGAGGCTGAATACATAGCCATGTCATCTTGTTGTGCTCAAATCTTATGGATGAGATCTCAATTATCGACTATGGCTTTGAATTCAACAAAATCCTACATCTTGTGATAATAAAAGTGCTATTGCTCTCTCATGCAACAACGTTCAACACTCAAGAGCAAAGCATATCGACATTCGACATCATTTCATCGAGAACAAGTAGAAAAAGGTGTGGTGGAACTATATTTTGTGAGGTGCGAATATCAATTAGCGACATCTTCACCAAAGCTCTTCCAAGAGAACGTTTTGAGTTTATTCTTCCGTCTTGGCTTGAAAAGCCTTCAACGAAAACACTCAAACGTCTTCGGGAGGAAGGCGAGGAGTAAAGGTCTATCTTCATCTATCTCTTGTATATATCTATTGGAAAAACAAAATACAAAATTATAAAACCTTCAAAATCAAATAGAAAAATATAAAACTTTCAAAATCCATAAAAATTTGAAAAATTGAAAAATCTTCAAAAAATATTGTCATTTTGTCATGTTTTTTCTCGGTTCGATAATATCTACGGTCTTTGTGTTGTCATTCAAAGAATGACACGGGACTTTAGATGTTGTTCAATTTAAAAAAAAAAAAAAAAAAAAAAAAAATTTTTGGGAGAAAGAGAAAAAATGGTTTATTGTCATTTTCGAGGCAATAACCGCTTTTAAAAGAAAAAACGAGCCATGTTTTATCATGTTTTCAAATTCCATGCTCGATTCTATAAACATTTATCTCTGAAAACTAAATGCTTTGAAAAATAACTCGGTCTCTATTTTGATAATCATCGGGACTTATTTGTCAAAATCTCTATCTCTCAATCAACAACCTATGTCATTGATTGAGGGAGAATGATTTCAATTAAATTAAAAGTTATTTGGCATTAAATTGTTTTCAAAAGATTTACATGCATGTTTTATCAATGGAGTTTAAAGTCTTAAAATCCGATCCTTATCGGTTCAAACGCTTTCATAATCAAGTCACAATTCTCCTTAAAAGCTTTCAAAATCAATTTAAATCTATAAGAGATCACAAATCTCAAATGATTTGATAATTGTGATCGGGGAGAATGTGTGATTTAAATTGGATTTAAGCGATAATTCGGTAAATGGTTTTATAAGGATGTACATGCTATCACCTTCCACATGTGACAAACGATTTCAAATTTTCCATGCACATGTTGAGGGGAGCATCTATCTTAAACCTATGATTTGAAATGTGATCATTTATCTCAATGTGCGGTTCCTCTAGTATGTGCAAAACTCTTTTCAAACCTCGAGGCACATATTGAGGGGAGCAAATTATGGAAACCTCATCCTTCCGGAAATGCTATATCTACTTGATTTGATGTGGGAAGTGATGTTGATATCTTTAGAAAATGGTAATCAAAGAAGTTAATTCTTTCTCTTGCCTCCGTGTGCAAAACATTTTCAATACTTGATGCACATGTTGAGGGAGTTCTCGTTCTAAAATATCAAAACAATTCGGTACAAAATGCTTTGATAATATATCACAAGTATCGAATTGATTTTCAAATGGTTTTCAATTGGTTCCAATGGCGGATGAACAATACCAAATAGACCGACCAACTCTACTTTATGTACGGTGATATAAGGATGATAAGGTTAGGTATGTGTTCCCATGATCCGCGAACCGGAGGGATCTACCGAGGACAATCCACTAGTTAGTGTAGAAGTCCTTAGGTATGATGATAAAGGAGAAAAATGAGATATGGGAAGAGTGCGGACTAAGGCGAGCTAGTCTTGGAATAAACCCAACAAGGTTCTAGCTATGAAGTCTCGGTAAGCACTAAAGGGTTGAAGAATTAAAAAGAATTGAATGAGAAAAGGGTGAAAACAAATAGCCCTCCATTTATTCAACCTTAGGGCGAAACCGGGTTCAATTCATATGCTCTTGATGGTAACATCGGTATTGAAGACAAGGCGTCATGGACCCGGTGGCCTTGCACTTCAACTTTCCAAACCACTCAAGTTCCTCTTAAAAGGACTTGTTTCATTCTCACGGGAACCGACATTATCTATCGACTTTCTCTTAGAGATGGTTGATATTGAAGAAGGAGACCCTCTCCTAGTCTCCGACATAGGATCCAAATATGCACAAATTGAGTCTAGAGCCACGAGATCATCAATAAATCTCATTAGGACACTTTCAATGAAGACTCTCTGTTTCACACAATGTGGAAAGAGATTATATCTTGAGTCCTCGCATTATCCTTGTGGTATTGCGGAACATCCGAGTGATGTGTATACATATTCACAATGAAGATGGAAAGCCTTCGGAGCCAACATCAAACAAGCTCTGGTAGGTGGCATGTGAGATCTATTATATAGATCAACCATGTGACAAGCGAGCAGAAACAATGGGCGATTCAATCTCTTGAATCAATCACGGTTCGAGTTATGGATTGACGGATACCTTTGAAAAACCGGTCTTTGTGCTTAAAACTCTTTTCTTTAGCACATCGACCGTGTACTCATTTTCAAACCAAAAGGTGTTTTATGATTGATAATTGATTTTCAATAAAACCTTCGTTGTATTGCAAAACAATTTCTATTGAGCAATACGATTGTTTTCAAATCTCTTTTCATCAATCGGTGGACTTAAAATTATTTGGTTCACTCACTCCGTGTTGTCTTCTTTGAGATGTTCGGTTTGAGAACAGCTAGAACATTGCGAAACCACATCAAGGAAATTCTTGAATTATACGATCACGAGCGGTACTTGTCTTGATCAGCGGGAACCGTGGGCGTGTACCTCAATTCAACGAAAGTGATCAAAGACACTTTCGTGCGATTTATTGCTAGCTTGTTGTATGCGGTACACCCGGCGTTGCGGTGATCGAATGAAGCGGTCAATCCATAGCCGCATGCTCACTTAACATTCATCTCAAAAGAAATCATGATTAGTGCATCAATGACTCGATATTTTCACTCCATGCTTACGCTTTCTGCTGCGCCAATATCATGATTCAACAAATGCTTCCGCTACTCGATGAGAAGATATCATGATCCGAATGTGAGCATGTCGGTCCTAAAGTCACAACATCACATAATACCAACACCACAAAGGATGTCTCGAGATTTTTGATTCTGATGATCTCAAAGATGGCTCAAAATTATTATCACGTGGATCGGTAAAGACCTCCACTTGAAGTAACCAAACATGCAATGTGAAGAATCAATGACTACGAGCTTAGGAGCAAGGACTACATCAAGAATGCAAGATCAATTGTTAATGTATTATCTATTTGTATTCAATGTATTTTTGGTACATGATTGAGGTGACCTCCTTAGGGAGATTGTTAGGAATTAGAAATTCCGGTATTAAAGAGTCGGTCACCTCAAGTATATGTAATCGTTAGAAAGCTCGTGGTCGTAGTTCTTTTAAGTTAAGTAGTATTTAGTTAAGTAACACCGTGGAGGACGGACGGGTCTTTACCAGCTGTATGCACGATCCACGACCCGATGTGTGGCGATTTATGTAAGACTATAAATACTCTCTACCTTCCAAGGTAGAGAGTTGGAACTCATAATAATATCTTTCACTTTCTCTCACTAAGTTCCCTAAACCTCTAACTTTCTCTCTAGAATTCCATCTATATGCTACTTTGTGTTATGGTTTGATGTGTATGTGAAAATGAAGCTATATCTTACAGGGTCTTTATAGAATGATTTCCTTATCCATACTTAACCTACTCGACTCGGGTTTTATATCATCCATAGGAAAATTTCCGGTTCGTCCAGTCATCATTATTATTGCATCCAATCCGAATAGCATGAACATTTTCCTTGAGTTTCTTCATATCTCTTCCAAGGTTTTCCAATTTGCTAGAAATGGAAGCAATGCTTATTGACCCCGCCTTAAAGCCTTGGTTACTCCTCCATCATGCCATTTTGAGACCGATCGCAAGTCTCTCGAATGACCTCGAGGGCAAGGGTAGGAGTCATGTTCGGATAGGTCCTTGATAGTCCAACATTTGTCTTGTAGTAATGTTAATTCCTTTGTAGAAAATGTTGACCTTCTCTGGTTGTTTAGATCATGTGTAGGACACTTGTAAAAGAGATTGTTGTATCTATCCGGGCTTGGTACAACGTTTAAATTGCCTTCTTGTTTGAAATTATGGATCTCCAAAAGCTGGTTAGAAATCTTAGATGGTGGACAATATCTCTAAATAAAGTGCTTCTTAAGTAGCGCCTAGTATTAATTGCTCACAGGCGCAATCTTTCAATCCATCTTCTAGCGACTCGGTAAGAGTCATAGGAATACCCTTATCATAACAACATCATGAGACACGCCCGAATGTTGAAAAGGCTTGCGATGTATAGGACATTTTCAACTTGCTCATATGCATCATCGTCCTGTTTCTGAAAAGGGTTAGCGAAGCTCCCTCTTAAATTGGTCTTTGATTTGAAGCGGACATCCGCCCAATTGCCGGTCTTACGAGACCCGGCCCTTGTTCCGATCTTGTCAACGCCAAGTATTCCTCAAGAGTGAGGTCATCGATGTTAACAACTTCCATGGTACCTGAAAACTTGAAATATGATCGTGAGAAAAGTTTTAAAACGAAATTAAAGACTTAATATCAATCCTAATATAACTCCCCGGAAACGGCGCCAAAAACTTGATGCAGGTTTTACTGACCAGGTCTTAAATTTATAGTGTCTCGTTATACCTATGGTCTACCCTAGTGCACTAACGGGCAAAGCAATCGATCGCGTGAAGTGTAGTAATCGGTAAAGCCGAGGTCGTCCCAAGAGCTAGGTGTGTTGGATTATTACTAAGTCTAGTGTCACAGATTTAATAAAGGTTTCGATAGAGAATTAATTAATTAAACTACTAATGCGTAATAAAATAAAGCGAGATAAATGGATAAAGGAAATCAATAGAGAAGAGTGGTGCTACCCTAGTTAATCCTCCTAGCTAGTTATATCTACGTCTACTTACTTCCAATTACTTGGTGGGGTCAAATTCGAGAGGACAACATTTGGTCAATTCGCCTAACCTATCAAGAAATATGCCACCACAGGGAGATCTCACGCACCGTCATAAGTCCCGTTGTTCTGGTCCCCTAAGCCAAGTCATTAAGTACCGCTACATGCTAGATTCATAATAGTGAGTGCTCACCGTTAGGAACTTAGACACTACACCCCCCAATTCTTAAGTTCATCCAAACAATAGGTGATCGGTTGGTCAAATCGCACAAGTAGAAAGGGTCGTCGCTTGGTCATATATTACCCTTCCCGTGTCGATCCGCTCACCTAGGGTCAGTTGGTCATATCTCCTAGGCAATTGGCCTCTACCGCCATTCAAAACTACCAAACCAAGGGTGGCTACCAATGAAGTATGCATGCATACACTTAGAAATAATTATACGGAGTAAAGGTAAACGCAAACAAAACAATTAAGGAATCATAAATAGGCTAGCAACAAAAGGTGCTTAGCAGCTCATATTAATCATGCAAATCAATTCAATATTCAAAGGTACGAAATACATGAATTGAAAGTAAAGAAATATAAAACGCTAATGCTTATCGTAATGGAGTGACTTCTCCTTGAAACAGCTCCGTATGCACCCCTAGGCCTGCCTTGAGCTTTTTCCCACGTTCTCGAGTGTTATGTGTGGAATGGGATGATTAGAAATGCTAGAATTCGTGGGGTATTTATAGGCGGATCCGGGTTCGACGTAACCAATATAGGAGTTACGCCGTAACCAATATAGGAGTTACGCCATAACCTTCTATTTCTTTGTAAAATGCACTAGATCTCTTTGGGTTACGGCGTAACCTTATTAGTGGTTATGCCGTAGTCTTCAATAAACTCGGTTCGTCGTAAGTGATGCAATAGTTACTGACGTAAGTATCGCCGTGGAACCTCATTTGACCTAATGTTGTTACGTCAGAACCTTTGGGAAGAGTTACTGCCGTAACCTTCTCGATAAGTTGGCATTACGAGTCACGCAATAGTTACGGCGTAATGTGAGAGATGAGTTACGCCATAACTTCTTCAAAATAGCATCTTGTGATAAATCTTTAGATATGTTTCCGCGCGTCTCTTTAGCTCCAATGCTCGTAATTTACCCGAAAGTGGAAAACAATGGAAAACAAGCGTAAATCCATATAAATGATATAAATAACGAGCATTATAGGGGGAAATTGACACTTAATATTCGGGACTATTTGATGTTATCGAGCCTATCCTTTTCGCGGTTCTCGTGATGTTTTAGTTTTCCGTATCAATGAAGAGCATTGTTTACAATCCACCCCAAATGTACACCCAAATCGCTTTAGCCTACCTTGTATGCACTCACTTTTAGTGCATTATTGTTATCATACTAAACCCTTAGTTCAATTATCTAGTTGCTTGCATAAGTTGCTAAGTCGAGTCATATCCTTTGTTCACGCTTTTGGGACGATTGAGACTAATGGGAAAAGTTAAATTTTATGAAGTGACGGGAAGGAACGTTATTCAAATTCCTTTATTTACGTAATAATGTACTCCAAGTGTTTTGATCTTTTCAATTCGGGTCAAATTAGTATTAGAGTAATAAAAACTCAAGTGTAGGGATGTGCCTATAAATCCTTTTATTTTGATGTTATCGTAGATGATGGTAGAGTAAAAGTGTATGAAAAAAATGAGAAAAACGTCGGATACCATCCTACATCTATCTTTAAATTTATGTTTGTCTATTTCAAAGTTATCTAGAGTTTAGAGTGTCGAGTCTTGGCTTAGCAACGCCATTCTTATCATGCTTGTAACATAAAGATTTTTGACTTGCCACCACAAAATCGCCTATCCAACCAAACCCTTTGTTTCCCTACCGTAAGCCTAACACTACAACCCTTTAAAAGACCTCTTAGATAGTTTTTCCTAGGTGCTTACGCCAAAGCGATGGAGGTTTCATCTAGTCTCAAGCTTATGGCAATCTATGTACTAGGACCGGTTAATGAGTGTTTATCTTCCATTTCCAACTTGATATATTTCATATACACCCGAGAGATGAGAGTATCTAAACACCACTTGTGAGGTGCTAGTATGTAATTTCCGTGCTTGTTATGACTTTTGCGGGGCTTATACTTGTTGTGAATTGTTCTAAACTAATGCTTAATGACCCCTAACTTATAAATTAATTAGCAAAAAGCACATTTGCTTGAGGACAAGCAAATACCAAGTCGAGGATATTTGATAAGGATTTAAAAGGTACATTTTGAGGGTCATTTAAGCCCTTAATCGACCATTTTATATCCGTTCTCGCTAATTTTGTTCCTTTTCACTATTTAGGTCTCTTGAAGGCAAATTGTTTGGAATGACACTTATTCGGACGAAAAGGCGTGAATATATGAAGAAAATGACAAAGTCAAGATCAAGGCACTCAAGTCTGGAATTGAAGGTGACGACGTCACTAGAAGGCGACGCCGTATAACGTGCTCCAAATTTGTGACTCGTGAGCTAAATTGTTATTTTGGACCCGACGTCGGGTTTTAAAGAGTAGTGCGTCACAACTCAGACAGCCTAGATTCAGACCCCGACGACGTCAGAAAATGAAGCCGACGGCGTCACAACCATAAGGTGACATCGTCACAAGGTTGACATGGTCAAGACGAAACCCTAATGGCGGTGATCCGACGACGTCACATTTAAAGAGTGACGCCGTCGCAAGTTGTAACTCTATATATAGAATTTGAATTTTCTGACTTTGATAGAGGTAGTTTTGTGGAGTAAAACCAAATAACGATTTTTGGCTGTCTTGGGCAGTATCTTAGGGTTCTCATACCCTATTTTACAACAAGATAAGTAATTTACTTCATTGATTCATATATATGTCTTCAATTGTATGTGTGTATGCTTGCTTATTTTCCATGTCCCATTAATTTACTTGTGTGTTTGCTTAGATCTATAAAACCTAGGTATTGAATATTGATTGGTTGTCTCTTATCTTAATTATAATTGACCTAGGATTGCGATAGGTCATTCGTTGTGTTTTTAATGCTTGAGTAATCTTTGTGAACATTAGTTTATAATCGCCTAGAGTTATTGTAGGCTAAAAATCCAAAGATAACCTAAGAGTTAGTTTATGAATCCTAGAGATTTTGTAGGCAATAACCTTAAGGTATCCTTAAAGAGTTAGGGAAAAAAGCATACCCTACGACCTTAGAAGACACAACGCGTTAAGAATAAGGACGTGACAATTCAACCATCAATAGGAGATAACTAGGGTGTAATAGTATCTAGGTAAACACATCTTTAATCATCATACGAGCACACATCAATTAGACATAGACTACCCCTTAGCTTAGTTAATTAGATAATTAGAATAGTAGAGTAATCGGTAGAAATACCAACCCCCCAAATCCAATACCCCGAGATTCGTAATTTCAATTTTCTAAAAAAGATAAAAAAGAATCTTCCTCAACCCCAACCTTAGCGTAGTAACTTTTCACTAGCATTCCTATTCCCCAGAGAATGGTATCAATCCCGAGGTTTACCCTAATACTACACTACAACGATTAGTTTCCTTTGACCCCGAACACGTGTTATGCACGCGACGAGACTCTTAATCATGTTTTCTCTGCTCAAAGTTCGAGTTTATGTTTATGTTTGCTATGAGTGGTTAGTTTCTTTATGCACTTGCTTAAATGATGTTGATTATCGTATGAATAGTTTATGATTGTGTTAACATGTTTTAATTCAATTTCAAGTTGATTCTAAGATCCAATTGTGCTTAAGTTTCATAGTCACATTTGTTAATCAAGTTTGACTAGTTGATAGTAATTGTAAAGGTCGAAAGAGCTTATTGTTATTCAACTAGTTATAATCATTTTGTCTATGGATGATTGTTTTTATCCATTATTCTTGATCAAACAAAGAAACTAAAGTGTGGTTGTAATAAGAACGCTTTTGATTATCAAGTTAGATTGATTGGAAACAACTAAAAAGGTCGTAAGAGTAGTTATTTACAATCAATTGTAACCTTTTGTCTATAATCGGTTACCTTTTGTATTGACCATTTCTTAAGCAAATTTGATAATACAAACATATGTTTTTGTGTTTAAGATTATGAAAGTAAACTTATGAAACTTGAATTGATCTTGAATTGATTGATAAACTTAATGCTTGTTTTTATGAACTAAAATCTTGACGAAGGTTTAACTTGTAAGAACAATAGATTAGTACACCAACTAATTATCATAACCAACATGTTAAGAAGAGGTTAACACAATCATACTAATCAAGGATAAGAAACTAGTTTAGTCATATGAATTTCATTATATTTATTCTCGTTATTATTTGCTTTTGGATTTCCTTGGTTGATTTTAAACTTGTTAATCCGATTCACTCACAAATCCCTCGAATCGATCCCGACTTACCTTCAAAATCTTACTATAACGGACGAGTGCACTTGCTCGTATGTGTTATTGGTAAAATCGTTAAATCGTCTTTTATAAATTTAAAAGTTGTACACACGTAGCACATCAAGTTTTTACCTGTCTGCGGGATTTTGATTATGTTTCAGCAAGTTTTAAATCCGCGTAAGTCGATCCATTCAAAAAAAAAATTCCGAGAGCTCCAGCCGATCGGTCGTCAACATAACCGATTCGGTTCCCTCAAAAAACCAATACCCAGATTGTTCCAACCGATCGGTCGCCCTTCGCCACCGATCCGGTTACTCATTTCTGTCCGATAATCTGTTTTCTTTGTTTGCCCGTGTGTTTAGATATTGCCTGGATTCTCTAGGTAATTGTATGAACACTCGTGCAGCAGAAGTATAACCAATCTCACCTCTTACCAACCCCGAACGTTTTATTCGAAGAAGAAGAAGAACACCTTTTATCCCACTAGAAAACCGTGTACCTAGAGTACCAAACCTACCATTTGATAACCTTTTGGATGCCAAAGTCGTTTACAACCCTTTCACCAACTTGCCTTTTCCCATGGTCGACGATCAACCCATATGGGGGACCAACCACGCCGTAGCACCAACTCCTGAGAGTGCTATTGTTGCCGTCAACCTTGGTGACAACTTCACCGTGAAGGGTCATCATCTTTCTATGATCAAAGACCGCTAATTCGATGGCCGTCTGCTGGCCGATCCATATAAGCACATTGCCGAATTCATCGAAATCATGCATGTTCCGGTATGGTGACACCGATGTCAATGCCATCAAACTAAAACTATTCCATCATCACTCGCGAGACATGCAAAAGTATGGTACAATGAATTAACCTGTGAATTATCAATACTTGGGAGGAGAGGAGGCAAGCCTTTGTCCGATTCTTTCCACCGCCATGTTTGATCGACAATGGGAGAAATTTGTCTTTCACACAAAACCCCAACGAATCACTTGTCGAAGCTTGGCTTCGGATGAAAGATTTGCTTCAGAGTTGTCATGGACATGGACTATCCAAAGGAACCTTTATCCAAATCTTTACTATGGACTAGACAAAATCTCAAAGTATCCTTGATGCCGAGGAATTTTCTCTTTAAGACTCCTAACGATGCACATCAATTACTCGAAAATCGAGTACTGCTTAAACTCGATTGGTATAAAGATTCAAAAACCAAACCTCTTAGAAAAACCGTTGCTTTTGTCAAAAAATCCGATACCTCGAAACTCATGGAGAAAATGGAAGCCTTGACTTCAAAACTCGACTCGCAATACAAAGATATAAAAGGAGAAATGAAAGAAATGCGAGAAGGATGCAACAATTATGGAGGAAATCACCCATCGTCAGAATGCGGCGATAAACCCATGGGTGGACCCAACGAAGGAGAAGCGAATTATGTCCAAGGAGGATACCGTGGAGGAGGATATCGTGGTAATTATTACGGTAGAAATTATGGAAATTGGCAAGACCACCAACAAAGAGATGACAATCGTGATTCTCAATCTCGAACAGACACTCCGCCCCCACAAAACTATGACAAAAAGATGGAAGAATCTGAATTTGAAAAAACCATGAGGGAATTCGTGACTGCTAAAAAATCAACAAATGATTTTATCAAAAATCAGTTTTTCAATCTCAAAGCCAAAGTTGAGCAAGGAAAGAAAAATCATCAAGCATCTATCTAGGACCTCGAGAACAAATTTGGTAGATTTTCCGACCAACATTCTTCTCGACCATCTAATTCGCTACCAAGTAACACCCAATGCAACCCAAAACCATAAAACGATAAAACGTATCGGTCCAATCGCAAACAAGAAATGAGCATATCAATGTTGTATTCACAAGAAGTGGTCTCGTACGATCCACCACCACATCTAAACGAAAATGCTCAATCACCTAAGATAGTGAGGATGAAGCTGAGGAAACCAACCCAACCCAACCCACCAAAAAGAAAACCGTCTCACCTATCAAGGCGTACACACCAAAAATCCCATATCCTCAATGCCTTAAGAAAGAAAAAATGGAAGAGTGATATAAGAAATTCATTGAAATAATCAAAGAGGTTAGACTTAATGTTCCCCTCGTTGATGTCTTGGCCGGAATGCCCAATTATGGGAAATTTTTGAAAGAACTTTTTAAAAACAAGAGCAAGTTAGAGCAAATATTAGCTACCTTCCTTAACGAAGAGTGCTCAGCCATTGTTCAAAACAAAATTCCACCAAAGCTCGGAGATCCTGGGAGCTTTCTTATTCCATGCACTTTCGGGAATAATATTCACTGCGATGCATTAGCCGACCTTGGTGCAAGTATCAATTTGATACCTTATTCGTTGTATTCCAAATTATCCATCAACAGCCTCAAACCGACAAAGATGAGCATGCGATTAGCAAATCATTCTTATCAATATCCTGTTGGAATTGCCGAGAATATGCTCGTTCAAGTTGGTATATTCATTTTTCCCGTGGACTTTGTAATCCTATAAATGGAAGAAGATAGTAAAGTCCCACTCATCTTAGGAAGACCTTTCATAAATACCGTTGATGCAATCATCAAAGTAAAAGGTAAAGAACTCAACCTTGGAGTTGGAGAAGATCGAATTACCTTTTTAATCGACAAAGCAATGCGCTATCGACATTCCAGTGATGACACTTGTTTCAACATTGATGTTATCGATGAAGTCACTGACGAAGAATTGGATGCATTACTTAACGAATCTGATCCATTCATTACTACTTCCGAAAAAATCAGTGAAACAGACCTTGACAAAGAGTTTGCTGATTTTATGAAACTAGATTTCGAAGGAGATAACATGGAGGAGGAAGAAATGGAGGAAGAGAATTTTGAAGAATTAACTTTCGATGACGAGATGAGAATAAAATCTTCTCTTAAGAACCACCAATGATCTCGTTCTCAAACCACTCCACGATCATCTTGAATATGCTTATCCGAGGAAAACTAACTTCTTCCGTAGTCATATCTTCATTACTCGAGGACAAGGAAAAGAAAATTTAGTTTCTATCCTCAAAAATCATAAAAGAGCTTTCTCTTGAAAAGCGTCGATATCCGTGAATAAGTCCCAATTTACGTAAAGACAAAATCAATTTCGAAGATGGGATTACACCTGTTGTAGAACGTCAATGTCGACTCAATCCCAACATGAAAGAAGTTGTCAAAAAGGAAATCATCAAACTTCTTGATGCTGGTATCATTTACCCGATCAGGGCGGGTCCTCAGGTGAGTCCATTCCTTGTGTCCCCAAGAAAGGAGGAATGATGATTGTGACTAACGAACGAAATGAATCAGTTCCGACTAGAACTGTCACCAGATGGCGCATTTGTATTGACTATCGTAAATTAAACAAAGCCACCAGGAAAGATCATTTTCCCCTTCCTTTCATGGATCAAATGCTTGAAAGACTAGTAGGGAACAAATTCTTTTTTTTCCTCGAAGGATTTTCAGGATAATTTTAAATTCCAATCGATCCGAATGATCAAGAAAAGACCACCTTTACTTGCCCTTTTTGAACTTACACATATCGGCGTGTGCTTTTGGTCTTTGTAATGCACCGCAACTTTTCAAAGGTGTATGATAGCCATATTCCAAGACATGCTTGAAACCTCCATGGAAGTTTTCATGGATGACTTTTTGGTTTTCGAACTCATTCAAGCTTGTCTTTTCAATCTTGATAAAATGCTCGAAGATCCGTGTAGGATTTAGAAAATCCAATCGTTAAAGAGTCGGTCACCTCAAGTATATGTATTCGTTAGAAAGCTCATAGTCGTAGTCAAGTTATGTTAATAAGTAGTTAGTTAAGTAACACCGTGGAGGACTAACGGGTCTTTACCCACTGTATGCCTGATCCACAGCCTCGTAGGTGGCGTTTATTGTAAGACACTATAAATACCCTCTACCTCCCAAGGTAGAGGGTTGGAGCTCAATACCATTTTTCTTTGTTTCACATAGTTCCCAACTCTCTTCCCTTTCTATCTCTAGAACTTTCTCTCTCTAAAACTTGTAAACCCCATATGTTATTGGTCTCGATGTGTTTGTGAAATCCTATATCCTACAATTGGTATCAAGAGCCATGGTTTGATCACTCATCTTTCATGCTCTTTGTTTTGGTGGATTTCATAAGGTTTTTGAGGTTATAAGTGTTTAGGAGAGTTTGAATTATTTGGTCAACTTCTAGTGTTAAAGTGTGAATTTTGATAGTACTTTTGTGTTTAGGATCATCATATGTGCTTAGGTTTCGAATTGGAAGGCTTGAATCATCGTGGTTGGGCTGTTTTCAATTGTTAAAGTGGTTGTTTTTGAATATTGTACTAAGCGAGTTGAGCCACGGTAAAACGTTTCTTCGAAGCGAGTTGCCTTGTCATTCGGAAGCGAGTTGCTTTATTATTGGGCGAGTTGGTTTATGCGACTTGGCTATTAAGCGAGTTGATTCTTTAGCGACTTGAGTTCTAAAGCGACTTGGCTATTAAGCGAGTTGTATTGACAAATGAGTTGGTTTATGCGACTTGGTTGTTAAGCGAGTTGTCTCTGTATGCGACTTGGCTATTTAGCGAGTTGACTCTTTAAGCGACTTGGGTTTTAAGTGAGTTGTTTCTTTAAGCGACTTGTCTTTGAAGCGAGTTGACTGTTTAGCGAGTTGATACCAAAGCGAGTTGACTGCTTAGCTACTTGTCTATTGAGACTTGTCACTTCTTCGTGCTACATTTTTACGGTTGTTCTTTTGGTTTAGTAAAATACCGTGAGAGAATCAATTTCCCGGTTTAATCAAAGAATAGTAAAATCCGTAGAACTTGTAATCATGTCTAACAACGTACCTACTATTGTTTCTCTTGTAGTCGAGGAAGTTCAAGCAATGGATCGGATACTCGTCCACCCATGCTTGACATAATTGATTATGACTCATGGGCTCAACGAATTAGGTTGTCTTGTTTGGGAAAGGAAAATGGGGTCAACATTGTCAAATCAATTGATAAAGGACCTTATCGATTGAGACTACAAGAGACATACTTGAAACCGCTGCGGATGGAGCAGTGATCTTAGGATTGGACAGACCAAAGGCGTATGATGAGCTCGGTGATAAAGAGAAAAGAGATATGATCTTGATATCGGGGCTTCAAACATTATACTTGTGGTCTTCCAAAAGACATCTACAATTTGATCAATCACAACATGAAGCCTGTGCGGTTTGGGATAATGTCAAGATGCTTCTCTCGTGTTACGAATTAACTAAGGAAGAGAGAATCACAACTCAGTATGATGAATTTGAGCACTTTAAGATGAAACCAGGAAGAAAGTGTCTATGAATATTACGTGAGATTCCACAAGCTTGTGAATGACATGAGGAATATCAAAATGACCATGCCAAATATTCATTTGAACTCAAAGTTTGTGAACAACATGAATCCGAATGGCACAAATGTGTCACCTCTGTGAAGCTAACCAAAGGATTAAAGAATACTAACTATGAGCAATTGTATGCATTCACGCTTGAAATGAGAGACATGCTATGTTTGAACGAATGATTCTTGATCGGTTCAAATCCAAACGAGGAGAAGCAAGTTAGTCAAATGATTCAACATCATTCTACACCAATGTAGGGATTACTACAAAAGCTTCACAAGTCATACCTCACGGAAATGGTAATTACAAGCTCATTCACGATCCAAGATACAAGCATCCGACTCCAAACACATTCATGGAAAACTTAATCAATCAATCGTCACTCATGGTTAGTCAAAATCAATTCCACCTCACACACCAACAACAACCTCGGAGAAACATCTAATCCTCATAATCAAGATAATATTAGAGATGGCAAGGTGGTAGTGCAAAATGTTCAAGGAAGAAGGAACGAACAAGGGATGGCTGGAACATGTTTTGGAAATATAGGAGCAGGTGGAGGGTATGTGGCTAATCAAAATCATGGAAGGAATGCCAATCAAGGACAAGTAAAGCCAATCAAGTGCTACAACTGTGGTGGTGATGGACACATTGCAAGAAATTGTACATCTCCTAAACGCCTCAAAATCAGAGTATTTAGGGGACAAGATGTTCTTGGTGCAAGCTCGGGACAAGTGGTGCGGTTTTGGATGAAGAGGAATTCTTGTTTCTTCTTGAGGAAATGCCAAGACCTATGATCTTGATGTGGATGAACAACCGGTCAGGGACATGGGTCAAAATCATCCTAATGCATTTCGTGTAGTGATTGTGATGCATATGACTCGAGATGTTGATGATGAACCAATCGCTTAAACCATCTTCATGGCTAGCATTTCACCAATGGTCTCTCAAAGGTTTCATCACCACAACAGTCGGTCCCTTGTAGGATCGTAAATATTATGTTGTTTGATGATTCGGATGGTCTTGGATGATGGAAATACATGTTAGCCATTTAGAGAGAAAGATAAGAGAGGTGTTTCTTGGTAGAGACTTCCTTAACAAATTATGAAAGGTTAGATTGAAGCACCACCCTTCCAAGGATGGAAGGGGTATTTATACTACGGACACTACGTCCTCCCATCGAATGTGGATCGGGCATACGGTGGGTAAAGACCCGTCCTTCCTCCACGGTGTTACACTACGCTAAACTAGGCTAATAACTAACTAATAAAGCAAGAAATAACGATATGTCTACGAGCTAACATATGCTAGACTATAGATGGGTGACCGACACTTCACTATGGAATTTCCAATTCTAACAATCTCCCCGTGGAGGTCACCCCATGTTTTACATTTCAATCCTAGCATTCTAATTTGTCTTCTTATGAGCTCGTGACTTCAATTCCTCAATTTCTACAATCTTTGTGCTTTGTAGTGATTCTTTAAAGTCCGCATTGATTTGTACTTTTAGTGGAGGCCTTTAACTAATCCACATCTTTGATGATCTTTGAGCTTTCTTCGAGATCATTAGCCACAAGAAATCTGGATCACCCTTTATTGTGTTGCCATCATGTGATGTTGTGACTTTTGGACCAACATGCTCACACTTTCTCGGATCATGACATCATTCCATCGAGTAGCGGAAGCTTTCTTGGTTCAAGATATTTGCGCAGCAGTAGCGAAGCATAGTATAAAAATATCCGAGCACGATTATGTAGATAAGCACTTGTCATGATTTCTTCAAATTAAGTGTGGATGTTGTGAGCATGCGACTTATGATTGACTTCTTAATTCGATCACCGCAATCGTCTAAATGTACCGCAAACAACGATTAGCAATAAAACACGAAAGTGTCTTTGATCACTTTCGTTGAATTGAGGTACACGCCCACGGTTCCTCGTTGATCGATCAAATCTTGCTGTGATCGGTATAATTACGAAGAATTTCCTTGACAGGTTTCGCAATGCTCTAGTCGTTCTCAAACTGGAGCGTCTCAAAGAAGACAACACGGAGTGAATGAACCAACTATTTGAGATTCAACGATTGATGAAAATTGATTTGAAAACAATCGCGTATTGCTTAGAAGAAAGAGTTTTGCAATCGACGAAGGTTTTATGAGAAGATCAATTTTCAATCATAAATACTTTTATATTTGAAAAGAGTACACATTCGATGTGCTAGATAAAGAAGAGATTCGCATATCGAACGGTTTTTCCAAAAGTATATTTTCAATTAGAGATACTTTTTGAGTTTGAAAATGAATACACATTTGATGTGCTAGAGAAAAGAAGATTTGCACATCGAACGGTTTTTCCAAAAGTATTCGTCAATTCAATTCCTGGACCAAGGTTGATTCACGAGTGAATCGCCCCATTGTTTCTATCCAGTTGTCACAAGCTTGATCTTTGGAAAAGATCTCACATGTCACCCACCAAGAGCTTGTTTGATGTTGGCTCTAGAAGGACTTCCATCTTCATTGTGAATACTTTTACATATCACTCGGATGTTACGGCAATACCGTAAGGATAATCGTGGGACTCTTAATATATTCTTACTTTCCACATTGTGTGAAACAAAGAAGTCTTCATTAATTTTGTGTCCTAATGAGATATTGTGGATTATCTTCTTGGCTCTAGACTCAATTGTGCACATTTGGTTCCTATCTTGGGAGACTAGGAGAGGGTCTCCTTCTTCAATATCAACAATCTCTAATAGAAAGTCGATAGATTATGTAGGTTCCGTGAGAATGAAACAAGTCCTTTTAAGAGGAACTTGAGTGGCTTGGGAAGTTGTAGTGCGGTCGTCATTTGGGTCCATGACGTCTTGTCTTCAATACTGGCGTTACCTTGGTAACCACTAGTAGCATATGTATTGAACCCGGTTCGCCCTAAGGTTGAATTATTGGAGGGCTATTTCTTTTCACCCTTTTCACATTCAATTCTTTTCATTCTTCAACCCTTGATGCTTACCAAGACTTCATTACTAGAACCTTGTTGGGTTTATTCTAGTTCTAGCTCTATCTCGATCCGCACTCTTCCCATTTCTCACTTTTCTCCTTTTTCAATATACCTAAGGACTCTACACTATCTAGTGGATTGTCCTGGGTAGATCCCTCCTCTGGCGGGATCATTGGAACGAATACCTAACCTTGTCATCCTTATAACTCCAATACATAAAGTAAGATGGTCGGTCTTTTGGTACAGTTCATTCCTTCTCGAAACCAATTGAAAAATCATTTGGAAAGTCAATCAAGGTACTTGTGATATAATATCAAAGAATTTTGTACCTTAATTGTTTTGATCTTTTAGAAATGCTCCCCCTCAACATGTGCATATGATTTTATAAATTGTTTAGCACATGGAGGCAAGAGTTCTTTAGAAATAAATTCTTGATCACAATTTTCTATGGAAAAAGCCATTTGATTTTCTTTGGTAATATCTCCCCCTCAATATGTGCATAGGATATTTGAAATCATTTTATCACATAGAGGCAAGAGTTCTTTTGAAGTACATTCATGATTACAAAAGCCATTAAGAAACCATTTGCTCCCCCTCAATATGTGTATCGATAAACGAAAGAGTTTAGCACATATTAGAGAGAACTAGCACTTTGAATCAAATCGATCATCCTTTATCAAATTTCTTAATTAAATCACAAATTCTCCCCCGATCAAAAATATCAAACCCTTTGAGATTTTGGATCCCAAGTGATTTAATACGGTTTAGAAAACATGGGAGAAAATGTGCACGATTTAAAAATCATCTTGTTTTGGATAAATGCTCCCCTCAACATGTGCATTATGTATATTGAGATCGTTTGGCAAATGGAGGCAAGAGTGCCCTTGAAGGACTAAAACCAGTTCCATTAAAACAGATTTGAGATTTAAATCACGATCTCTCCCCGATCGAAAATTTCAAACCATTTGAGCTTTGTGATCCCAAAAGATTTAAATCATTTAGAAAATTTTGGGGAAAGACGTGGCAAGATTTGGTTTTGAAAAAATGATTGATACGGACCAATTTTAGACAATAAAGATTGTTAGTGTCAGGTATGATAGTTTTTAAGAGATCTTTAAGTAAAATAAAACAATTTCACAATCAAACAAGAACAGAAAAAATTTCATTTTGTAAGATCTTTGAGTTTTAAAGAAAATCATACCATGACATAACATTAAATCTTTAGATCACCACTTATTATTGTACAAACGGACCTTTTATGAAGAAATATTGTTTGAAAATATTTAATTTGAAATCACTCTCCCCCTCAATCAATTACCGTAGTCATTGATTGAGTGACTTAAGTTTTCAAAAATGAAGTCCAGTTGATTTCCAAAATTATGTCCAATTTATTTTCAAAACAATAATTTCCATTTTCAAAACAATTTAATCAAATTTTATCAAAATTGTTTAAAATGGTATCTGCACAAAAAGATGCGTTAGGTGAATGAGTTTGCCTTTTTGTTGTTCTTTGGAGGTTTGGAAGAAAACCATCTGTTGAAGCGATGAGACTTCTTCGTTGCATTTATCATGCCAACCGAGGTCAAATTAAGCTCCGTTTCTTCATTTGTCAACCCAAGATATAGTTACCCTTTCCTTTCGGCATCCAATCATCTTCATTTGTGAGATCCGGATCAGGAACATTCTTATGAACCATGATATCTGCATACGTTAGTGGACACACAAACAGATATATAGTGGTCGATATCACCCAAACAGCAATCGACTAATAAAAGTCAATTCAACATATCAATCAGATCATATAAGGCATGGGATATATGTGTTCATCAAACTATAATCATCTAATCCTAACAATCTTATCCTAGGCACCTAGTCCTTCGACATAGGTTAACATGTTTTACGTTTAAGAATATAGGATAATTAGATAAGCTCGTTAGATGATATAGATTTGAAAACATTCTCCCCTCAATCAATGACTTATTTTTGAAAAGTTTAAAAGCTGAAGTCATTGATTGAGTTTTCAATTTTACAAAACTACGGGCCGATTGATTTTTCAAGCAACTCATTTACCACCATTTTTTAAAACAAATATTTTTCGAAGAATTTTAGAAGGAAAAATATTTGAGTAGAACAACTGATCTTTTGACGACATGCTTTCCTTGTTAATGTTTTTTAGGATAAGTGCGAAATATTTGAAAATTGGTTTAGCGCAACACTTTCCTTTCTTGAAGAGCGGGTTGCTATCTGAAATAATAGCAAACCATGGTTTAAGCGCTGGTCACGATGCGAAATAACGCAAGCCATTTTTTTTGAGCGGGTTCTGATCTGAAATAACGTAAGCCATATTTTGAGACATGTTTAGAAAAGAATATTTACACCTCCTGCCGAACTTCATCTATGGTCCCGTGCCATTATTGAATGACATTTCTAAGACCGCAGATGTTATCGATACGAAGACATGTCTTGAGAAAACAATATTTTGGTATTTTCAAATTTTATGATTTTTATGGGTTTCTGTTGGTTTTATATTTTTCTATTTTGTTTTGCTGGTTTTATATTTTTGTATTTTCTTTTTGAAAGATATATACACATATAGAGTAGATGATATAGTTTAAGAAGATGATGATACGAGTACCGAGATAAGGATATCAAGCAGCCCCGTTGTAGAAGACAGAAGTCATCATCCCTAAAACTTTCACCACCAAAGCTTCCGAGGCTCTTGCATTGAAGAAAGAAATTGAACCATCTGAAAGTGAGACTTTGGCGACTTCCCCAACCGAAAATCCTTTAGATGAGCAGATTCAAGCTCTATTTCAAGCTTGTCTTAGCTAGGTGCACATAGAAGCATACCATTATCATAAATTCATTGCTCCTTTTAAGAGCGATATCGAGATTCTTCGTTCGGGTTATATCATCAACAAGAACAAGAACATATCATCCCACTCATAAATAATCTTCTCACATTTCATAACCATGAAGTCCAAGCGATCCATACCAAAGGTTGTCAAGAGACCACTTCCCCAAGTAGATGAATTGATGCGATCAATCTCTCGGACTAGAGCTCACGAACCGAATACACATACCGAAGACAAAGAAACTTATACCATCAGTAGCAGATTAAGTCCAATAGCCAAAGAATAACCTCGATGTATACTTTTCTCTCCCCTAAAGAAAGTGCATGAAGCTCAAGAACCCAAGTACCGAATGCCCAAAGAAAGAATAACCGATAACATTGAAGAAGCGGGCCGAATCATCGATTATCTATCGGATGACAATCTCTGCGGATGTAAACTCCGGAATAAGTGATTATATCTACGAATCACCGATTAAGCACTCAGTGAAACGGTGGCGCCCCAATGTACACAATTCTCTCTCCCGATGATTGCGATAACATCGAAATCATCACACACTTATGTACCTATTTTATCTTGAAACTTATTCTTCCATCTCTTCCCCACATAGTTGGAATTTGAACACTAAACGCCATGAGTCAAACCTTGAGTTTCTCTGCGGTAATGACATTTGTCTTTCGGGATATCTTCAATCACTTAGAAGTATTAAGCTCATCAAGATTACTCACGTTTAGATGCATGTCTCCTTCCCCCTTGCTGGTTTTGATACTTCAGAATCAACAACACACTGTAAGTCGAGATACTAGAAATCTTTTTGAGAAGATCGCTTGAAGTCTTTGTGAGAATCAACTTGCTGAAGAATGTGAGCAAATCTAATTGGGGATTAAATCTGACATTTCACTCTCCCCCAATTAGTGCTCTCCCCTAAAACGATAATCTGTTAGATAAATGCTTGAATTAAGAAGAAGTCTTTAGATCTTTAAATGCAACTCGTCTTTAGTCTTCTAACATGTAGCGAGAAAATGTAGAATGCATCAGACTCGACCTTCTTCAAGATTGTCCAATTGGGGAATAGAAAGTCAACATCTTCAACTCACCAAATGCATTCCTGTTAACTCAAATAGCAAATCCCCTTAAATCAAATCCCTCCCAATCAAACAAGAACAGAAAGATGTTTATCAAGGAAATCAGCCCAGCAACTAGAAGCACTTTGTCATTTAGTCATATCAGCCCATGTGAAGATATCAACCAACGGCTCTTAGAAGAAACTACATGTGAAGATGATCCGATAAGAAGAAGCTCGGTTCTTACATGAGTTTGGAGCTGTTTGACCATTTATTCTCAGAAATCAATCAACCATGCAGTAAATTCATACTTCTTCTCCCCCTCAAGAATTGCATATGGAGTTGCCATTCTTGATTGAATAAGTGAATATCTTCAAAAATGTAGTCTATTCACACTTCTCCCCATAAAATTAGCACATGATGTCGCCATCGTCATTATAGTTGAGCAAGTGGAATAAGAAAACAATCAACGATGAGTTCGGTTCACTTGATGGTGAGCACATGGAAAAAGCATGAAGCATGTTGATGAGAATGGTCATAAATGAGAATATTTTCTTCTTGGAAGATAAAGCGCCTTGAAGCGTACACTTTTCTTTTCTTTAGCAAGCGAGGCATGAGCGATGTGTTCATACGTCATAAATCTCTCTCTTTTCATCTACTCTTGGAAAACATGTAATCAACCCCATTATCATTCAGTAGACTCTTTTTCGTGACAGTTGATGGAGAAAACCCAATATGATGAATTTGACCCTGAAGTAAACTAACCCGAACTCGTGACTTAAACTTGCACATGTGTAACAAAGAGCGGTGCCGAGACTTCATCCTCCATTCTCTAAGTACTCTATACTCTTCAACCAACCAACCATCAAGTATTAGACGTACATCACCTCTTGAGAATCCACAATTAAATGTGACACTGAGCACTACAACGTAACTCCTTAAAGTGATAGTTATTTTAAGGTGATCAGAGCCCAATTCCCCAAGTGGTAAAAGAAAGGAAAAAGTCACCCAACAACTAGATTTCCAAGTCTTTGTTTTGATAATAAGCTCGAACAAGGATCATGAAGAATCTTCATCCAACCATCCACGATACCTTGGATGCTAAGTACACTTGCCGTGATATTTCACTTCAACCTCAAATATTTGTTGTCACATCTTACGTTAATCGCTCAAATCTAGCCTTCTTTGACATTTAAATGAACTTTGATAATGGTTTCATCCGACCATGGTTTAATGAGCATAACCCGTAAAACCAAGTAATTACCAAAGCGATATGAGGACAATCCAAACAAACACCCAATTCATGAAGTACACTCTTTATCCCTTCTTCAAGTAGAAACCGTAGCACTGACATCAAATAAGACCTCGAAATACACTTTTCTTTCTCCGGGATGGTTCCATCATTACGGGATTTTACAATTCTATGGTTTAAACCGAGAAATAGTTTCTTTCGCGGATTTCTGAAACCAAGAATAAACCGTAAGATAGATCCGAAATGCACTTTACAATTACGGGATGTTTCCATTGTCACGGGATTTTACAAGTCTATGATTTAAACAGAAATAGATTCTTTCATGGGATTTTACAAAAACAAGACTAAACCGTAAACAATGTCGACTTGAATGTGTTATGACAACTTTGGTTTCGGTGAATATCAGTTTTAGGGGAACATGCATCGGTTCTTCAACGGTTCAATCAACATCATCAACATCATTAACCATTCAATAAACACTTTGGTAAACACATCATCCACATATTTAGTCGGCTATTGCAGTGACCACTAGAAGAAGTAAATCTGATATACCAAGCATGAACATGAAGAAGAATTCCCGGATCATTACTTAAACTTGTACTAATCCTTGTGAAAGAGAAACGGTGTCCCAATGTACAAAACCTCTTGACATATCCTCAACAGTGAGACACCAAAGTGATAGTTACTTTGTGGGTTAAGCGAGAAAGAATCCTAACGTAACTAAATAGCCAAGTCTTTATCACACTCTTTAAATGCCCAAACAAGCCATCTTCGCAGAAGAGTAGAAAGAAAGAAGGCGAAATAAGTAAACACGCCCGAAAAACCTCACTTCAAATCCAAATAAAAATACCGTCAAACAACCCCGTAGTCAACCTAGTTCCAATAATAGTTCAAGCCGTGACATATTATCCTTCGTGAGAATGTATAAACCACGCAGTACCAATCCACATAGCAACAAATCTCATCTATTCATCAACTCTCATCAAATATCATCGTCAAATTTCATCATTCGATATTAACGTTAGATCTCATTGTCCAATCTCATAATTGCACATCACATCATCAAAACTCATTATCCCAAAACATCGACAAGTCTCATAACATAACTCTCAACAAATTCAAATATTTTCAACAAACCGCATATAATCCAACTCTCATAGATATAAACCAATACCGAGAAACCCATCCGCAACTATGAACCCGATCAAAACACGATCAATTTAATATATCATTTTAAATTTCACACATATCGGATTCAAGAATGATATCAATTCTAATATGACTTCACACCTGGGTTTTACAAACGATCAATTCATGGCTTATGTCCAACATGCAAAAATATGACACTCGGCCTATCATCCAAGTTGTGGTCCAATCCATTAATAAGGTATATCACATGATCCATCGTCCTCACAAGGCCCAAATTACCCGATCCACATCTTATAATGCCCTAAATTTCGGGTATATAATACACCACAAATCCTTTCACAACCCTAATAATTGTCTCATAAATATACACCTAATCTCTCTAAAAAAATGCCTCCCATCTCTGTAACTAACCATTCTACAAATCCTAATACATCTCACCTCTTAGAATCCGCCCCCATCAGTACTTACTCATTCCCTAAATTTACTCTTAATAATCCGCCTCATCATAACCTGCTTCACATCAAAACGCACCATCAATCGTTCAAAATAGTCCATTTGATTAAGCCACAGGGATGGTTTCAAAAGATGAAATAGGCTTCACATCCTCATGGTCACGGGTAAGATTAGTATGTTCTTTGTTTACTTTTTGAGTCTTAAAACGAGCGAAAGAAATAGAGTTAACATAGTTGTTTAACTCGTTTCTTTATCTCGAATAGTATCTCATGATCAATGAAGATTTCTAATATCGTATATAAGACCTTTGGTCTTAATGAAGCTTATGAGTTCCATGAGATTAGAAAAACTGAGATCAACAAATAATATTTGGATCTATTCGATTCATTAATAATTACCGAGAGAAAAGGTGGATAAAACATGATTGTTTTAATCTACTTTTGGTTCTCAAAGCGATAAGTCCGTGATTATTTTATTCTTTTACGGTTTATCATCAAGGATTAATGATGACGTGTTGGTATAGATCATAAAGATCTTTGACATCTCATACGAGATTCATTAAACCACGATCTTTGAGATCCGATCTTGATGAGATGTTGTGATATTTGTATGTTGATAGATGGTTGAAATAGTTGATGATTTTTGTTCTTGATGTCGATTGTGCTAATAATTTGTGAATGTCAATTTGAGATATGATGGTAATGTTTGAGTCTTGGGTATTTTGGTTTGGGTACTAATTTTGTAAGAAGTCAACAAGTCGCTGCATCTAATTTATTTCTTACAAGTCGCTAACAATTTATAAAATCAACTCGCTTTTGACCATATGACTTTAACAACTCGCTACCAGTTTGACTCAAAAGTCAAACCGCCACCTGATATTAGAACAAGTCGCTACGACTTGTAAAGACAAGTCGCTATGATTTTTAAGTGCACAACTCTCTTTTGACTTGTAAATTTGGCAACTCGCTACCCCAAGTCGCTATAAATAAGGTACAAAGAATGCGGACGAATATTGACAAGTCGCTAGCAAGATTATTGACTTTTCCGATGACTTTTCCACCATTTTCCGACCATATTCATCACAAACCCAAAAACTACTATGAAATTATTGTTTGCCCGGTTTGACTAAGAAAAGGTAGCCATTTGACCACAAAATCTTCACGGAAATGATTTCTAAATCGTCATATAGGACTGTTTGGACAAGTAGAACACAGAAACAGATATAACTTAGATGCCACATGACTTAATGTTTTTGACCAACCAAAAGGATACAAAACATGTTAAGACAGTTTTATCACAACACAAAAAAAGCATTTTCTGACCCCCAAAAGTTACCAAAAACAGTTAAAACATGTATCAAAAACCTTAATAACACATCAAAACATCATAACCTTGTATCAAACTGCAACAAAACCAAACAAGCCTCATAAGCGAGCAACTGTAAAAACCATATAAATCATCAAAACAACCAAACCTAGGCTATGATGCCAATTGTAGGATCGTAAATATTATGTTGTTTGATGATTCGGTGGTCTTGGATGATGGAAATACATGTTAGCCATTTAGAGAGAAAGATAAGAGAGGTGTTTCTTGGTAGAGACTTGCTTAACAAATTATGAAAGGTTAGATTGAGAGCACCACCCTTCCAAGGATGGAAGGGTATTTATACTACGACACTACGTCCTCTATCGGATTGTGGATCGGGCATCTGATGGGTAAAGACCCGTCCTTCCTCCACGGTGTTACACTATGCTAAACTAGGCTATTAACTAACTAATAAAACAATAAATAACGATATGTCTACGAGCCAACATATGCTAGACTATAGATGGGGTGACCGACACTTCACTATGGAATTTCCAATTCCTAACATCCTCAAAGAATCTATCATCTCGAGGTATTAAAACTATATGAAGTTGATGAGCAAGAGATGCATAAAAAGTACAATCACATGTAACTAATGAATCAGATATGGATAATATGGGTAATAGTAATATTGTCCCATATGATCAATATGTGTTACAAAGTGAATGTGAGATTGTACCAAGTGATGCATCTTCTGCAGTCAATGATGACTATGTTTTTGATGAATACACTCCATGTGCCCCCGATGAGTCTGTTATCTACTGAATCGAATACCTATAAAGAACAAGTTGCAATTTATGAACAACGTGCTAAGTTTGAGTTAACCACCCGTGAGCGAAATGGATGACCAAATGCGTACAATTATTAGAAAAAGTAATTTTAGAAGAAGTGTTAAAACAAGAGTTAAACTCCTTACAAGAAAAGCTTTCTAAAGCATTAAGCAAAAACAAGAACTCAAGATAATGTTAAAGTGCTTAAACAAGAATTTAATGCTATGGAATCAAAACTTTTGAATGACTTTTCCAATGTAAAAACTTTGAAAAACAAGCTTGAGAATAAGTTGTACATACAAGGGAATACCATTGATTTGCTCACATGATCACTAAGCATAGAGTTCTCGTGATAAGCATAGCATTCCTAAATAAAGGAACCCGATCACGAATATGGTAAAGTGGCTAGAAAGCTCACAAGGTAATATATGATGGTAATGAAATCCTTAAGCCTAGGCGAAAAACCTAGTTATTTGAGTGCCTTTGAGGAAGATAGGCAATTAGATGAAGTCACTAGGGAAAAACTAAATATGATGCTAAAAGATCACGAGTGTAAAAGGAAAACATAACGTTCAAACCCCATGATTACACTAAAGAAAATTGGATTTCCACGAATAGATTTAAGCCTCAAACTCTATTAACCCCGAACAAGTTTTTGGAAAAAGGACATAGATATGCAAAAGGCTAATGCACTTGTTAAAGCGAACACTCCCTTAGGAAAATGCCTCCGACAGCTGTGTATCCTCCGAATACACCCAAGCATTTAGTTCCTAGATCTATTCCACTAAGAGCAAGACCTTAATCACCTATATGTTGTTTATCAACTATTTGTTGATTTTGAGAAGACATGTAAGAAAAGGATCACACCTCTTGGGATATTTGAAGGGAAAGGGGTTTGAGAAAACTAAAGAATGCTATTTAAGCGAGGTCATGCCTTTCTTTAAACAATTAAAAGGTCAATTTGAAAGTCTTCAAAAGGAATAAACTCGGATATTAAAGAAATGGAAAAGGAATTTGATGCAATGATTGTTGAGGTCAATGACTATGAGCAGGAACACAAATATAATGAAATTGAAAGGAAAAATCGCATATCTTAAATGAGAACTTAGTATTGAGTTGTGTGGCTCAAGATGTGTTTTATCTTTACTAAACACTCTATTACGCTTCTCAATTTCATGAATTATCTGTTGCTTTGAAAGTTTCTCATGATCGTGTCATTGAGCTTGAAACAACAAATTCAAAAATGCATGATAAAATTGAACAGGATGATCATTATAACTTGGTCAAACATTTTTCTAAATTGGGAGTTGAACATTTTGCTTTGCAATTAAAATATCAATATCTCAAAGAAAATGCTAAAACCTCAAATATCAAGACATCCTCAGATGCTCCTGAATTTGATGTAGTTTTTGTAATAAACAAACGTGACGAACAGATTCAAGCTCATTGTAACACGATCGAAAAGTTGAAAGCCCAAATTTCACAATTAAAGGGTGAAAAGAACAATGTGGTGGCTCCCAAATGCCTCCTCCTTTAGATTCTCGGTGTTCTCAAACTTTTCATCTTCAAAACTTGGTCAATGCTTTACAAAAGGAAAATGAGAGTTTTCTAGAAGAAAATGAAAAGGTTAAACGACACTTTAAAGAGTTATATGATTCAATGAAAGTCACTCGTGACAAGAACAACGAAAATATAACGTCTTTACAAAGAAAATTGAGAATCGGAGTCGGGTAAAAGGAAAATGCCACTTGTCTTTAATGAGAATGTTGCATCAAAGTCATCTGGACTCTAAATATCTTGTGTTGTTAAATACATTCCTCCTCATCTTAGGAATAACGAACTTGTGTTTCATAACTATTTAAGCTCACCTTAAGGATAGTCTAGAATGTCTCCGTGAGATTGTAGAAGAGGATTTCATAAATAAGCCACTTGATAGAAATTAGGTTTGCTTGCATTCGGCTAAATGATCTCGGGAGTTGTTAGAATGTTTAAGAGCAACATGCCCTAAATCCTTATGTGAGAAAGATAAAGTGTGATGCCTTGTTCTATGCCTAAAGTTAAGCATGTAAGCTTCAATGTGCCTTCAAGTAGTTCGGATCCCAATACTTCTAAACACGAAAAGCAAAAAGTAGCAATACCAACTAATGTTCCCATTCCTCTACGGGAGTAAAAGTGACACCAAAGCAAGCATGTCAAAGCCTCAAGGCAACACAAAGAATGATAGGACCTTGCAAGCTAGGAATGTTCGGTGGAAGAAAGTAGAAGACCACCCTAGGAACTTTAAGTTTGAGTTGAATAAAGCGAATCGTGTTGATTCTAGTATTAGCTATAAGCGTCTTGTAATTAATTGAATTCTCCTACTTTTGACAAAACATGTAATGATGAGTGCTTGATTTACATTACTAATCATGAATGTGGTGTGAATGGTTTGATTAATCTTTAAATACCCGTTAAAGCTGTTAATGCCAAAATTCAAGCTAAGAAGGCTAGAAAGCAAAGGCGGAAGAAGGGTGAAAGCGGTGGAAACCCATAGGAAGAAAACTTCGATAATGTAGGTTATCGGTGGATACCTCTTGGACACAAATTTAATCTTAATGAGTTGTGCCCTAGATTATCTAGACCAATGCCCATTAGAAAATGGATGCCTCTTGGTAGAACTATTCCTTTAAAAGTGAACATACTTTGAATAGGTCTAATTCACACACTAGCACAACATCATCCCTAATGAATTCATTGTTTACGCTTCGATGTGGGTGTTCCAATCACTATTACTAACCAAGTGGAACCCATTCTTGCATGGGGATCCCAATTATCCGATTATCCATTCTTGTGCATGTTCAGCTGCGGATCGTTCAAATCGATTACGTGGTACTGGACTCGGGATGTTCCAAGCATATATTTGGAGACGGTCACGGCTCATGAACTTCGTGAGTAAATTCATCGGGGCTGTTAGATTCGGGAATGATCATTTGGTGCAATTATGGGTTATGGAGACTATGTTGTTGGTGATAGTGTAATCTCCAAGGTATATTCGTTGAAGGTCTTGGTCATAACTTATTCTCTGTCGGTCAATTACGTGATTACGATCTAGAAGTGGCCTTGAAAACATACTTGTTTCGTTAGAGAACTTGATGGTGCAGAACTTTTAAGAGGAACACGTGGTTCGAACCTATACACCATCTCTATCGAAGATATGATGAAGTCTTCTCCAATTTGCTTGTTTTCAAAGGCTTCAAAAACAAAGTCATGGTTATGGCATCGTCGTCTCAATCACTTGAACTTGACACCATAAATGATCTTTCGAAAAAGGACTTAGTAATAGGCTTACCTAGACTAAAGTATGAAAAGGATCATCTTTGTTCGACATGCCAATTGGGAAAAAGCAAAAGTATGCCCACAAACCCAAACCTACAAACTCGGTTATGGAAGTTCTTCATACCATTCACATGGATTTATGTGGACCCATGAGAGTGCGAGAATATTTACGGGAAGAAATATGTGTTAGTTGTGGTTGATGATTACTCTCGATTCACTTGGGTTAAGTTCTTAAGGACAAAGGATGAAACTCGGATATCATCATTAAACTTATCAAGCAGTGCGAGTTCGACTTAACAAAGCTGTCGAAATCATCCGAGCAGACAATGGGCCGGTTTGTTAATAAAGAACTTAGTGAGTTTTATGAAAGTGTTGGAATCGGTCATCAAATAAGTGTTCCACGAACTCCTCAACGAGCGGTGTAGTTGAAAGGCGAAATCGAACTCTTGTGGAAGCCGCAAGAACAATCTTGATTTACTCAAAGGTTCCAATGTTTCTACGGGTGAAGCCATTGCCACTGCATGCTACACTCAAAATCGATCCCTAATTCACACATCTCATGGAAAAACTCCATATGAACTTGTCCACAATCGAAAACCTAATCTTTCATTCCTTCGTGTGTTTGGTGCATTGTGTTATCCAACTAATGAGGGTCAAGACTTAGGCAAACTTAAAGCTAAAGCGGACATTGGAGTATTTGTAGGATATGCACCAAGCAGAAAAGGATACCGAATCTACAACAAAAGAACCCGAAATATCATGGAAACAATTCACGTTATGTTCGATGGTGACCGGTCAAATGGCTCCGGGACAACCCGATTACGGACCCGCATCACAACCTTCATCAAGTAGTCCCATCGGTTCTACTCTTGTATACAATCCTCACCAAGAACTCCATATGTACCACCGTCGAAGATGATTTGAAGAAATTATTTGATCCAATGTTTGATGAACACTATGAGCCAATTGCTAATGATCATCAAATCCATCAGCAGAGCTGCTCCTATCCACATCAGCGTAGATAACCCTTGGGTTTCTATGTCATTAAGTCAAGCGCTGCTGCTGCGATCACTCTGTCTCATCAATAAATCCTCAATCATCAAGTGTACATCATGGAATTGTTTACGGCACCTATGATGGAGATAATCCCTTTGCTACTCCAGAAGATGCTCCTTTGAGAACATATTTGCTCACGAACCATCATCGAACCATCTTCATCGGGAGAAAACGACTACTGCTACTTGGGTTCCTCAACAACAACCACATGAACACCTTAGAAAATGGACACATGATCATCCATTGGACAACATCATTGGAAACCTTTCTCGTCCAATATCCACTCGTAAACAACTTGCAGCGATGCCTTATGGTGCTTCTTCAACTCCGTACTCTCTTAGATCGAACCAAAAGGCGTTAAAGCGCCATGAATGAAGACAATTGGTTCAATGCCATGCAAGAAGAAATTCATGAGTTTGATCGACTAGATGTATGGGAATTAGTACACTCTCTGATTGTGCTATGATCATTGCTCTAAAGTGGATCTTCAAAGTAAAACTTGATGAGCATGGTGATGTGTTAAAGAACAAGGCTCGATTGGTTGCAAAAGGATACCGTCAAGAGGAGGTATTGACTTTGAAGAATCATTTGCTCGGTTGCACGCATCGAGGCAATCAGAATCTTCACGGCTAATCTTGCAAGTAAGAATATGATAGTCTATCGGATGGATGTAAAGGCGGCTTTTCTTAACGGAGATCTTAAAGAAGTCGTATCGTCGATAGCCGGAAGGTTTTGTGAATCGAGCATCCTACTCATGTCTATCGCTTGAAGAAGGCTCTTTACGACTTGAAGCAAGCTCCAGGGCATGGTATGATACACTATCAAATTTTCTTCTATCTCTTGGATTGACAAAGGAGCGAGTTGATCCGACATTGTTCACCGAAAGTCGAGGCAAACATTTAATTCACGTTCAAATCTATGTTGATGATATTATTTTGCCTCGTGACCCCAATGAATGTGACCGTTTTCTAAGGAGATGGGCTCCAAATTTCAAATGTCAATGATGGGACAAATGTCATTTTCTTGGGATTACAAATTTCACAAAGTCCGGAGGCATTTTATCAATCAATCTAAATATGCTAATGAAATTTTAAAGAAATTTGGATTTGACACTTGTGACACGTTGACACTCCCATGGTGGAGCGTACCAAGCGGATGAGGACCACTCGGGGATCATGGTAGATCAAGCGAAATATCGAGTATGATTGGATCACGATGTACCTCACGACCGATGAACACGATATTCTATTCATTGTATGCATGTGTGCTAGATACCGAGTTAAGCCTACCAAAAGCACCTTGAAGCGGTTAAGCGGGTCTTCGGTATCTCAAGGAACCATCAACATGGGACTTTGGTACCGAAGGACACCGGTATGTCACTAACGACCTATGCGAGATCTTGACCATGCGGGATGTCAAGATACACGTCAAATACGTTTGGAGGTGCTCGATTTTGGGTGATAAGCTTGTGGTGGTCTTCAAAGAAACAAATGAGTACTTCTATATCCTCTCGGAGGTGAATACATAGCCATGTCATCTTGTTGTGCTCAAATCCTATGGATGAGATCCCAATTATCGACTATGGCTTTGAATTCAACAAAATCCTACATATTGTGATAACAAAAGTGCCATTGCTCTCTCTTGCAACAACGTTCAACATTCAAGAGCAAAGCACATCGACATTCGACATCATTTCATTCGGGAACAAGTGGAAAAAGGTGTGGTAGAACTCTATTTTGTGAGGATGAATACCGGTTAGCGAGACATCTTCACCAAAGCTCTTCCTAGAGAACGTTTTGAGTTTATCCTTCCACGACTTGGTCTAAAGAGTCTTCAACGGAAACACTCAAACGCCTTCAAGAGGAAGGCGAGGAGTAAATGGTTTTCTTCATCTATCTCTTGTATATATTTATTCAAAAGCAAAATACAAAATTTCAAAACCCACAAAAGAAAATAGAAAAATATAAAATTTTCAAAATCCATAAAATTAGAAAATCTTGAAAATCCCAAAAATATTGTTATTTTGTCATGTTTTCTTAATTCGATATCATCTACGGACTTTGTGTTGACATTCAAAGAATGTCACGGGTTTTAGATGTTCTTGAATGTACATAAATTGCTTAAAAAAAAGAGACGGAGAAAAATGGTGGTTTATTGTCATTTCGAGCGATAACCCATTTTAAAAGGAAAGAACGAGCCATGCTTAATCTTATTTTTCAAATCTCATGCTCGATTCTTAAAACAAATGTTTGTCACCATAATGACAAATGTTTTCTTTCAAATATTTTCCGTCTAATGATTCTTGAAAATATTTGTCATCTAATGAAAACAAAATTGCTTTGAAAATACCTCGGACTCTATTTTTGAAAATCATCCGGGCTTATCTTTGTCAAACTCTCTAACACTCAATCAACAACTCATGTCATTGATTGAGGGGAGAATGATTTCAATTCAATCAAAAGGTTATTTTTCAAACAATTAGCACGGAAAGAGCAAGGTCTACTTTTGGAAAATCAAAAGAACAATGTTTTATACAATTGATTCAAGACCTTGGCTAATGTTATGTTTTCAAAAGATATTTATGCATGATTGGTCAATGGAGTTTAAAGTCTCAAAATCTAATCCTTATCAGTTAAAATGTCTTTCAAAAGCAAGTCACTATTCTCCTCAAAAGCTCTCAAAATTTAATTTAAATCAATAGAGATCACAACTCTCAAAGGATTTGAAAATTGTGATCGGGAGAATTTGTGATTTAAATTGGTTTAAGCGATAATTCGATAAATGGTTTTATCGTGATTAACAAGCTCTCCTCCTGCATGTGCCAAACGATTTCAAATTTTCCATGCACATGTTAAGGGGAGCATTTATATCAAACCAAAATGGATTGAAGCGTGATTGATTTGTCTCTAAGTGCGGGTTTTCCTAATATGTGCTAAACAATTTCAAAATCGGATGCACATATTGAGGGGAGCAACTCTTTGAAAACCACATCCTTTCCTAAAATATTCTTAACAAAGTATGAAAATTACTAATTTTGATCGGAAAGTGATGTTGATATCTTTTAGAAATTGGTGATCAAAGAATCAAATCCTTCTTTACGTAAATCGAGATTTTCAAGTCCTCTTGCATCCATGTGCCAAAATGATCTCAAATATACAATGCACATGTTGAGGGGCGTTTTCTAAAAATATCAAAAACAATTCGGTACAAAATGTTTTGATCATGTATCACAAGTACTTGGATTGATTTTCAAATGGTTTTCAATTGGTTCCAATGGTTGATGAACAATACCAAAAAGACCGACCAAATTTACTTTATGTATGGTGATATAAGGATGGTTAGGTTAGGTATTCATTCCCACGATCCCGCTAGAGCGGAGGGATCTACCGAGGACAATCCACTAGATAGTGTAGAGTCCTTAGGTATGATGAAAAAAGGAGAAAAGTGAGATATGGGAAGAGTGCGGTGAGATAGAGCTAGAGCTGGAATAAACCCAACAAGGTTCTAGTAATGAAGTCTTGGTAAGCCTTGAAGGGGTTGAAGAATGAAAAAGAAATAAATGTGAAAAGGGTGAAAAGAAATAGCCCTCCATTATTTCAACCTTAGGGCGAAACCGGGTTCAATTCATATCTCTTGGTTGTTACCTAGGTAACACCGGTATTGAAGACAAGGCGTCATGGACCCGGTGGCGCAATGCACTACATCTTTCAAACTACTCAAGTTCCTCTTAAAAGGACTTGTTTCATTCTCACGGGGAACCTACATAATTTATCGACTTTCTCTTAGAGATGGTTGATATTGAAGAAGGAGATCCTCTCCCTAGTCTCCGGCATAGGAACCAAATGTGCACAATTGAGTCTAGAGCCAAGAGATCATCAATAAATCTCATTAAGGACACAATCAATGAAGACTCTCTATTTCACACAATGTGGAAAGAGACAATATATTTTATGAGTCCTACGCATTATCCTTGTGGTATTGCCAGAACATCTGAGTGATATGCAAACATATTCACAATGAAGATGGAAAGCCTTCTAGAGCCAACATCAAACAAGCTCTTGGTAGGTGGCATGTGAGATCTATCCAATAGATCAACCATGTGACAAGCGAGCATAAACAATGGGGCGATTCATAATTTTGAATCAATCACGGTTCGGGATATGGATTAGCGGATACCTTTGAAAAACGATCGTTGTGCTTAAAACTCTTTTCTCTAGCACATCGGTGTGTATTAATATTTCAAAATTAAAGGTGTTTATGATTGATAATTGATTTTCCTTAAAACCTTCGTTGTATTGCAAAAACACTTTATTTTGAGCGATACGATTGTTTTTCAAATCTCTTTTCATCAATCGGTGAATCTCAAATTATTGGTTCACTCACTCCGTGTTGTCTTCTTTGAGGCGTTCGGTTTGAGAACGACTAGGCATTGCGAAACCACATCAAGGAGATTCTTGAATTATACGATCACGGGCGATACTTGTCTTGATCAGCGGGGCACCGTGGGCGTGTACCTCAATTCAACGAAAGTGATCAAAGAAACTTTCATGCGCTTTATTGCTAAGCTGTTGTATGCGGTACACCCAACGTTTGCGGTGATCGAATGGAGAGGTCAATCCATAGCCGCATGCTCACACATCACATTCATTTCAAAAGAAATCATGATTAGTGCATCAATGACTCGATATTCTCACTCCATGCTTACGCTACTGCTGCGCAAATATCATGAATCAACTAAAGCTTCCGCTACTCTGATGAGAAGAAATCATGATCCAAAATGTGAGCATGTCGGTCCAATGTCACAACATCACATAATGTCAACACTACAATGGAAGAGTCAGAGATTTATGCAAGCTGATGATCTCAAAGCTGGCTCAAAACTCATCGTCACGTGGATCAGTTAAAGACCTCCACTTGAATTATCCAAACAAGCAAAACATGAAGAATCAAAGACTACGAGCTACAGAGCAATGAACTTAAACAAGAATCCAAGAACAATCTTAATGTAATATCTGTTTGTATTATGTGTAATTTGAGGTGACCTCCTTAGGGGAGATTGTTAGGATTTAGAAAATCCGATCGTTAAAGTCGGTCACCTCAAGTATATGTATTCGTTAAGCTCGTAGTCGTAGTCAAGTTATGTTAATAAGTAGTTAGTTAAGTAACACCGTGGAGGACGGACGGGTCTTTACCAGCTGTATGCGATCCACGACCGTAGGTGGCGTTTATTGTAAGACACTATAAATACCCTCTACCTCCCAAGGTAGAGGTTGGGCTCAATACCATTTTCTTTGTTTCACATAGTTCCCAACTCTCTTCCCTTTCTCTCTAGAACTTTCTCTCTCTAAACATTGTATATGTTATTGCCCCTATATGATCTGATATGGTTTGATGTGTTTGTGAAATCCTTTATCTCTAGTGTAGGCATGGAAGTGATCCGAAGATGTGTTTACATCTCGAAACCCATAAAATTCTTGATGAATGTCATCATGGCCCTCTTGGGGACATTATGGTCCTTCCACCACAACTAAAAAGTTTTTGATCTTTGGATTCTATTGGCCAACAATATTCAAATAGGCACATACACTTGTCCAAAGCTGTGATGCTTGCCAAAGATCCGATAAACTTTCACTTGAGAGGCGAAATGCCATTAACAAGCATTCAAGTGAGTGAAATATTCGATATTTGGGGAATTGATTTCATGGGACCATTTCCTAAATCCCACAAATCGAATACATTCTCGTTGCTATCGATTATGTGTCCAAATGGGCGAAGCGAAGCTTTACCAACAAGCGATGCTCGTGTTGTCGTTAATTTTCTCAAAAAGCTTTTTGCTCGTTATGGAATTCCCAAAGCATTGATAAGCGATCGAGGAACCCATTTACGTAACGAAAAATGGAAAATCATGAAAAGATATGGAGTTCATCATCGTTTTGCGACGACTTATCACCCATGAAACGGTGGCCAAGTTGAAAACACCAACAAAGCTCTTAAAGAATACTCGAAAAAACGTTGAAGGATAATCCTTGGTATGGTGAAAAAACTTGACGATGCTCTGTGGGTATTCGTACAACTTACAAAACTCTATTGGCGCTACTCCTTACGAGACTCTGTATGGAAAAACTTGTCTTTTTTCCGTTTGAAGTTGAACATCGTGCTTACTGGGCACTTAGAAGTTGTAACACCGATCTCAAAATAGCTGGAGAAAAGAGATTTTCGCAATTTCATAAACTCGACGAATTGAGACTCCAAGCTTATGAGAATTCCAAATTATACAAAGCTAGAACCAAAGCTTATCATGACAAAAAGTTTCGAATTTGAAAAGAATTCAAAGCCGGAGATAAAGTTCTGCTTTTCAACATGAAGTTCAAATTCAAAGCTCCTAAGCTGCAACCGAAACGGTTCGGACCGTATATCGTTAAACATGGATATCCATCCAGATATGTCGATCTCTATGACAAACACGGTGGAAGTTTTATTGTTACGGGCACCGAAATTATACTACGATAAGGAGCAATTGAATGAAATTTCAATCGAGGCAATTTCGCCTGAAGATGCATTCGAAACCATCACATTTATAGCACCTCTTCCAGGAAGAATCACACAAAGTGTTCCTTGGAAACCATCTATTGAATTCATTTGGAGAGATATTGATGCGACTGGTGAAGAATTCATGTATATCCCCGAACTTTTTAAGATATACAAAGCTGCAACTGCAGCCACGTGGATTCGGGAAAATTTGAGTCAGTCAGATGACTTGTTAATAAAACAAGCGCTTCTCGGGAGGCAACCCGTGTGTTTCAAATTAGATTTTCTGTGGTCACGCCCCAAAGTTTAAACCTTTGGTTAAATTTAAGTTGGGGGGGGGGGTGCCACATCTTAATAAAACTCTTTTTGTTTGTATATAAGATTTTTCTTGCAGGTAATGATTACTCCAGTGGACGCTTGGATCAAAGGAAATGAAGCTGACAAAATTCAAATATCTGGTTTTATCCCTATTTCCCTATTTCTATACTTTGAAGTTCATTTTTCACATTGAGGATAATGTTTAACTTAAGTGTGGGGGTGTGAATAGGAAAACTAAGATTTTAAGCTTAAATTTAAATTTTGTTTGCCCTTGTGATCTAGTTATTTTCACGCTTTTAGGATAATATATTAGAATAAGCTGGATCAATCCTTGGTAAAGCGGTAATATTTAAAATTTGAGATGTGTTCGATTAATATTGCAATCCATTTTGGGATCGATAACATTTGCTAGCACATATTATAGCCATTTCCACTAAAATTGTGAGGATTTGAGCACATTCTATATAAGCATACATCTTTTATGCTTGGATCTTTTATATGAGTGTCTTGGGTGATTTTATTTATTCTAGAACTTGTACTTGTAAATCATTACGGATCGTGAGTGAGATCGCATTAAATGCGATATAAATGAATTCATGTGATAAAGAGGCACCTTAGGATTTTACCCCAAATGGCCTTCCATTTTTCATATTATGATATATTAACTAGCCACATCGGTTAGTTAACCACCCACATGGACCCATTTGTAGCGCTCATTTTTAGCGCTAGATACCCTTAGTTACACCCTCTGAGCCATCCTTTTCGTTTTTGATAAATCCAGAAAATACAAAAAATATTTTACACTTTAAGCCTTAGCCTAACCCTTGTCAATGTCTAAACGGTTGGTTGCTAGTCGCTTGGTATGAGAAAATTGTCTAGATGATTATGAGTAACTGCACTTTGTCATTCGTATGAGCCATTTCAAAGAAATGAGTTTATATGTAAAAAAAAACAGATATGTAATAAGTATTAGCCAATGCGCTATGCTCGAAGAAAGTTTTTATGGCGGATCTATGCGAAGAATTGTGGAAATCCGAAGAAAAAGGAAATGAAGCTATGATCATTTATTGGTTTGCGGATTGATCGGTAACTAGCAACATGGGTATTAGACTTGATTTTATTTTTCTTTTAACACCAATTTCATTAACATTCCCCTCCCCCCACTCCTATTCCCCGAGATATTAACTTGCTTTCTAAAAACATAAAAATACTAAAAAGAACCTCCCTCAACCTTACCTTCTTGTCATACATCTCTTCATAGCATATCTATTCCCCTAGAGAACGATCAACCCCTAGGCCTACCATACTACTGCTTTAGCGATTAGGTACAACGCCTAGAGAGTTGTAAAGCTTGCTCAGAAAAGGAAGTCTTCGACCCCGAACTCCGCTATCAACAAGCCTTAAGACTCATAATTGTTGGGAAGTGCGGAGGCGGATTGGTATTTTTAACCATTATTGCGTATTATGTTACCATTGTATGAAGCAAGCTCAAGGGCCTTTTAAATGATTCACAGTGAGGCACCCTCAATGCATCGAACTCTTGATTTGTTTCTATAGGATGTCAATGTGGCGTGTCTAATTTGTAGTAATAAAACTAAGTGTTGTTAGATGTAGATATAATTGCTAATTATTTCATATGTTCTAAACAATATGTTTTGTTTGGTTGTCGTGTGATGCGGATATTGCAAAACCCGAATAAGTTTTACTATCCTTATATGCATAGTACCTAACCATTGTAGTGTAATATAGGAAAGACACGGGTGATTGATCGTTCTCTAGGAGAATAGTGAGGTAGGCTAGAAGTGTATATGGAAATAATTCTAAGGGTTGGGAGAAGATTATTTTCGGTCTTTTTATATTTATTAGAAAGCAAGTAAAATATCGGGTTTGGAAGAGTTTGGTTTTTAACTACTAATTAAACTACAACTAAACTAATTGCAAGGAAAAGTAAATTTGAGAACTTCTTACATGAGGAAAATCTTATTTACTTGAAATTCATTACTCCCTAGTTAAATCCTGTTATGTTTCGAATTGTCGTCCTTGTTAAATGTAGTGTGGGTATTCCTTATTATCGGTTGTTGGTTAGTCATTCCTCACGTCTATAGAACTATTCTCGATGTCTGACGCCTATATGATTGTCAAGCACACCTTCGACTAGTCTACGCATTAAATACTTCACTATCAAGTTAACTAATTATTAATTACACGTTTTAGTGGACGTTCAAGCTAGTATATATTTCCCTAGCGGTTTTCAACTTAGCAACAACAATCAACAAGAGTTGACAACACAATAATCAATAACTAGGTATCATGTAATCCCATGCAAATAATAGGAGACATAGCCTAACATGGTGATGAAAAGAGAAGCAATTAAATAAATCAAACAATAACCATATAGACATGATTTAATGATCAATTGAAGAACTTATCTTTTACCAAAATGAAGACATCAATGGCCAAAAGGCATACAACACATGAAAATCATTTTGGGGTTTATCCTCCAAAGTTGCACACCTTATAATGAAAAAATGCGAAAATATATAGATTTACAATCATGACAATGTCACTTGTTAAGTGCGACACCGTCATTAGCCGTCACTTAGGGTTTCGTTCTGCGCCGACTTAGTTGTGGCAGTCATGTTGGGGTTGTGATGTTGGCGACCTTCATAAATTTGGTCTTTACACCATTAGATTGAGGCCATCTCCGAGCACAGATGGTCGGTAGCATTTAGGTGACGATGTTGCGATCCACAAGCCCTTCTTGTTATCATTTTCTGATGTTGTCGTTTCTTCATTTTCCCAACCGGTCGAGCTCAAAATGCTTCATTCCGCATTTACTTCCTCGTACCTAAAACAAAATGGAAGCGATTTAGGGTAATAAATGATCAAATATATATGAATTTAGAGGCTAAATGCCCCTTAAAACCATATGAAATTACCCTTCATCAAATATCCCTACACTTAGGATTTGCTTGTCCTCAAGCAAATATGCTTTTATCCTAACTAATTTACAAACTCGGGGTGATTTAACATTAGTTTAAATATAATTTACAACATAACTCGTTCTACAATAGTCATAACAAGCACATAAATTATATACTAACACCTCACATAAGTGATATAACAATATGGAAACAGAAATATAAACACTCTTTACCTATCATAGCACATAGATTACCTTAAGCTTAATAAATGATCAAACCTCCACTACTTTGGCGTAAGAACCCAGGATAAACTATTAAAGAGGTCTTTATAAGGGTTGTAACGTTAGATGTAAGGGTAAAGAAACCACGGTTTTGGGGATATGGGAAAATTTACAGGTGGCAAGCTAATAATCTAAGTTAATTACATGTACAAAGTGGTGTTGCTAATGAAAGACTCGATAAAGCAACACTAACTCTTTCATTTCGTTTCTTGACTTAAACATAAGTAATATGGCAGTCCGTATGTTCTTTTTTTATTTATTTTTATTTTTTCATACACTTTTTCCCTGCCATCTTTTGATTAGCTGAAAATATAAATAACATAGATAACTCAGGATTTATAATTGCATCCCTACACTTGCAATTTTGAATAAATATAAACTAATTAATGACCTGGATTACAAGGATCAAAACATGTGGTGTTTTTCAACATTAACGTATATATGGGGGGTAATAATTTGACGTTCTTCCCCATTACTCCATAAATAATACTATCATAAGTCCTAATCATCTCAAAACTGTATGCGCAAGATATGATTCGACTTAGCAACCGCGTAACCAACTAGATAGTTAACTAAGGGTTTAAAATATATGCTGTTCACAATAATACACAAAAACTAAGTGCATAAAAGGAAGGCTAAGGAGATTTGGGTGTAAAGAATGCTCTTCATTAATATTTTGGAATTCACTCCGAAATATCACGAGAACCACAAAACGATAGGCTCAGAGGGGTGCACTAGGGGATTTTGTACTAAAAATGAGCATATATAAATGGTTACTTAACCAATGACGTCAACGTAGTTATATAAAAAATTGGCTAAAAATAAGGGTTGTCCCAATTCCTCTTATCATTTAGTAAATCCTAACCACACGAATGTGATCTCACTATCAATCTCGGAATGCATCACTAAAGCAATTTCTTGAATCTATATACTAATGGTACACTCATAAGCATTAAGGTGAATGCTTTTCCTATATATCTAAGCCTTGAACCTCATATTTTTTGGGTAGATTTTTGAATGGTAGAGTTTTTGTACTAGCTATATAAATCCTATCCATTAGACACTTTATTAAGACTAAAGTTTCACTTTTAAACGTCATAAAAATTTTCAAATTTGTGCTAAAATCACATTTACAAGTATTTCTTTCGGTTTATTACACAACTATTTAAGAACAAGTCAAATATCAAATGCATGGCTAGTTTCTAAGGTGTCTCTTTTTAACCTCCTTACACTTAAATTGAACATTTTCCACAATGTTCTAAAAGTAACAATATGGTAAAAGGAAATATAAAAGAGATGAAAGAAACTAGTACTTCCCTGATTTGCTCAGTATGAATGGAAAACTGAAATACGAATAAATTCTCCTCCAAGAAGATATGATAGTCCAATGATTCACTTCTTTTCTAATATAACCTGTAGATCTTAAGAAAATAGACACGAAAGCTCGCATAAAATCAGCGGTAAATAATAAACAAATGCATTGAACTAAACTAGAAAGCAAATAAGATATAATGCTTGGAAAATAAATTTTTAAAGGAATCTGAAAATTTAAAAATTCTAAAACTTTTCAAAAATAAATTTCAACATAAAACAAAATGGAAAAAATAAGAGCTATAGTACACAGGTGCGTCACTCGGTGAAGGTGACACCGTTAGGGTAACCTAATGATTTTTTTCGTTTTGTTCTGAAAAATTTTAGGAAAAATATTAATTTTAAAATCGTAATTTTATGCAAGTTTTTTTTTTTTTTTTTTTTTTTTTTTTTTTTGACTCAATACATGAATTGGTGAAATAAACACACAAACAAGATAGGATATATGCTAACTATAAATTATAGATTTTTCATGTTCGAATTTCGCTTTTTAAAGCTAAATAAGAATTTCCCTACATTTGTTTTTTTTGTAAGATACTTTTATATGCAATTAAGACAAAGTTAAAAACAAAATAAAGCATTTTCAAAAATTCTTCAAAACATAGAAAATTAAACAATTATAAGAAAGAATATATGACAAAAACAATACTAAAATGAAAATTATAAAATAAATAAACATGGGTTGCCTCCCGAAGCATTTTCTTTATTCTGAGTCTTGTAGCTAGACTCAAAGTCATGCCTTATTCGTAACTCCATCTTTCGTCAAATTCTCAATATCATATTTTCCTATTTTGAAGTCACCGCCAAAGTGTAAGTATTTTCGATAGGGAAGTGTCAAATCATTTATCTTGTACTTAGAACTTAGCTTAGAATCATCTTTGAAAAATTCACATGACAAATCGAGAGGGCTTTCACATCCTCTTCTAATATCATCATCGCTAAGCACAACTTGTCACGAAGCTTACCACTGCCCGCATGGTTAATGGCTTGCTTGGTGGAGTAGTTGACATGATGAGGGACTTTTTAGAGTAGGTCCTTGAAACGAGTCCACGCATTGTAAAGACTTTCACCGTGTTGCTTTTGTATCATCAAAATATCATTCCTTAGCTTTCTAGTTCACCCCGGTGGGAAATATTGTACGAGGAAACCAAAGTGAGATCATTCTAAGTTGAGATGGATCCAGGGTGAGCGCTCAAGCCAATTATTAGATTCATTACGTGAGAGAATTGGAAGAAAGCAAGCGCATCGTCTCCTTGGTGGCACCGTTAAGTTCAATCAATGAAGATTTTAAAGAAGTCCCTAAGGTGTTGATTTTGATCTTTGGAGCGAAATCCATGAAATGCGCATCCATTTGCACTAATTAGATGGTGTCGGATCATGAGGTATACATTGGCTTCATGGGGAAACTCATTAGTGTTTGATAGCCCTTGTGGCTAGGTTTGAAATACTACAAAAGTACAAGCTCTAGATGGGTTTGGTGGGTTTTGGTTAAAGGTGGGTTTGGTGGGTCGGGTTCGTTAAACATAATATCATTTACCATGATGGTAAATGACAAGATTCTGAACAAAAGAAATAAAGAAAGATAGACTACAAAGAAAGCTATAAAATAAAGAAAAATCTCACTTGATAGGAATCTAGCGAGTAGACCTAAGCGAGATAGAAATCAAAACATAGACTATTCTTGCCAATGTTGCCAAAAATAGATACGGATATTGAAAAACCCGAATAAGTTTTACAATCCTCCTTGGTAGATTACCTAACCGTTGTAGTGTAGTATAGGCAAGACACGGGATTGATGGTTCTCTGGGGAATAGTGAGGTAGGCTCAAAGTGTAAATCGAAATAAGTCTCGGGTTTGGAAGAGTTTGGTTTTAAATATTAATTAAACTAAAACTAAACTAATTACTAGGAAAGTAAATTTGTGAACTTTTATATGAGGAAAATGTATTTACTTCAAATTTCATTACTCCTTAGTTAAATCCTATTATGTTGTCGAATATCACGTCCTTGTTAAATGTAGTGTGGACTATTCCTTATTACCGGTTGTGGGTTGGTCAGTCCTCACGTCTATAGAATTATTCTCATTATACGATGCCTATTGATGTGCTAACCGTGTGCAAGTTTTAAAAATTTATAAACACGATTTTACCAGACAATTACAATAACACATACGAGCAAGTATACTCGTGCGTGATAACAAAGGTGGGTATGTCGAGATTGTCCCAAGGTATTTGTAGCAATTTGTCAAATTGTTTGAAACAAGAAAGCTTGTCAAGCCTTCCACGAAATTGATGCTTTTCTAAAAACCAATTTAAAGAAAAATATACTTGTGTGTAGGTCATAGTCAATTATCTAAAGTGTTCATGAAAGCTTGGTGTAAACTTGATGCAATGCACAAATCATAGGCAAATGATTGATAATCCATGGTTTATGTTTTGTAAAAATCATTTTAAGAATACAATCACATAAGCAATCCTCTCGGTCCTTAACCAATTGATTATTCTTTTGAAAATCCATTTGTTTGTAAATGATTCTTAGTTAACTTGTTGTTACGAACACTTTCGGCCTTTATGTGATAAAATCGTTTCATGTCTCGTTTAACAAGAAAATATAATGAGTGTCAATCATCATATCCCCATACTAGTTTGTCACTGACGTTTTGGAATAAACCATATTGAGAAATCCTTTCGGCCATTTATCTTACAAATGTTATACCATCAAATTAAACAAGACTGGTCATTATTCCAACTAACTCATTAAACAAGAACACTTTACATGCATCACATATATAAGAACACTCCCAACAATTGCTTACATCTTACACACATGTATATTCAAGAATTGTAATTCATATAACTCATAAGAACATAAATTCATGACAAAGTTCATAAGAATACCTATTCTCGGATTACAAGAACTAGAATATGTGGAACTATAGCAACCACGCCTCAATCGCCTTATACTACCCATTACAACTCAAATGACTACCAAATGGTTGAAATTGTGCTCAACAAGTTCCTAGACGTTTTACAGACCGAATAGGACTTTTGGGGTGAATAAAAGTGTTTGGTAATAGTCTTGGTGTAAGCCTATATCTCCTTAGGGTGTGTCACACCAAACACATAAGTCTAGGTGCTATATATAGCTAAGAACTCTTCACTAACAAGCTAAAAACGTTCTCCAGGAGTTATTAACAAGAAATGATCGGACTCCAATGATTAATGGAAGTAATGGCATCAATAAATGAGAAATTTGTAACTACAGAACTTCCCAACCGAATCGGCTGTGAAACAGCCGATCGGTTCCTCTTGTCAAACACTTTCCAGTCGCATCGGTTGCGAGCTCTAACCGATCACCTGGATGCCTTCCGTACGACATTTGTTGACTTTCTTTGGCTTTTCTCGACGCATGCCTTTTTCCTTGCTTCCGATGTTGATTTCTAAAATAGAACTTGATAATTACTTGATGTAGATACTTAGAAATCATCGTGTTTCCAATCATCGAGTCCTTTAGCCTTTTCTTCTTTCTTTTCTTTCTCGGGAATCGTCCAAATGTCCATGAATTCGTCATTTCTCCGTCTTTTACGTTACCTGGCTACATTTACATACAAATACGCATCCTTTGCAATTTTGCAATAATTATGTGTAAATTTAATCGATTATCATACACAAAACTAAGAATAACGCTACTAAAAACATACTCATTTTGAGCGTTATCAAGCACACCTTTCAACCAGCCTACGAATTAAATACTTCACTATCAAGTTAACTAGTTATTAACTACGCGTTTTAGTGGACGTTCAAGCTAATATAATTTTCCCTAGCCAGTTTTCCAACTCCTAATGCAAACAACAATCAACAAGAGATGACAACTCAATAATCAACAACTAGGTATCATGCAATCCTAAGCAAATACTAAGAGATCTAGCGTAGCAAAGTGATGAAAAAAGAAGCAATTAAATAAATAAAATAATAACACATAGACATGATTAAATATTTAATTGAAGAACTTATATTTCACCAAAATATGAAGACATCAATGGCTAAAAGGCCTACAACACTGTAGAAAATCATTTTGGGGTTTACCCTCTAAAGTTGCACACTTATAATAAAAGCGATTTGAATATATATATATATATATATATATATATATATATATATATATATATATATATATATATATATATGATAAGTGATGATGTCACTAGTTAAGTGTGACGTCGTCAACTCGTCGTTACTTAGGTTTTTGTTTCGGCACCGACTTAGTTGTGACAGCATCATGTTGGGGTTGTAACGCCGTCAGCCTTCATAAATTTGGCCTTGACACCGTCAGCTTGAGGCCGTCTCTAGAGTCTGAATGGTCAGCGCGTTCAGGTGATGGTGTCACCTATTAAGCTGTGGTGCCGTCACAAGCTCTTCTTGTGACGGTTTTTCTCAATGTTGTCGTTTTTTTCATTTTCCCATCCAATCGAGCTCAAAACATTTTCTTTTCTAGAATTTTCTTCCGAAGTACCTAAAACTTAAATAGAAATGATTTAGGGCAATATATGATCAAATATATACGAATTTAGAGGCTAAATGACTCCTTAAAAGTATATGAAATTACACCTCATCATCGTGATAATGTGATGTTTAGTGTTCAACTTACAAAAAGATACATTTGAAAGTAATGCTAAGGAGGAAACCTTGTATGTTGGTACAGTAGCTGGTCACATGCTCATTAGTCACACAAGTTTGATATTATCATGTGATAACATATGCATCGTGTAATTCTTTTTAGGCTGGACACTGAACTTCACAAATGACAGTGTTATTCCTCTATTTTACTACGTTTATCATATTTTATGCCGTTTATGTATGTGCTTTGATATAAATAATTTAGCATGTTTTAACCATTACTATTAACGACTTTAACCATTGCTACGCATTTTGTGAAGATTATATCAAGCGACCTCAATGCGTATTGAGTGTTTGACAGCCAATTATAATTAAATGGAAAAAAAAAACAGACCTATCTTGGGTTCGACATTCAAGACCATCTTTTAGAACTGTAAATATCTAAATCAGTTGTTCTTAGGATGCATTTTTATTTCACTCTTTCATTTCTAGTATTGATTCCGGCAAGATGAGAGATGTATAAAGAGTTATTTTAGATAATACCTGGCTATCTATGATGATTCGTTTACCTGGTAAGTTGTGAATATGGCATGGTAAAATTTGGATGACATATAATGCAACATTGTTTCTGATGAACATGATGCTCAGAATCGGTAAAATATTATTAGTCTAAATGATTGAAAATGTTATTTTCTTCTGTATACTTTTTATACGTTGTGTATGATTTGCGGTCATTAATATAAATTATATGAGATGTGGTCATGCTGGTTAAAATTTCATGCGCTATTAGGTATTTAGGTATGCTTTTCATGTATCTCTTTTTCTGCTTAACAATGAACATCATGTGTTTAATTATGGATTACTTAAAACACATGTTGTTTATGTATGTTCGGTAAAAATGGTTATGGAGATTGAGAACATCAATTTTATGCTATATTTATATATCATTTATCTCGTAATTATTACTCATTTATTATATATTTATGATTGGATTGATACTTAATTGCTTAAGTTTATTATTTTCGAGTGTTTATGGAACAATATTGGAAAAACACATAAAGGACATTATTTGGAGCTTATTTGGTAATTCACTATACAACTGCAAAGATCATCTGACGTATGAAACTACGGACATCGCCGTATTAATATCTGGAAGAATTCACTAAGTATTGGTGAATATGAAGGCATATGGCGTATTTAACTACTTTGCAGTCAAAGCCCAATTCAACTTATGAAGGTATACGACGTCTGAAACTCTATTCATACGTCGTATGGAAGATCTTATCCCCAATCCAAGTTATCAAGATTTGAAGGTATACGACGTATTTTTCTTCAGCGATATGTCGTATTTAAAAGAAACACATAATATACTTGGACTATGCTTTCTTCGTTAGCAATTATAAGATCTAGAATATGACGTATCCACTTTGGATACGCCGTATCGGTTGACCTGAAGAACACTGTAAATACAAATCTAATACGGTTTTTTGATATATCATACTTCCACCACACCACTTCACAGCCAAGTTTCACCATTCCAACACCCCAAGTTCAGTCTCGAGAGTTAGGAAATCAAGAAGAGAATGTTACATATCAATACACTTATTTTAATCATTCGATTTGCACTTCGATTTCATTATAATTTCTATTTATTTATCATTTGTATTTTCTTTGTGTAACTTTATATACATTGTGAGGCTAACACCCTTTGGTGTTAGGCGTATTATAAATCTCGTTTATATTATTTCATTTATGAAAATTTAATGCATTATTTTAGATAGTTTATGTATTTATCGTTCAAATAGTATACTCATTTATTCGTTTATGGCATTAGATGTTTATTTTTTAGATCATCATATGAATAGTCTTTGAGCTATTGTGATTCGTATCACTATGGTCAGTACTCTTGAACTGGCTTCATTAGTGCTCTTTCTTAGGGCTCGAGGCCTAGGAACCCGAGGTTAGAAAATTAATATTTAACACATATAAGTTAGTATAGTGTTCTTCAACAGAGCTAGTGGTTGAGAAGAGTAGGTATCGCAGCCGCAATGGTGTACCGTAGATAAATCACATGGATTAGTTGATACCACTTAGTGCATGTTTGTAACTGAGTAGACCGATAATTTTCTTTAGAGACATAGGTTACATGCACAGAACTAAGTGCAGAGAGATCTGGCTTTGTTTTCCTTAGATAGAAATACTTGTCTGTGTGTTTCTTATATCACTAATGTATCTCATTGAATAATTGCACGAGTAAACGGATAACTAATGAATATAAAAGGAGTAACATGGTTAGCACTATCTTCTCTTTGTTGATCACAAGCTGGAGAACCTCAATTTTGACACCGAAGTTGCAAATGGCATTGAAGCAGAAGTTAAAGATGCAGTGGAATGGGCAATGAAAGCTCCGCTGCTTCAGAGGTTTAAGGATTTGCCTATTTCGGATATGAGATCAGTTCTCTCCGGCGGAATGTATGATGCGAGATGAGCATTTGGGCGAAGTTCATAAAAGCTATATAAGGCTCTCGAAGAATCAATAGAGCATGATAATCACTTGCGAGTTTAAAGGACATTCGTGAAAGGGAGGAAAGAAGAAGAAAGAGTTATGATGATGGAGTCCATATGCGGGTTCCAAATCTCACCACCTCCTCCTCCTCAAGCGGGTGGAGTGGAACATCTGGTATTGGTGGATCTTACAGTGCTGCTGCGACTCAAAGACAAATCCACCCACATCTCCACCAAAACCTTCTAACAATGGTTCATCGGTGGTCGAGGGCTCGAAAAACTTCTCGGCATGGACCACGGTTGATTCTCGGTTTACACCCCTTCCTCGGTCCGAAGAGCAAATGTTAAATAAAGAATCTTACATCATGCAGTCGAGAATCGAGAAGATGATGATGCTTCCACCAACATATCCTAAACTTTACGAAGATGAAGATTGGTAGGATGCTTATATTGAGGGTAAGCGTATCAAAACATCTAGAGTTGCACCATCCAGGATATGTCTCAAAGGGCTAACCAAGGAAAGACCTCAAACTCCACGAACCTTCATGGGCCATTCACAGTCTAACTTGATAATCCACGACAATAGCGGGCAACCACGTTCTGACCAACTATGAAGCCCCTCGGAAGATTCACTCTTACATATCACTTTGGTGACATGGGTAGCTTCATGAAATGGTTTTGTGAAAAGAAGGGAATCTCGTCAATCACTCCTAAATATCTTGAAGGCCCAGCCTTTGAAATTTTCAAAGTCTTTCATTCAGATGCCGGTCATCTTCAATACGGATGGAAGAATGCTACAAGATGTTTCTTGATCAAGTTGATGAGAATATCGATCGTTTTAATGTCAACAATCATCTTCCTCTTGGCGGTGAACCGAGCGAAGACTATTCAATCGAATTCTTCTTCAGCGGAGATCTGGATTACCTACGTCTTTGGAGCGAAGGAAGAAGACCGACCTTATCTATTTCCAAGATGAAAGATGCAACCTACTTAGATCCGGGTCTTGACGGATGGTACTGATCATACGTATTGACAAGGAACAAGTCTATGACATTCTTTGCCTCATCGGCATTTCTCATTGGTTGTTCAAAAGAAGAAATTCACATTGAAGACATGGTGCGAGAAAGAAGCGCAAAATAGTTCGATCAATTGCGAATTCTAAGTGTGGTCGGTGTGGAAATCTTCCCAATGTGTGGCTATGATTATCTGAAGAAGATCGTCACGAGAAGAGGCGACTTGAAAGACCATGTAATTGAAGAAAATGACTTGCACTTGTTCTAAGTGACTTTGAAGATCTGTACCTTTGAACCTTCAAGGGCATCTTGACCATCGCCCGATTCGAGAAAAGTCCTCTCTGCTGCGGTCAATCTATGGATAAGGGGTTAGTGATTAGACAAAGAGTAGGTGATTTTCGACTTGGAATGGAAAGCTACCGGACTCGGTCAATCTCACTAGACCTCAATGGGAAGCCAGGAGGAATGAATTCGAGATCGACTACTCATTCTTGACTCTCCAAGGCGGTTATCTTCTGAGATAAATATGGTTCAAGAATGCTACTGAGGCTGTGTGAGCTATACAAGTTCAGTGATGGTACGCTCAAGATGGTTGAAGAAGAGTTGGATTCATGGGTAAAGGAGTTTAAACTAAATTTGAAGCCGGGGAACAACACGAGGTTTTGGACGGAACAGGATGTAAAATGGTGTGAAGATTTCATTGCTGCTATCGGACGAAGACATAAGACAAGAAAGATTTTCCGCAGCCTTGAAAGTTTTATGGGTGGGAGAGTACGTGAAGGACACTACAAGCTACGTCAAAGAACAGAATGAAGACATCTTCCTTTAGTAGCTATTTTGTTTTAATATAATGTGTAATGTGGTGACTGTACTATGAACAACAATAACTATAATGTATATAGTAGTGATAGGTTATGGCTTGTAGTTTCCCTCTTGTTCTGAAGAGGGAATTTAGGAGTGTTTCGTTTCAGATCAAATAAAATCGGACACATTTTTCTACAACAAGATTTTTCTTACATATTTAAATCACTTGAGATCCAAAATCTCAAAGGATTTGAAATTTTTGATCGGGGGAGAAAATGTGATATAAATATGCAATCTAATAAAATGTGATCTTCAAGACTCAATATATATTGGCATCTTTCCTCATATGTGCTAAACCTTTTCGTGTATCGAAGCACACATTGAGGGGGAGCATTTTATCAAGGTACTAAAATTAAAAGTTCTTTTCATAAGAGTACCTCGATAGTAACTTTAAAAGGTTTCATTGGCTACAACGATTGTGAATTCTGCATCATATTAAGCTCTAAAATGTATAAAAAATTCTTCACATCAAGGGGGAGAAATCTTTTGAAAACCACATCCTTTCCCAGAATATCTTCAACAAAGTAGTTAAAATACTAATTTTGATCAGGAAAGCGATGTTGATAATTTTAGAAAATGTTGATCAAAGAATTGAATTCTTCATTCTTAATCCAAGATTTCTATGTCCTCTTGCCTCCATGTTCTAAAACAATTTCAACTATTTGATGCACATGTTGAGGGGGAGCTTTTTCTAAAAATATAAAAAATGATTCAGGTACAAAATGCTTTGATCTTGTATCACAAGTACCTAGATTGTTTTTCAAATGGATTTCAATTGGTTTCAATGGCGGAAGAACAATACCAAAGGATGACCAAATTTACTTTATGCGTGGAGATATAAGGATGGTTAGGTTAGGTATTCGTTCCACGATCCCTTGAGCGGAGAGATCTACCGAGGGACAATCCACTAGATAGTTAGAGTCCTTGGGTATGATGGAAAAGGAGACAAGCGAGAAATGGGAAGAGTGCGGTGAGATAGAGCTAGAAGCTGAATAAACCCAACAAGGTTCTAGTTATGAAATCTCGAGTAGGCGAAGGGTTGAAGAATGAAAAGGAAATGAATGAGAAAAGGGTGAAAAGAAATATCCCTACATTATTCCAACCTTAGCGAAACCGGGTTCAATTCATATGCTCTTGGTGGTTACTAAGGTTACACGGTATTGAAGACAAGGCGTCATGGACCCGGTGGCCTTGGACTAAACTTCCAAGCTACTCAAGTTCCTCTTAAAAGGACTTGTTTCATTCTCTCAGAAACCTACATAATCTATCGACTTTCTCTTGAGATTGTTGATATTGAAAAGGAGACCCTACGCTAGTCTCCGACATAGGAACAAATTTGCACTGGCGAGTCTAGTGCCAAGAGATCATCAATAAATCTTATTAGGACACAGTCAATGAAGACTCAGTGTTTCACACAATGTGGAAAGTGAGAATATATCTTAAGAGTCCTACGCATTATCCATGTGGTAATTGCCAGAACATCTGAGTGATATGCCGTCATATTCACAATGAAGATGGAAAAGCTTCTAGAGCCAACATCTAACAAGCTCTTGGTGGGTGGCATGTGAGATCTACCCAATAGATCAATTATGTGAAAACTGGATAGAAACGATGGGGCGATTCATAATATGAATCAACCTTGGTCCAGGAAATGGATTGACGGATACCTTTGAAAAACGGTGGATTACGCTAAAAAATATTTTCTTTAGCACATATTTGTGTATTATGTTTTCAAAAATTAAAGGGTATTTATGATTGATAATTGATTTTCATAAAACCATCGTTGTATTGCAAAACCCTTTATATTAAGCAATACACGATTGTTGTCAAATCTTTTTATCAATCAGTGAATCTCAATTCGCCGGTTCACTCACTCCGTGTTGTCTTCTTTGAGACGTTCCGGTTTGAGAATAGCTAGAACAACTGAGTGTACCACTATATAACCAATTTTTCCTTTGAAATTGGTTATTGTTCTAGACTCTAGTGGTAGAGATGTATATCTTTGCCAAGATTATGATAGAATACTCACGACGATTGTGCAACTGAGTGTACCACTATATAAACACACAGGATTAGTTACGAGAGATTAGAAAACTTCATTTCATATTCATGAGGTGTAATGGTTATGCACTATTGGTTGAGTTAAATAATTTGATGCTTAATTCCTAAATCAATATTTTGGATGTTTTTCTAATTACTTAATCTAAAATCTACTTGAGGACAAGTAGAAGTCAAGTGGGGAGATATTTGATAACATCAAATGTATGGTATATTTATATAGCATTTATCCCGTGATTATTGCTCATTTATTATATACTTATGGTGGATTGATATTTAATTACTTAAGTTTAATATTTTCGGTTTTATGGAGCAACATTGGGAAAGACCCAAAAGGACATAATTTGGAGCTTATTCGGTGATTACATATGCAACCTCCAAAGAGCATACAGTGTGAAAACTACGGCAATCGCCATATTGATATCTGAAAGAATTCACTAAGTATTGGTGAATATGAAGGCATAAAAATATTTAACTCTCATGATCGCCATATTGGAAGCTCTACGGTCAAAGCCAAAGTCAACTTATAAGGGTATACAGCGTATGAAACTCTGTCCATACGCCATATTGAAGATCTTATTCCTAGTCCAAGTTATCAAGATTTGAAGGTATAAGACGTATTCTTCTTCAATGATACGCTATATTTAAAAAATGCATAACATGCTTGGAAGATGCTTTCTTCGTCAGCAATTAAGAGATCTAGAATACGCCGTATCCACTCTTGGATACGCCGTATCCACTCTTGGATACGCCGCATCCGTGTTCTGACATAACACTATATACCAACCTAATACTGGTTTTTGAGATATCATACTTCCACTACACCACTTCACAGCCAAGTTTCATCATTACAACCCAAGATCAGTCCCGAGAGTTAGGAAATCAAAATAGAAGGTTCCATATCAACACACTTAGTTTGATCATTTGGTTTGCATGATGATTTCATTATGATTTTTATTTGTTTATCATTTGTATTTTCTTTGTGTAACTCTACATACATTATGGGCTAACACCCTTTGGTGTTAGCCATGTTATAAATGCTATGTTTATGTTATTTTGTATATGGATTTAATGCATTGTTTAAGATAGTGTATGTGTTTATTGTTCAAATAGTATACATGTTTATTTGTTTATCGCATTAGATGTTTACTTTCAAGATCGACATATGTATAGTCTTGGTTAGGAATTAGAAATTCCATGTTAAAGTGTCGGTCACCCCAATTATAAATCTAGCATATGTTAGCTCGTAGACGTGCATGTTTAATTTACGTTATTTAGTTAGTTATTTAGTTATTAGTTTAGTTTAGTGTAACACCGTGGAGGAAGGACGGGTCTTTACCCACATGTATGCATATCGATCCACTTGTTTATTAGTTAGTTATTAGCATAGTCGGAGGGCGTATTATGTAAAACTATAAATACCTCTACCTCCCAAGGTAGAGGTTGGACCTTTCACTCAATCTAACCTTCTTTCTTTTGTTTACTTTCTCTCTCTAGAAAGGCTCCCATCTTCCACTTTCTCTCTCTAAAACCTCATATTGTACGCCCTTATTTGTGATTGTTTGTGTGTTTGTGAAATCCAATATGTTACAAATGGTATCAAGAGCCATGGTTTGATCATCTCTCTTACATGTTCTTGGATTTCTAGTGGTTTTATATGGTTTTTGGGTTTGAAAAAGTTTAGTGGTATTTGCATCATTTGGATCATTTCTAGTGTTAAAGTTTGAATTTTGATTGTACTTTTGTGTTTAGAATCATCATAAGTGCTTAGGTTTTGATTTGGAAGGCTTGAATCAGTGTGGTTGGGTCGTTTTGGATTGAAAAGTGGTGCTTTTGAATATTTCTACCTAGCAACTTGTGGTCATGTTCTTCGTAGAGACTTGTGGTTATGTTCTTTGTAGAGACTTGTGGTTATGTTCTTCGTAGAGACTTGTGGTTATGTTCTTCGTAGAGACTTGTGGTTATGTTCTTCGTAGAGACTTGTGGTTATGTTCTTCGTAGAGACTTGTGGTTATGTTCTTCGTAGAGACTTGTCTAACGTTTGTCCAGATTCAATGTATCTGTCTAGAGACTTGTCACTTATCTGTCTAGAGACTTGTCACTTATTTTTGGTAGAGACTTGTAACTTATTTTTGGTAGAGACTTGTCACTTGTTTGTCTAGAGACTTGTCACTTATCTGCCTAGAGACTTGTCACTTATCGTCTAGAGACTTGTCACTTATCGTCTAGAGACTTGTCACTTATTTTTGGTGACTTGTCACTTATTTTGGTCAGACTTGTCACTTGTCTCTAGAGACTTGTCACTTATCGCCTAGAGACTTGTCACTTATCTGTCTAGAGACTTGTCACTTATCTGTCTAGAGACTTGTCACTTAGTTTTGGTAGAGACTTGTCACTTATTTTTGGTAGAGACTTGTCACTTATCTTTCTAGAGACTTGTCACTTATTCTTGGCAGAGACTTTTCACTTATTCTTGGAAGAGGTTTGTCCAGATTTGATTTACCTGTCTAGCAACTTGTCAGTCTGGCAACTTGTGGTTTGACCAAAGTTGACTTTTTACATCAAAACTTCAAACGGCCATAACTTTTGAACCTTAACTCCGTTTTCAGCGTTCTACCCATCTAAACGACCGCAAGAACGAGGAGAATGCTAATCCTACAAACAATCATAAGTCCTAACAAACAATTGTCTATCATTGTGATGATCCATCAGTCATCTTAATTCGGTCTATTGGTCATTGCTTAACGGTTTCTTCTTGATTTTGTAAAATCCCGCGAAAGAATCTATTTATCGGTTTAAATCATAGATTTGTAAAATCTCGTGTATACTACAACATCATGTCTTACACTCTTGACCCAATGATTTGAAATACTTAAATTGTATGATCTTGTGAACAACAATGATAATGTATGCTACAACGAGCGATTAAAGATGATTGAATTAATCAATGACGATGTGAGATCTTCATGTTACGAGTACAATGAGAATGAATTACACTGCTAATGCCACGAATGCCATGCAAATGGAATGCGACATTGTGCCCTATCAACTACTTCACTCTCACCTCATACGACTTTTATCCACAACTATGGATCGAACATGTAGTGCCCTCTTCCGTCGGGACTTATCTACATTAACTAGAACCTTGTTGTTGAACTTAGAACATTTAAAGCGACAACTTACCAATGAAAAGGTTCAAAAGGATGGTTCGGTCAGCTCTTCAAGTAATCTACAAACAATTTCGGTCATTCATCGGTGGGGAATATTCATGATTACGATCAACACTTGATGGAATTTCTTTCAAAAACACTTTGGAATGGAAATTAACGCATTCATTGAGACATTTATCCAACTCATGGATAATATGGAAAAGTACATTGAGGAAGTTACACAAAAGATGAAAACGTGAATGAGTGTCGGTGCAATTGAGAGATAGTTGTGATGAGTCGGGTAATGTATCGATTGAAAGGTCGGGTGTTCTTGAATGCGAAATATCGAGACAACAAAGAATGATGTAACCAACTTTTCAAGAACTCTTGTCACACAAGAAGTTGATGCGATGATCGAAAAAGGTGAATGAATGTCGAGTACAATCATTAGATTATAATGTTGAGATCGGAAGGGAGCAGATGATGGATCGATTGACACTTGAATATAGAGGCTCGAGAGAATGATAAGCTTGAAACAGCCGTGGTTCGATGACTCTTGTTTCACATGATGTGGATGCAAATATCGGACCGACAAATGAACAGGTGTCATGTGATGAGGTACCCTTAAGCGATCAACATAGTGCATCTGCTAATGTTCCTAAACAAAGCGATCTTAATCTTGAACATGATTCTGATCAATGTCCCTTGGTTGAGGCTGAGGCTAATAAATTCAAAACAAATGATATGGTTGATAAAAAGGCTTTTGATGAACTTTCAAATAAATTCTCAAAACTTGAAAAACATTGCATTTCTCTTGAAATTGCAATACAAAGAAAGGAGGAAAGTCTTCAAACTAAGAAACCATGTAAAAATTCAGAATTTCCTGAATTTCATGAATTTTTGAAATAAACGATTTAAAAGCTCATCTTCAAGCCAAAAACTCGACTATCAGCAATTTGAAGAAACATATTTCTAATATGCATGTGAAAAGCAATTTGGTTACACGTAATTCTGATGATAATGCTATTGATGATATTCAAATGAGAAATGATGAATTAGCAATTTGTGTGGCCAAATTACTAAAGGAAAATGAGTCTTTGAGAAAGCATCACATAGAACTAAGTGACTCGGTCAAAGAAGCTAGAACAAAGTCATTGGAACAAACAAACTCTTTGATAGAAAAAATTGATGAACTCAAAGCTCAACTTCAGGATAAGAGTTTCACAATAGTTGCCTTAAAGAATGAGCTCAGAAAAACAACAGGAATAGTGTGAACACTAAGTTTGCAAAACCATCAATCTTGGGGAAACCAGTTGTTAGACAACCGGCGCATTTAAGTGCGAGCGAACAAATTTTTCAAAAACACGGTTTGCCTCCCAAGTTGATGTGAAACAAGTTTTGTCAAAACCAGTCACTTCACTTTATTTGCCTAAGAATTCTCATGATATGAATGATTTGTTCAAGAACTATGATCTAGAAAAAGCTAGGAAAAAGGCACAGATTAGAACAGATGGAATTTTAGGTGCTAGACCTAGGGTGATGAATTCTACGAGATTTCAAGGCACTGCTAGTAGTTTTAAACCATTACCTAGGAACACTCAACTAAACACTAGGGATTGGCTTGGATCTAAGAGTAGTTGCATTTCGAATAAAGCTATTCCCATAGCAAATCACTCTAAGAACTCTAGATCAGTTTCTGAATCCAGACAAGCTGTTTGCTCAAATTGTCTGAAATGCATCTTTAAGGCACATCATGATAACTGTTTTTCTAAATCCCTAAAGAAAGTAAATGCTCATCCAAAGGTTCAACCTGTTAAGTCTAGGATTTTCACTAGGTCATCTACTGTGTATATGAAGCAAAACAATCCGAAAACTTCGCCTAGATGGATACCAACTGCTAAATCTTTAGAAACAAGGAATAAGGATAAGTTTTCCACTATGCATAAGAAGCCTAACAATCCTAGACCTTGCCATAAGTGGATACCATCTGGTAGAATGTTTAAGGATGTTGGACTTAGATGGATACCTCTAGGAAAGTTGTTTCTTGATGGCAAAATCAAGGTTGACCGTGAAACCTCAAAGGGTTTGGATACTAATGTCACTAACCAATATATATGCAATCAAGCTTGTAATGTTAGTGCGGTAGTCCTTACTCGATTGCAGATACTTGATCCTTCAATACATGGGTGGCTTAAAGTATGGATAACAAATAGATTGATATCTCATAACTCACGGGTCCAAGTAACTCAACCTTGATATTCAAATCGGCTATGACGTCTGTTCACATCGATTCGGGCCTCGTACTTCATCATTATGGCGTCTGCAGATAACACTTGAGCCCGTTCCTCAAAGAAAAGAAAGGTGTATGCTTGATGCGCTTTATCTTCAAAGAAGAGAAATCTTCATGTGTATGACCATTCTCATCGACATTCTTCATCAACAAGCTTCATGTTTTCCACGCTCTTTCAACCCTCAAGTGGATCTACGTTCATTGGTGTATATTCTTATTCACTTGTTCAAATCAAAAATGGCAACTTCGGATGCAATTTTTGAGGGGGAGAAGAGTGCATATACTACATGTTGATGGATGCTTGAATTATGGTCATATGACTCTCCTTCAACGCCTAATGCTTCACTTTCTAAGGATAACTGGGATTCATTGTTTGGGATTCATTGTTTCAAGATATGTTTGATGAGTACTTCCAACCTCCAACGAATGTTGATCATCTAGATTCTGAAGCTCATGCTCCGGTTCCCTCTTGACTCAATTGGTTCACCATCTAAGAAGTACTTCTCGGAATTCTCAAGAAACCTTATCTCCAGTTATTTCACAAGGCGTTGATAATGTCTATCATGATATTGTAGTTGCACTATTGAATAATGATCCGCTCTTTGGTATTTCTTTGCCAAATCTTCACGGATTATTGTTCCTCTCATTGTGCACTATAAATCAACCACATGAACATTAAGGAAAATGACTACCTCATCCGCTCGAAGACATTATTGGTGAATCTTCCATATCGGTCTCTACATGTATACCTTTAGGAAGAATGCATTGATGTTGAGGAATCATTTGTTCGGTTCATTCGGTGGGTCAATGTACATCCGGTTGTATGTTTATTCACGTAGTGGGCATTTGACACAAGTTGATTACTTGAGTTAATCATTTATCACTTATTTGAGATTGAAGTTGACTTTCACAAAGGCGTGTTCTTATTAGATAACTTGCTCGAGCTTAACAATTTGAGTTGAAGACTTGGCTTATCTAGTTACCGGTGATCGGTTTGGATGGTTGAAGACACGGTTAACTATCACTTTAAGGAGTTACGTTGTTTTACTCAGTGACACACGATAATGTCGTTGTGGATAATCGCAAGAGGTGTTAATGTCTCATACTTTGGTTGAGTATTGAGTACTTAGAGATTTGCTTGGTGCATAAATTCTCAACACCATTCTTCCATCATTAAGTGCAAGCTTAAGATACAAATGTGGGGAATTCGACTTCAGTTTCAAGTTTGGTATATCGGTTTTTCTTCTTTAGTAGTCACTTCAAGTTGTCTACGTATGGGTTGATAAAGATAGTCAAGGAGAGTTTACATAATGTTGATTCTCACGAGTTCATTTGAGCTAATTCTTGTTCTTCTCTATTTCAAGAATATTCGGTATGTATAATGTGTTCTTGATTACGAGGTATCAAAACCAACAAGGGGAAGGAGACATACATCTAAATACACAACAGTACACATGATGAACCTAATACTTCTTCTCTATTGAAGTAATCCGGGAAAGACAAATGTCATAACCGTAGAGATACTCGGTGTTTACTCATAGCTTCGGTGTATTATTCCAACTTTTTTGGGGAAGGATATATTATTCCAACCATTTGGAGGAAGTGGTCTCTGGATACTTTTGGTATGTGTTATCTCGACTTTCGGTGGGAAGAAATATGAGAAGAATATGTGGGCGTGAGATGATATTGCTTATCGACATCTTCTATATGATTTATGATAAAGTGCTTCGGTTAGTGCTTCATGTACACTATGTAATGATGATTCCGATGAGATCGCAACCATCAAGGAGAGATATGTGTACATCGGGTCGCACAACATATTCACATGATCGAGCTTAATCGGTTATTCGGAGTTGACATCCGAGAGAAGATCGGTGATTCAACCGATTATTGTGATGTCATTGTCTCTTCTCTTGTTGGGTACATGTATACGTTATGGGTTGATTGGTTATATGTTAGATAAGCGGAATGCATTTGGTGAAATGAAGGTGTTGATATATTGTTCTCTGAATTGACAACTGCTCAAACTCGAAGAGTTATGTGTACATCGGGGCGCGCAAACAAGTTCATGTGATCGGGCTTAATCATTTATTTGGGTTTGATAACCACATAAATGATCCGTGTTAACTTGTTACTTGGTGTTATCGTCTTCTTGGGTTCTTGAGCTTCATACAATTAGATTGCTTGCTTCACTTCTTCTTCTTGGGGAAATGGTCTTTTCGTGGATTGTCGGTTTGGGGAAGCTACCAAAGATTCACTTTTGAAGGCTCAAGTTCTTGCGACGATTCAAGAGCCTCGAATGCTTTGGTGGTGAAAGTTTAAGAGATGATGACTTCTATCTTCTACAAAGTCTTGAACGATTTCCTTATCTCGGTACTCGTATCATCATCTTCTTAAACTATTTCTCTATCTTTGTAAATAATTTTCAAAAGCAAAATACAAAATATAAAACCAACAAAAACAAAATAGAAAAATATAAAATCAACAAAAGCCCATAAAAATCGAAAAATTGAAAAATACCAAAAATATGTTTTCTCAAGACATGTCTTACGGTATCGATAACATCTACGGTCTTAGAAATGTCATTCAATAATGGCACGGGACTTTAGATGAAGTTCGAGCGAGGAGGTGTAAATATTTCTTTCTAAACATGTCTCAAAATATGGCTTGCGATTACTTGATTGTAACCGTGCTTAAACAATGGTTTGCTATTATTTCAGATAGCAACCCGCTCTTCAAGGATGGAAAGTGCTGCGCTAAACCAATTTTCAAAAATTTCGTGCACTTATCCTAAAACTAAAATGAGGAAAGTATGTCGAAGGACTGTTGTTCCTACTCAAATATTTTTCCTTCAAAAATTCTTCAGAAAAATATTTGTTTTAACAAAATGGTGGAAAATGAGTTGCTTGGAAATCAATCGATTCGAGTTTTGTAAAATTGAAAACTCAATCAATGACTTCAACGCTTTTAAACTTTTCAGAAAAATAAGTCATTGATTGAGGGGGAGAATGTTTTCAAATTTATATCATCTATCGGACTTATCTAATTATCCTAAATGCTTAACTGAAAAATGATGTTAACCTATGTTGAAGGACTAGGTGCCTAGGATATGATTGTTAGGATTAGATGATTAGAGTTTGATGAACACATAAATCCCATGCCTTATGTGAACTGATTGATATGTTGAATTGACTTTCATTAGTCGATTGCTGTTTGGGTGTTGTCGACCACCATATATATGTTTGTGTTGACTAACGTATGCAGATAAGATGATTATAAGAATGTTCCCGATCCGGATCCCACAATATATGATGATTGAATGCCGAAAGGAAAGGTAACTATTTCTTGAGTCGACAAAAGAAGAAACGGAGCTTAATTAGATCTCTCTATGGATAGTTGGCACGATAGATGCAACGTAAGAGGTCTCACTACATCGTTTTCTTCAGATGGTTTTCTTCCAAGCCCTACAACAACAACAACATAAGCAGCTTCTACACCACCTAACGTATCTTTGTGCAGGATAATAGTGATGATACCATTTTTTAAACAATTTTTGAATAATATTGTTTTGAAAAATGGAAAAATATTGGTTTTGAAAATAAATTGGACTTAATTTTGGAAATCACCGGACTTCATTTTATCAAAACTTAAGTCACTCAATCATCGACTACGGTCATCGATTGAGGGGGAGAGTGATTTAAAATAAAATATTTTCAAACGATATTTCATCTATCAAGTCCGTTTGTACAAAATAAGTGGTGATCTAAAGATTTAATGTTATGTCATGGTATGATTTTCTTTAAAACTCAAAGATCTTTCAAAATGAAATTTTTACATTCTTGTTTGATTGTGAAATTGTTTTATTTTACTTAAAGATCTCTTAAAACTATCATACGACACTAACAATCTTTAATGTCTAAAATTGATCCTTATCAATCATTTTCAAAATTAAATCTTGCCACGTCTTTCCCAAAATTTTCTAAATGATTTAAATCAATTGGGATCACAAATCTCAATTGGCTTGAAATTTTTGATCGGGGGAGAGATCGTGATTTAAATCTCAAATCGGTTTTAAAGGGTGATTGTTTCAAAAGCACTCCTTCCTTCATGTGCCAAACGATTTTGAAATACATAATGCACATGATTGTGGAGGAGCATTTAACCAAAAACCAGAAGAGTATTTAAACAAGGCCACATTTTCTCCCATGTTTTCTAAACCTTATTAAATCACTTGGGATCCAAAATCTCAAAGGGTTTGATATTTTTGATCGGGGGAGAATTTGTGATTTAATATGAAATTTGATAAAAGATGATCGTTTTGATTCAAAGTGTGCATCTTGCTCTCCCATATGTGCTAAACGCTTTGAATCTCGAAGCACATATTGAGGGGAGCATTTCAAAAAAAAAAACTTTCAAGGTACAAAGATTTATATGTTTCAACATAAAGTACCTTGATTGATTTTCTAAAGGTTTCTTAATGGCTTTTGTGATCGTGGAAGTACTTCAAAGAACTCTTTCCTCTATGTGATAAAATGATTTCAAATATCCAACGCACATATTGAGGGGTGAATTTACCAAGAAAATCAAATGGCTTTTCCATAGAAATTGTGATCAAGAATTTATTTCAAAGAACTCTTGCCTCCATGTGCTAAACAATTTCAAAATCATATGCACATGTTGAGGGGGAGCATTTCTAAATGATCAAAACAATTAAGGTACAAAATGCTTTGATATTATATCACAAGTACCTTGATTGATTTTCCAAATGATTTTTCAATTGGTTTCAAGAAGGAAAGAACAATACCAAAAGACCGACCAATTTACTTTATGCATGGTGTTATAAGGATGGTTAGGTTAGGTATTCGTTCCCACGATCCCTCCAGAGCCGGAGGGATCTACCCAGGGACAATCCACTAGATAGTGTAGAGTCCTTAGGTATGATGAAAAAAGGAGAAAAGTGAGAATATGGGAAGAGTGCGGATGAGATAGAGCTAGTCTTGGAATAAACCCAACAAGGTTCTAGTAATGAAGTCTCGGTAAGCCTTGAAGGGGTTGAAGAATGAAAAAGAAATGAATGTGAAAAGGGTGAAAAGAAATAGCCCTCCATTAATTCAACCTTAGGGCGAAACCGGGTTCAATACATATACTCTTGGTGGTTACTAAGGTAACACGGTATTGAAGACAAGGCGTCATGGACCCGGTGACGCTTGCACTAAACTTCCCAAGCTACTCAAGTTCCTCTTAAAAGGACTTGTTTCATTCTCACGGGAACCTACATAATCTATCGACTTTCTCTTAGAGATTGTTGATATTGAAGAAGGAGACCCTCTCCTAGTCTCGGCATAGGAAACCAAATGTGCACAATTGAGTCTAGAGCCAAGAGATCATCCACAATATCTCATTAGGACACAAAATTAATGAAGACTTGTTGTTTCACACAATGTGGAAAGTGAGTAAGTATATATATTGAGAGTCCTACGCATTATCCTTGTGATATTGCGGAACATCCGAGTGATATGTAAAAGTATTCACGATGAAGATGGAAATCCTTCTAGAGCCAACATCAAACAAGCTCTTGGTGGGTGACATGTCAGATCTTCCCAAAGATCAAGCTTGTGACAACCGGATAGAAATCTTGGGGCGATTCATTCTTGAATCAACCTTGGTCCGAAAATGAATTGAAAAATACTTTTGGAAAAACCGTCGATGTGCAAATCTTCTTTCTCTAGCACATCGAATGTGTACTATTTTCAAATACAAAAGTATTTATGATTGAAAATTGATCTTTCTCATAAAACCTTCGTCGTATTGCAAAACTCTTTCTTCTAAGCAATACGCGATTGTTTTCAAATCAATTTTCATCAATCGATGAATCTCAATTATTGGTTCACTCACTCCGTGTTGTCTTCTTTGAGATGTTCGGTTTGAGAACGACTAGAGCAATTGCGAAACCACATCAAGGAGATTCTTGAATTTATACGATCACAGGCGATACTTGTCTTGATCAATGGGGAACCGTGGGTCGTGTACCTCAATTCAACGAAAGTGATCAAAGACACTTTCGTGTGTTTTATTGCTAATCGTTGTTTGCGGTACATTTGGACGGTTGCGGTGATCGAATTGAGAAGTCAATCCAAAGCCGCATGCTCACATTACATCCACACTTCTTGAAGAAATCATGACTAGGTGCATATCTTCATAACACGGCTCGATATTTTTATACTATGCTTCGCTCTCTGTTGCGCAAATATCATGAATCAACAAAGCTTCCGCTACTCGATGAGAAGATATCATGATCCAAAATGTGAGCATGTCGGTCCAAAAGTCACAACTTCACATAATGGCGACACAACAAAGGATGATCCAGATTTGATGTGGTGATGATCTCAAACCTAGCTTAAGATCATCAAAGATGTGGATCGGTTCAAAGACCTCCACTAAAAGTACAAAACTATCGGACTTTGAAGAATCCTACTAAATCACAAAGATGCGGAAGTTGAAGAATTAAAGTCTGAGCTCAAGATTGAAGATTAAATAGAATGCTAGGATTGAAATGTAAAACATGGGGTGACCTCCATTAGGGGAGATTGTTAGGAATTAGAAATTCCATAGTCAAGTGTCGGTCACCCCAAATATAATCTAGCATAAGTTAGCTCGTAGACATATCGTTATTTACTTGTTTATTAGTTAGTTATTAGCATAGTTTAGTTTAGAGCAACACCGTGGAGGAAGGACGGGTCTTTACCCATTGTATGCACGATCCACATCCGTCGGAGGGCGTATAGTATGTAACTATAAATACCCTCTACCTCCCAAGGTAGAGGTTGGACCTTCACTCAATCTAACCTTCTTTCTTTTGTTTTCTTTCTCTCTAGAGGCTCCCATCTTCTATCTCTCTCTAAAACCTCATATTATACGCCCATTTGTGATTGTTTGTGTGTTTGTGAAATCATATGTTACACGAATAACTAAATGAATATAGTAGAGTAACATGGTTAGCACTATCTTCTCTTTATTGATCCACGATCTTAGTAGTTTAAGTCTCGACTTCGTTAGATTAACTGTTTTACAACGGGTTACATTTATTCTTGCTTTTATAGCTAACGAAAACATATGAGACAAAAGTGCTTGATCGAATCTCGAAATATATAAGTGATAAAGAATTTTCTTAAGCTACGAAAAAGATTTAGTTTCTTGTTGATGGTTTGTCATCGAAAAACTCAAATTCACTATCGTCGTGAGCTCCATGTTGCACGAGATATTTGTTCCTACACCAATCGTTCGATGTGGCAAAAGAAATTTGGTGCAAATTCTATCACGGATCCTCCTGTTTAGCATCTTTCTTTAGTTGACTCAATTTTATCACTAGTCTTGGCTTTTGATCATCCGAATATAAACGCTATTAAAGAATAGATTTAGTCCTTCATCTTCTAAAACCTGAGATTGAATTACCATTATTATAATATCGTTTTCTTTCACACACATATTACTGGTAAAGGTCTAACTATTTTTGGTGTTTTTACATGAAGCCATCAGATGAATTATATGGCGTTAAGTTGTCAGAACATTCAGCGAAAATATGTGAAGTTGTGACTGTAAATCCACATTTCTATGGTGACGTGCTTATCACAACACTTGACGTAGATCAGCGAATATGCCACAAATAACCTAAAAATCTTTTTGACACTTGGGTACCCATTGAGTCACACGCAACCTTAAGTCGAGAGTTATATAGGTTTGGACTTCTCAATGCTTTACAAATCTATTTGTGTTTGTTTAAAATTTGACATGTCTTTTAAGCAGTTTGTAGATAATATTCTGCAGATTTATGATATGTTAGGAATTGTCCTAGAAGTGTTAATTATATGGTCTTATAATTTGTATTAGTGTTTAAATGTGTCGTAATTAATAAATGATATGTAATAAGATTAGCGAGGTAGGATTAGGCCCATTAATGTAGAAATAGAGCCTGTTAGGTCACCATAAGTGCACACAAGTATGTAGATGATAGAAATGAGATGAGAATGAAAGGTTGAACACACAAAACACCGTATGGATATTAGAGAGAAAATTTTATGCGTAACATGTAATAAAGTGAATAACACCTCTCCAAGGAGAGGTTACAATGTATTTATAGGGGAAGGGAGCTAGGGCAACACATCTAGTCCCTTCCTTGGCCTTATGGGCCTTTGCATAGGCTCATGGGCTTTCTACATAAGCCTAGCACTTAATTACAAACATAAAAGCCATAATAACGCAACCTATTACATATAAATGACTAACACTTGCTAATACTATTTAGGAGTGATTCCAACAATGTTAGGAATTGGAAATTCCATGTTAAAGTGTCGGTCACCCCAATAATGGTCTAGCATATGTTAGCTCGTAGATTTGTCATTGTTTACGTTATTTAGCAGTTTATTAGTTAGTTTGTAGCATAGTTTAGTTTAGTGCAACACCGTGGAGGAAGGACGGGTCTTTACCCACTGTATGCCTGATCCACAGTCCGATAGAAGGACGTATTGTTTGTAAGTATAAATACCCCTTCCATCCTTGGAAGGGGTGTGGCTTCTTTGAATCTAACCTTTCATTTGTTAAGCAACTCTCTTCAAGGAACCTCCTCTAAACTCTCTTCATCTATCTAAAATGGCTTTCTTGTTTAATCATTGTCCTAGACCACCCGAATCATCAAACAACATAATATTCACGATCCTTCAATTGGTATCATAGCCTAGGTTTTGTTGTTTGTTTTGATTAGTGGTTAAACTCATGGTTGTATCGCGGTTTTCATGCGGGTTTTGTATGGGTTTGGTTGCTTCTTGATGTGGTTATGATGTATATCTTGTATCGAGTTTTAATCTTGTTTTAAACATGTTCTAAATCATATTGAATCCAGTTTTACGTGACTTGGATGAGTTTTAAGCGATCTTTGTGTTACTAATTCGTGTCTCAATATTGTGTCAAAAGTCTGCTGCTCATACATGATTTTTAAATGCGAGTTTACTTGTTTCTTACATGCGAGTTATTTGGTTTCAATATCACGAGTTGTCGATTTTGAGCGCAACATGTCTGATTCAATGTATACGGTATGATGCAAGTTGGTATGATGCGGGTTGCACTTGCCCTTTAGCGAGTTGCTTACTAATGTCAATGCGAGTTGTGCATAATGCACTTTGACTATTGAGTCAAGATCACGAGTTGTCAAAACTCATAACCTCGGTATCAAAGTTTCAAAGAGCATGCGTGTTGTCTATTTCGGTTGGACGGATCTGAGTTGTCTAAAATTAATCCAAGTATGCGAGTTAACACAAGTCCAGATTCATTGTTATACTTTGGAAAGAATATGAAGAAGAGTTGTTGACTTTGACAACAAAAACACCAAACTACATCAATGAAAATCAACAACTGATTCAAATAAACCTCCTACAACAGTTATCACAAATATAACATCATTCATAATACATGATTCTTATCATCAATTAATACCACTAAGGACTCAATCCATTCTGAATACCACTAATTATCTCTGTCCAAATTTTCACCTTACCAGAATTTCAAGATCTCAGCTCTTTCTTTCATAGCTATCAAACGTTAATGAAGCACTTCATGTGTCATGCTTATGAAAGAAATATTCCTCATCGATCTAATATATGAAGACTCGCTTCAAATATATCCGAACTTCTCAAGAATGGAACAAAACAGTTTGTTTCTCTCCACTCTCTTGTTCGACTCAAAGATTCATCTACATCTATGCTCAAAACTGAAATCTTATTATATGATAATGTGTACGAGATCTCAGAGTTGTGTTGGGATATTAATGAGGTCATATCCAAAATACACTTGTCTTCATTGATCAATGTCTTGTGAAATCAAAACATCATGGTATCCAACCATTGATTATTATTCGAACAATAAGATAAGAGAAATGACTATAAAGTCACTCTCTTTCTTGGTTCGGTCATGCTCATATTAATTCAATGATAAGTAAACCTACCTTGGTTTGTCCTCATAAGCCTTCCTCTGTGACGCATCAAGGACCTGTGTGCCATCCCTGTGGCAAGGTCAACCTGGAAAAGAAGGTTCTCGTATGGTTTTGTCGTGTGATTAATAATGGATTATGAGATCGGGGAGTGTTATTAGGAGATAATCTGGGAGTGGAGCGGATAGATGATGTGGGCGGTAGTATTTGTGATTAGGGTTTGATGATGGGAGAATTTTTAGGAGTGAGGCGTCTGATAAAATTAAGAGGAGTAGTTTTAGGGTTAAAGTGGGTGAGATTTGTGTTCTTTAATACCCGAACAATTAGGTTTAATTGATGTGGATCGGATATACACATGTTATATGGGCCAATGTTTAAACGTATGTGGGCCTTGCTCTTGTCAGGAGGAATGCTTCTATAAATCGTATGTGGGCCTGTGTTAAATCGATATTATTTAAAGGCATAACTCAAAGCTTGTCACGTGATATTAGTGATCATTTTGTGGGAAAGGAATTTTGGTTTTGTTTTTAGAGTCAATATTGGTCTTCGTTTGAGCATTTCACGATCTTGGTATACTCCGTTTTACTAGCATGTCGCGATGAGATTTGTTGTGTCAATGAGATTTGATGATGTGATGGAGAGATTTGATGTGTCATGAGATTTGATACTTTGGTTTATACATTTTCACGGAGAATATTATGTCACGGCTTGAATTAATGGTTGAACAAAGTTGACTACGGGGTTGTTTGGACGGTATTTCTTATTTGGAGTTGAAGTGAGGTTTTCCGGCACGCGTTTACTTATTTCGTCTTCTTTCTTTCTACCCTTCCGCCAAGATGACTTGTTTGGGCGTTTATTGAGTGTGATAAAGACTTGGCTATTTAGTTACGTTTGTGATTCTTTCTCGCTTAACAACGTTGCTATCACTTTGGTGTCTCACTTTTTGAGAATATGTCAAGAGGTTTTGTACATTGGGTACACTGTTTCTTTTTCACAAGGATTAGTACAAGGTTAAGTAACAAATCTGGAAAATTCTACTTCATGATCAAGTTTGGTATATCGGGTTTACTTCACCATGTTGTCATTACAATAGCCGGCAAAATGCGTGAATGATGTGTTTACCAAAGTGTTTATTGGATGGTTAATGATTACATTGATGTTGGATAATGAACCGTTGATGAACCGCGCATGTTCCCTTAAAGCGATATTCTCGAAACCAAAGTCGTCATAACACATTCAAGTCGACATTGTTTACGGTTTTGTCTTGATTTTGTAAAATCCGCGAAAGAATCTATTTCTTGGTTTAAATCATAGACTTGTAAAATCTTGTGACAATGGAAACATCACGGTAATAGTAAAGTGCATTTCGGATCTATCTTACGGTTTATTCTTGGTTTTGTAAAATCCGAAAGAAACTATTTCTCGGTTTAAACCATAGAGTTGTAAAATCCGTAATGATGGAACCATCTTGGAGAAAGGAAAGTGTATTTTGGATCTTATTTGATGTTGGTGCTACGGTTTCGCTTGGAAGAAGGGATAAAAGGTGTACTTCATGAATTGGATGTGTGTTTGGATTTTCTTCATGGCAATTTGGTTATTTCAATGTTTTACGGGGTTATGTGCTTTTAACCATGGTCGGGATGAAACCATTATCATAGTTCGTTTAAAAGCGTCAAAGGAGGCTAGATTTGAGCTTTTAACGAGAAGATGTGACAACGGAGTTAATTCACTATTATTTATTTGAGGTTGAAGTGAAATATCACGGCGAGTGTACTTAGTATCTGAAGGTATCGGGATGGTTGGATGAAGATTCTTCATGATCCTTGTTCGAGCTTATTATCAAAAATGAAGACTTGGAAATCTAGTTATTGTTGGGTGACTTTTACCTTTTCTTTTACCACTTGGGGAATTGGGCTCATACCACCACAAAATAACTATTACTTTAAGGAGTTACGTTGTAGTGCTCGGTGTCACGGTGGATTTTCAAGAGGTGATGTCGTCTTATACTTGATGGTTGGTTGGTTGAAGAGTATAGAGTACTTAGAGATTCAATGGAGCATGAAATCGGCACCGCTCTTTGTTACATATGTGCAAGTTTAAGTCACGAGTTCGGGTTAGTTTACTTGAGGTCAAATTCATCATATTGGGTTTTCTCCATCACCGTCACGACAAAGAGCCTCTTGAATGATAATGGGGTTGATTACAAGTTTTCCAAGAGATGATGAAAAGAGAGAGATTATGACGTATGAACACATCGGTTCATGCCTCGTACTCTAAAGAAAAGAAAAGTGTACGTCTCAATGCGCTTTATCTTTGAAAGAAGAGAAATCTTCTTATGACGTTTGAACACTACAGTTCAAGCCTCGTTCTCCAAAGAAAAGAAATGTGTACATTTCAATGCGCATTATCTTGGAAGAAGAGAAATCTTCTTATTATGACCATTCTCATCAACATGCTTCATGCTTTTTCCATGCGCTTGATCATCAAGTGAACCGGCTACCATTGATTGTTTTCTTATTCCACTTGCTCGATTATAATGAAGATGGCGACATCATGTGCTGATTTTGCAAGGAGAAGTGTGAATAGAACATTTGGATGATTTTCACTTATTTAATCAAGAATGGCATCTCCGTATGCAATTCTTGAGGGGAGAAGAAGTATGATAATTTTGCATGGTTGATTGATATCCGAGAATATAAATGGTCATACGGCTCTAAACTCATGTAAGAACCGAGCTTCTTCTTATCGGGTCATCTTTACATGGTTTTCTTCTAAGAGCCGTTGGTTGACATCTTCACTCGGATTGATGAGTTTATCGACAAAGTGCTTCGGTTAATGCTTCACGATACATTAACATGATGATTCCGAACAATCTCTGTTCTTGTTTGATGTGATTGGTAGTTTGGTGTTACCATCTTGTGTGTTCGTTGCGGCCCGATTGCGATTTCCTTGATGAACATCTTTACATTCTTGTTTGATTGGGAGGATTTTAGTTAAGGGATTTGCAAGATGTAAGTTAATTGGGATGCTTTTGGTGGTGTTTTGATGAAGATGTTAACTATCTATTCCCAACCGGACAATCTTGAAGAAGGTCGAGTCTACATCTGTTCTACATTTCTTGCTACATGTTAGAAGACTAAAGACGAGTTGCATTTAACAATCTAAAGACTTCTTCTTAATCGGGCATTTATCAAAAGATTGTCGGTTTAGGGAGAGCACTAATTGGGAGAGAGTGAAATGTCAAATTTAATCCCAATTAGACTTGCTCACATTACTTGACAAGTTGATTCTCACAAGACTTCAAGTGTTCTTCTCAACAAATTTCAAGTATTTGGGCTTATAAGGTGTTGCTATTTGAAGTATCAAAACCGAGAAAGGGAAGGAGTCAAGCATCTAAACGCGAGTAAACTTGATGAACTTAATACTTCTAAGTAATTGAAGATATCCCGGAAGACAAATGTTATTACATGAGAGAAACTCAAGGTTTGACTCATGACGAGTAAAACTTGATGAACTTAATACTTCTAAGTGATTGAAGATATCCCGGAAAACAAATGTCATGACCGTAGAGAAACTAAAGGTTTTACTCATCAAGGCGTTTAGTGTTAGTATTTCAACAACGTGGGGAAGTGATGTTAGAGTTAGTTTCAAGATAAAGAGGTACACAAGTGTGATGATATTCGTGTTATCACAATCAACGGGAGAGAGATTGTGTACATTGGGGATGCTCGTTTTTCCACTTGAGGGCTTAATCGGTGATTCTTGAGCTATAATCACTTATTCATTGAAGATCCGAGAGATAGTCCTCATAGAGATAATCGTGATTTCATTACCCTCATGAATGTTATCGGTTATTCTCTCTTGGGCATTGGTGTACCGGGTTCTTGAGCTTCATACACTTTCTTCCGGGAAGAAAAGTATACATGGGGTTATTCTTTGGCTATTGGACTTAATTGCTACTTGATGGTATAAGTTTCTTTGTCTTTGGGTATATGTGTCGGGTTCGTGAGCTCTAGTCTAAGAGTCTGACCGCATCAATTCAACTACGTGGGGAAGTGGTCTCTTGACACCTTTTTGGAATGGATCGCTTGAGACTTGATGGAAAGAAATTTGAGAAGATTATTTAAAAGTGGGATGATACGTTCTGATCTATTTTGATGATATAACCCCAAATGGAGAATCTCGATTATCGTTCTTAAAAGGAGCGAGGGATTTATGATAATGGTATGCTTCTCTGCACTGGCTAAGGAAAGCTTGAAATAGAGCTTGAATCGCTCATCTAATGGATTTTCGGTTTGGGGAAGTCGCCAAAGTCTCTCTTTCTCAAAGGCTCATGTTCCTTCTTCTATTCCGGAGCCTCGGAAGCTTTGGTGGTGGAATGTTTAAGAGATGATGACTTCTATCTTCTACAATGGGGTTGCTCGATATCCTTATCTCGGTACTCGTATCATCATCTTCTTAAACTATATCATCTACTCTATCTTTGTATATATTTATCGGAAAACAAAATACAAAAATATAAAACCAACAAAAACAAAATAGAAAATATAAAACCAACAAAACAAAATAGAAAATATAAAATTTTCAAAACCCATAAAAATCGAAAATTTGAAAAAATACCAAAATATTGTTTTCCTAAGACATGTCTTCGTATCGATAACATCTACGGTCTTAGAAATGTCATTCAATAATGGCACGGGACCATAGATGAAGTTCGAGCAGGAGGTGTAAATATTCTTTTCTAAACATGTCTAAAAATATGGCTTGCGATTATTTCGATCAGAACCCGTGCGTTAAACTATGGCTTTCTATTATTTGAGATAGCAACCCGCTCTTCAAGAAAGGAAAGTGTTGTGCTAAACCATTTTCAAAATTTTCGTGCACTTATCCTAAAACTAATTGAGGAAAGTATGTCGAAGGATCTTTGCTACACAAATGTTTTTCCGTCTAAAATTCTTGAGAAAAATATTTGTTGTTTTAACAAAATGGTGGTAAATGAGTTGCTTGAAAATCAATCGATTCGAGTTTTTATAAAATTTTCAAACTCAATCAATGACTTCAAGCTTTTAAACTTTTCGAAAATGAGTCATTGATTGAGGGGAGAATGTTTTCAAATCTATATCATCTAAAGGACTTTCTTAATTATCCTAATATGCTTAATTAAAATGATGTTAACCTCGTTGAAGGACTAGGTGCCTAGGATATGATTGTTAGGATTAGATGATTAGAGTTTGATAAACACATTGTTCCCATGCCTTATATGATCGGATTGATATGTTGATTTGACTTTTATTAGTCGATTGTTGTTTGGGTGATGTCGACCACCATATATTTGTATGTGTGTTCACTAACGATGTAGGTATATTGGTATATAAGAATGTTCCCGATCCGGATCCCACAATTGAAGATGATTGGATGCCGAAAGGAAAGGGTAACTATATCTTGGGTTGACAAATGAAGAAACGGAGCTTAATTGGACTTCTATGGAGAGTTGGCATAAATGCAACGTAAGAGGTCTCACTTGCATCGGCGGATGGTTTTCTTCTAAGTGATTGAAGAAACGGAGCTTAATTTGACCTCGGTTGGCATTAAATGCAACGAAGAAGTCTCACCGCATCTGCAGACGGTTTTCTTCCAAACCCTACAAAGCAACAACGGAAGCTTCTCAACCACCTAATGAATCTTTAGCAGGATACCATTTTAAACAATTTCTAGTAAATTGAATAAAATTGTTTTGAAAATGGAAAAATATTGTTTTGAAAATAAATTGGACTAAATTTTGAAAATCACCGGACTTCATTTTATCAAAACCTAAGTCACTCAATTATCGACTTGGTCATGGATTGAGGGAGAGTGATTTAAAATAAAATATTTTCAAACGATATTTCTTCACAAAAGTTCCGTTTTGTACGATAATAAGTGGTGATCTAAAGATTTAATGTTATGTCATGGTATGATTTTCTTTAAAACTCAAAGATCTGTCAAAATGAAATTTTTTCTGTTCTTGTTTGATTGTGAAATTGTTTTATTTTACTTAAAAGATCTCTTAAAACTATCATACCGACACTAACAATCTTTAATGTCTTAAAATGGTCCTTATCATCATTTTTCAAAATTGAATCTTGCCACGTCTTTCCCCAAATCTTTCTAAATGATTTAAATCAATTGGGATCACAAATCTCAAAAGGTTTGAAATTTTGATCGGGGTAGAGATCGTGATTTAAATCTCAAATCTGTTTTAAATGGAATTGGTTTTAGTCCTTTAAAGGCACTCCTGCCTCCATGTGCCAAACGATTTCAAATACACAATGCACATGTTGAGGAGGAGGATTTATCCAAAAACAAGATGAGTATTTAAACCTGGCCACATATTCTCCCATGTTTTCCAAACCTGATTAAATCACTTGAGATCCAAAATCTCAAAGGGTTTGATATTTTTGATCAGGGGAGAATTTGTGATTTAATAATGAAATTTGATAAAAGGTGATCGTTTTGATTCAATTGTGCAGGCTGCTCTCTCATATGTGCTAAACGCTTTCGAATCTCGAAGCATATATTGAGGGGGAGCATTTTAAAAGAAAATAAAGTACAAGGTACAAAAGCTTTTATGTTATAACATAATGTACCTTGATTGAGGTTTCAAATGGTTTCTTAAATGGCTTTTGTGATCGTGGATGTGCTTCAAAGAACTCTTGCCTCTATGTGATAAAATGATTTCAAATATCCTATGCACATATTGAGGGAGAATTTACCAAAAAAATCAAATGGCTTTTCTATGAAAATTGTGATCAAAGAAAATATTTCAAAGTCCTCTTGCCTCCATGTGCTAAACAATTTCTAAATCATATGCACATGTTGAGGGGAGGTTTTCTAAATGATCAAAACTATTAAGGTACAAAATGCTTTGATCTCGTATCACAAGTACCTTGATTGTTTTTCCAAATGATTTTCAATTGGTTTCAAGGAAGAATGAACTGTACCAAAAGACCGACCATTTTACTTTATGCATGGAGTTATAAGGAAGGTTAGGTTAGGTATTAGTTCCCACGATCCCGCCAGAGCCGGAGGGATCTACCAGGGACAATCCACTAGATAGTGTAGAGTCCTTAGGTATGATGAAAAAGGAGAAAATGAGAATATGGGAAGAGTGCGGATGAGACAGAGCTAGTCTTGGAATAAACCCAACAAGGTTCTAGTTATGAAGTCTCGGTAAGCATCAAGGGGTTGAAGAATGAAAAAGAAATGAATGTGAAAAGGGTGAAAAGAAATAGCCCTCCAATAATTCAACCTTAGGGCGAAACCGGGTTCAATACATATGCTCTTGGTTGTTACTAAGGTAACACTGGTATTGAAGACAAGGCGTCATGGACCCGGTGACGCACGCACTAAACTTCCCAAGCTACTCAAGTTCCTCTTAAAGGGCTTGTTTCATTCTCACGGGAACCTACATAATCTATCGACTTTCTCTTAGAGATTGTTGATATTGAAGAAGGAGACCCTCTCCCTAGTCTCGACATAGGAACCAAATGTGCACAATTGAGTCTAGAGCCAAGAGATCATCCACAATATCTCATTAGGACACTAAATTAATGAAGACTTCTTGTTTCACACAATGTGGAAAGTAAGAATATATTTTAAGAGTCCTCGCATTATCCTTGTGGTATTGCTAGAACATCCGAGTGATATGTAAAATATTCACGATGAAGATGGAAATCCTTCTAGAGCCAACATCAAACAAGCTCTTGGTGGGTGACATGTGAGATCTTCTCGTAAGATCAAGCTTGTGACAACCGGATAGAAACGATGGGGAGATTCAATCTTGAATCAACCTTGGTCCAGAATGGAATTGACGAATACTTTTGGAAAACCGTTCGATGTGCAAATCTTCTTTTCTCTAGCACGTCGAATGTGTATTCATTTTTCAAATTCAAAAGTATCTCCGATTGAAAAATACTTTTAGAAAAACCGTTCGATGTGCGAATCTCTTCTTTTCTAGCACATCGAATGTGTACTCTTTTCAAATAAAAAGTATTTTGATTGAAAATTGATCTTTCTCATAAAACCTTCGTCGTATTGCAAAACTCTTTCTTCAAGCAATACGCGATTGTTTTCAAATCATTTTCATCAATCGGTGAATCTCAATTTGTCGGTTCACTCATTCCGTGTTGTCTTCTTTGAGACGTTCGGTTTGAGAACAACTAGAACAAATTGCGAAACCACATCAAGGAGATTCTTAGGAATCCTACGATCACAGGCGATTTGTCTTGATCAACGGGAACCGTGGGCGTGTACCTCAATTCAACGAAAGTGATCAAAGACACTTTCGTGTGCTTTATTGCTAATCGTTGTTTGCAAGTACATTTGGACGGTTGCGGTGATCGAAATTGAGGAGTCAATCAAAAGCCGCATGCTCACGAGATCCACACTTAATTGAAGAAATCATGATGGTGCATATCTATATAACGGCTCGATATTTTTATACTATGCTTCGCCTTCTGCGCAAATATCATGAACCAATAAAGCTTCCGCTACTCGATGGAAAGATGCCATGATTCAAAAGTGTGAGCATGTCGGTCCGAAAGTCACAACTTCACATGATGGCAACACAATAAAGGGTGATCCAGATTTCTTGTGGTGATGATCTCAAAGAAAGCTTAAAGATCATCAAAGATGTGGATCGGTTCAAAGACCTCCACCGAAAGTACAAAACTATCACGGACTTTAAAGAATCATCGCTAAAGCACAAAGATTGCGGATGTTGAAGAATTCAAGTCTCGAGCTCAAGAACAAATTCAAGAATAGAATGCTAGGATTCAAAATGTAAAACATGGGGTGACCTCCCTTGGGGAGATTGTTAGGAATTAGAAATTCCATAGTGAAGTGTCGGTCACCCCAAATATTATCTAGCATAAGTTAGCTCGTAGACTTGTCATTATTTACGTTATTTAGTAGTTTATTAGTTAGTCATTAGCGTAGTTTAGTTTAGTGCAACACCGTGGAGGAAGGACGGTCTTTACCCATTGTATCCACGATCCACAGCCGATAGGAGGTCGTGTCTTTGTAGTATAAATACCCCTTCCATCCTTGGAAGGGTGGTGCTTCTCATTCAATCTAACCTTTCATTTTGTGTAAACTCTCTAGCAAGAACCTCCTCTCTCTCTTCTAACTCTCTAAATGGCAAACATGTATTTTGATCATCCAAGACCACCGAATCATCAAACAACATAAATAACGATCCTACAATTATGAAATTTCAAAGTCCAATTTTTCACTTAACACACAACATATTAACTTTTGTGAAGCTTATACGAAACATCGTATTTGTGATCTATGTAACATTTAACAAGTAACATATCCGTAACGGGCCAAAATGTAGTGAACATTGTGGCTTATGAGTAACAAGGATCCTTATGCGTTAGAAAGGAGCTTATGCGTCTAAGATTTCTCGTAAGACCAAGCTTATGCGTAAGAGTTTCTTGATGCGTAAGACAAGTTCAAAGGCTTTAGGCTTTGGCTTTGATGAATAAGCAAGATGTTACGCGTAAAGTTTACTTGTAAGAGTAAAGCTTATGCGTAGCAAGCCTTGTTCTCCTAGAATATGTTTCCAAGATACACGTAATCCATAAGACTTCTCGACGTAAGAGTTACGCTTAAGATTTCTCTTAGGCGCGGTTTTACGCATAAAAGTATTCTTTAGGATGTCCGCGGTTTGACCACCAAGATTCGACACTATGAATAATTTACTCCATGAAAAACTTGATTGCGCTTAATTCCAAACATCTTTTAGATCCCAAAACAAGCATAAGAACATATCGGATACAATGAACCTAATCTTAGGCGTAAAATTACTTAAACCTTAAACCCTTAATCTACGCGTAATAGATATAGCTACACAAATCAAACAAGAATGTTTATGGATTGTCCTAGATATCATATTAGTGCAATGGAACAAGATTTAACACATTTCCCCACGAATCGGTTCATGGGAGATGAACCCTAAAACCTAAAACTTAAATTCTTGCAGTTTAGATGTTTCTGGGCAAATTTAAAGGTTCAAAACATGCATATATACTTATTCTAACACTTTCTTGACCCCCTAATGTCACACCCTCAAAATATCGCAGCGGAACGATAGTGTCATTGGGGTATGACGTCATAGCACAAAGTATGGATCTGAAACGACCTCTATAATGAGACGTTTTGAAAAGTTTACCATTCGATAAATAAGTTAATGTTTACACCACAAGAAATCACAAGGTTTGATAATACATAAAGAGTTTACAAAACATGTCGAATGGTAATTGTTAAAAGCACAAGACTCCAATGTATGCCATGCGACCCAAAAGCTCCATGAAATGCTATCACCTTAAGACACGAGATAAACATGCTAAAAGTGTCAACACAATGGTTGGTGAGTTCATAAGTTTGTGATGAAATGTAAAGCCTTTCAAAAATTGTTTATGCAGCAAAGGCATTGTAAATCCACTCGGTTCAAGTTCCGCCCATACAAAACTTGCAACTGTGTGTTTACAACCCATTGCCAAAATATAGAATTGTCAATCTTGTTTGTAAGTAGGACATAGGTGCATACGATATATACATGTACTTAATGCAAAGAATCACGATAATGAACCTCTTGACAAGTCTAAATTGTTTGTTATGTTTCATTGAATAACAGATTATATTCACCCAGTCACGTCATCAAGGACCCAAGGGTGGGGCGTCGACCGATAGTACTATCAATACCTCTCCGCCGGCTCCCAGAGTTAACCATTGCTAAAGTTTGTATGTTGATGCATAATTGAAAACTAGTTTAGCACATTAAGGCACATATCGCAATAAACCACACATAATGTCCAAAGTGTATAAGAAGTATATTGTAACACAATTGTATAAATGGTTTGAGTATTCGCAAGAGTGAAACAAGTATTTAAGCATGTATCTCCCCAAATAGTTTGTAAGAATTTAAGCGAGTAAAAGTGGGGTATGAACTCACCGGTATGATGGATATGCTAACAAAATGAAGTGCACGAAAGTGAGACTCGGAAACTATCCGCGACCTAAAATGAATGTTATGACTTAAGTTATGATGTAATGTTATGCATGCATTTAGTATGTTATTTATACCATTTGCGAGTTTTGAAAATAATACTTATCGTCGAAAAATACTCTTTTGACGTCTTGACCATTCTTAAATTACTTTACAAGTATTTACGTCAAAATGTCATCCTACAATGGTTTCGTAATGATTTATTGTGAAATTTTCACTTTTAAATCGTAAAATAATGTCGTCGGAAATTTCATGAAAGTGACAAAATGGCTTGAAAAACTAGTCGTAAAATGGTGTCGTCGATCGTTAGGAAACGAACTCGACGGTTTTAGAAAGTTTGTATCAAAATCTAAAAGTTTCGATTCAGAGTTTTCGACATAAAGGTCTCGAACATAAAGATAATAAGGGTTAAAGATGGTGATTTTGTCTAATTGTTGTGTAAAAAGTGAGTTTCGGCCAAGTTTAAGCATCCGCAAATAATTTATTAAAACTCCTCTATACAAACGGTTGGTCGTTTTAGAAAATATGCTTGGTGATCTTGATTTCATTAGAAGACATTTCGTTCCAAAAAGTTCCACATCATCGTTAAAAACAGCCCTCAATATGGTCGTTTTAGTTACCGTAATACTTGTCTCGTAAAAATAATATAGTTTTCTAAAAATAATAGTTACGGCAATTTTATGAAAATGTGCATATCTTAGTCGTTTCAAATCCGTTTTCTCGTATTATATGTCCTTAGCTTCGTATCAAAGTATACTAATATATTTTGACAAGTCGAAATAATTTGTAAAGCTTAAGGCTCGTTTTTGACTCGAACAAAGTAAAAATAGTTGCTTGAAATTTTCGAAAAAATATATATTTAAATCGTCAAACTTTAAAAATTCATAACTTCTTCGTTATAACTCCGTTTTAATCCGTTCAAGCGACCACGGATTCGTTTTAAAGTATATTTTCTAAATATCAAGGCCAAAATTTCGTGCCTACTGTCGGATTTTCCAGAAAATCAAAATAAGGACAGACCACTTTTATACTTATCGAAAATAGTTTTCTCGTACTAAACCTATTCCAATCCCTTCAAATCAACTCCAAAGCTAATCTAATCCTACCATACACCTTCTTAGGGTGTCATGGGTTCCTAAACATCATCAAGACCAACATATACCAAGGGATAATTATAGGATGACTTTATATATATATAACTCTAAAAATCATGTAAAATGGTATAAACAACACAAGTCATGCATGTTTGCTCCAAAATGAAGAGATACTTATGAAATGAAAAGGAAATATGAAAAATATAAATGATATGCTTACAAGTTAATATGATGAGGTGCAAGGAACAAGGATTAACCTAAACACCCTAGGTTTTTATTTCAAAACCTTATTAAGAGTGTTATCTAGATTGTGATTACTTGTGCTTGAGAAATTTTGATGATCCCATGTGAACACCTTTAGATGGCGGTTTTGAGGAAGAAACAAGGAGAAAAAAACTTTACTACTTGTGAATTATTGAAACAATGAATGAGTGTAATGTAAGTATAAGACTTTAAGAAATGTAAAGTTCTAACAATCAAAAAACTACCAACCCATTTAATGCCACCCTCCCTTGTCGGCCAAGGGGAGGATTTGGGAATAATAATTCCCAATTTTTTTTTTTTTTTTTTTTTTTTTTTTTTTTATATACTTGTATAAAATTGTAAATAAAATGTAAGTAAATGTTATGTTAAGTAGAATTTGTAGTAACTTGTACATAGTAGTGATATTAGAGTAGTATGAATTAAACTAAGTTTTAGGGATCAAAGTAAAGTATAATGATATCATAAAATTGTAAAAATACATTCCTTGTAAAATTTGAGTGATAAAATAATTATCGTGTAGTTTTTAAGAAAACGTCGTAATAATATAAATTTAACGATTTATATACAAAATAAATTTAAAACACTAGGTAAACTAAAAATATAGTTTTATAAACTAAATGTAAGTATAAAAATATATCGGGATCATTTTTAGAAGTATCGGATTAAATGTTCAAAATAATAACTCACGCGATAACGTTTATTTAATATAAAATTCACGCGTTTAATGTGAAATGCAAAATCATGAATGAACCGTTATGAAATGATGAATATGGAGTATGAGAATGACCGAAAATGAGAATTGTGACATTCTTCCCGATAGAAGAATCGCGTCCTCGCGATTCAATCGATGATACTTAAAGTTCTACCCTTAGGTTTCGAGAAATCAAGTGTATGGTCAAAGTGTTTATGTCAAAACTTACGCGTCTAGGTTTCTTATCTAATGAGACTCACTGAATCTTAATAATACGGTGGATCACTTAATGGTCTAGGAAAACGTACGATTCGCATTGCGGGCTTCCTCGGTCCCTATATAGAATGCTCGACCTCGGGTGGACGATATTGAGTCTGGGGTTTGGGTTATTTCCTTCAATTGCCACGCTAGAGGAGCTTGCATCGGTGGCTTATTCAACGAGGACAATTATTCGGAAGTGATTCGGTGTTGTTACATTCAAAGCAAGTCCTTTGATTATTCCTTTGTTGCCAATCGCTCCTTAAAATGGCCGTATCGATTGCAATTTGTACACAAGCGGGGGCTTGGTCTTGGTGATGATAAGCACATTTAGCACATTTGGGATGTGTACCGCATACTCTCTTTGTTCGATGCAGTTGCCACAAAACTCTTGCCCTTTTGTTGTATGCGCTACCACGTCTATCTCGCTTATTCGACCCACTTGCTTCCTTCCTCTTATCAACGCTCTTCAACGTACCATTTCTAACCATCTCGTCCGTCGGGGTTCCCGCCTCGATGTCGCACTTTGTATTGTAGGCGGCTCGATTGTTTTCACGGTTCCACGGATTTCGGGACAAGACCATATATGTACCTCGAGATTCTCTTGGACTCGGGGTAACTAGATGAGGAACTAGTCTAGCTAACTCATGAAATCGGTCGATGTAGGTGCGTGACCAGCCCCTATCATAGAGTGGTGATAAAATTCATCTTCCAATTTCGCATTTCATTGTCCGGCGGTACTCCTCTTTCAATAACTCCTTAAATTCGTCCCATGTCATACCTATAGCTGCCTCTCCGCCTCTAGCCTTGTAGTGTGTTCCACCATGTCAATGCCTTTCACGATAACAAGCAAGCGACATACTTCACCCTCGATGTGTGGCACAATTGCGATGTCGATCATTGCCTCTGTCTTCTCTACCCATCGAGTATACGCCAAAGCACCTCCTATACCATCAAACTCCACGGTTTGCATGCCGAAAATTCCTTATATGTGCATCCATTACATTGTTGTTGTTGTTGGTGTTGTTGTTGTTGTTACTACCACTACATTGTTGGTGTCGCCATCTCCCGTTCCGTGGTTTCCCGAGTTATTCATATGATTTCCAACTTGTGTGACAATAGTGGGAAGCAAGATTTGAAGTTGTTGAGCGATGATGGCGGCAAAATCGGGGTTTCCGCCATGTTGTTGTCATTGTTACCCATGTCGCTACCGCCTTCTCTACCTCCACGCCCACCGTCATTCCACCCTTGGTACCGCACCACCTCGGCCATCTTGCGTGTTACTCTCTTTGGTGCCATGATCTCGCAAGGAAAGAACCGTTGAATTCCCAATGTCTATGTTAACGTCCTCAAACATAATACCACGCCACAAATTGGTTCCTAAGGTGTCCACACCGATCTACGTATCGTGTGGTCGCATATGTCCACGTGAGTTGTGACGCATTTATAATTATGTTGGCCACCATAATTATAATTGCTTCATTTCACACGTGTACATACCACCAAGCATACATGTCTCGGCGATTGTTGTTACTTAAATAGGTAGCCAATCTATCATCCGATTCTAAGCGGTGGAAGGAGGAATTTAGGGTAGGTATCTAGGAAGAGTCGCACTTGGTGTATAGGAAATTCCGTTAGGTGCTAAAGTCACTATGAGGTTTAGTCGCCAGTTCCCAAAGTATCCTCAAGAGAACTCCCATCCTCGGGCAAAATCATCAAATCTATCCACTTTATAGTAACACTTATTTAGCTCGATCTCGCATCTCATCAAACAAGAACATCACGAGATCAAGTTAGATAAGTGCTCATTCTTGAGCTCCATATCTTTGATGACCCAACTAGATTTTGGGACTCCCTATTGGTACAAGGAAACTACGTTATCTAATGAGGTGGTTCTAGAAGAAATACTTAAGAAAACATATGCATACGAAAAGTGAGTAAGGCAATAGGAAGCGAAAGGATCGGCGTGAGAGCGGTTATAGTCTAGGAACTAAAATGCAACCTAGTTCTCTATAACCAAGGCTCGATACCAATCATCACACCCCAAAATATCGCAATGAACGATAGTGTCATTGGGGTATGACGTCATAGCACAAAGTATGGATACTGACGACCTCTATAATGAGGCGTTTTGAAAAGTTTACCATTCGATAAATAAGTTAATGTTTACACCACAAGAAATCACAAGGTTTGATAATACATAAAGAGTTTACAAAACATGTCGAATGGTAATTGTTAAAACACAAGACTCAATGTATGCCATGCGACCCAAAAGCTCCATGAAATGCTATCACCTTAAGACACGAGATAAACATGCTAAAAGTGTCAACACAATGGTTGGTGAGTTCATAAGTTTGTGATGAAATGTAAAGCCTTTCAAAAATTGTTTATGCGACAAAGGCATTGTAAATCCACTCGGTTCAAGTTCCGCCCATACAAAACTTGCAACTGTGTGTTTACAACCCATTGCCAAAATATAGAATTGTCAATCTTGTTTGTAAGTAGGACATAGGTGCATACGATATATACATGTACTTAATGCAAAGAATCACGATAATGAACCTCTTGACAAGTCTAAATTGTTTGTTATGTTTCATTGAATAACAGATTATATTCACCCCAGTCACGTCATCAAGGACCCAAGGGTGGGGCGTCGACCGATAGTACTATCAATACCTCTCCGCCGGCTCCCGCAGAGTTAACCGATTGCTAAAGTTTGTATGTTGATGCATAATTGAAAACTAGTTTAGCACATTAAGGCACATATCGCAATAAACCACACATAATGTCCAAAGTGTATAAGAAGTATATTGTAACACAATTGTATAAATGGTTTGAGTATTCGCAAGAGTGAAACAAGTATTTAAGCATGTATCTCCCAAATAGTTTGTAAGAATTTAAGCGAGTAAAAGTGGGGTATGAACTCACCGGTATGATGGATATGCTAACAAAATGAAGTGCACGAAAGTGAGACTCGGAAACTATCCGCGACCTAAAATGAATGTTATGACTTAAGTTATGATGTAATGTTATGCATGCATTTCGTATGTTATTTATACCATTTGCGAGTTTTGAAAATAATACTTATCGTCGAAAAATACTCTTTTGACGTCTTGACCATTCTTAAATTACTTTACAAGTATTTACGTCAAAATGTCATCCTACAATGGTTTCGTAATGATTTATTGTGAAATTTTAACTTTTAAATCGTAAAATAATGTCGTCGGAAATTTCATGAAAGTGACAAAATGGCTTGAAAAACTAGTCGTAAAATGGTGTACGTCGATCGTTAGGAAACGAACTCGACAGTTTTAGAAAGTTTGTATCAAAATCTAAAAGTTTCAGTTCAGGAGTTTTCGACATAAAGGTCTCGAACATAAAGATAATAAGGGTTAAAGATGGTGATTTTGTCTAATTGTTGTGTTAAAAATGAGTTTCGCCAAGTTTAAGCATCCGTAAATAATTTATTAAAACTCCGCTATACAAGCGGTTGGTCGTTTTGAAAAATATGCTTGGTGATCTTGATTTTATTAGAAGACATTTCGTTTCAAAAGTTCCACATCACGTTTAAAACAGCCCTCAACATGGTCGTTTTAGTTACCGTAATACTTGTCTCGTAAAAATAATATAGTTTTCTAAAAATAATAGTTACGGCAATTTTATGAAAATGTGCATATCTTAGTCGTTTCAAATCCGTTTTCTCGTATTATATATCCTTAGCTTCGTATCAAAGTATACTAATATATTTTGACAAGTCGAAATAATTTGTAAAGCTTAAGGCTCGTTTTTGACTCGAACAAAGTAAAAATAGTTCTTGAAATTTCGAAAAATATATATTTCGTCGTCAAACTTTAAAAATTCATAACTTCTTCGTTATAACTCCGTTTTAATCCGTTCAAGCGGCCACGGATTCGTTTTAAAGTATATTTTCTAAATATCAAGGCCAAAATTTCGTGCCTACTGTCGGATTTTCCAGAAAATCAAAATAAGGACAGACCACTTTTAATACTTATCGAAAATAGTTTTTATCGTACTAAACCTATTCCAATCCCTTCAAATCAACTCCAAAGCTAATCTAATCCTACCATACACCTTCTTAGGGTGTCATGGGTTCCTAGACATCATCAAGACCAACATATACCAAGGGATAATTATAGGATGACTTTATATATATAAACTCTAAAAATCATGTAAAATGGTATAAACAACACAAGTCATGCATGTTTGCTCCAAAATGAAGAGATACTTATGAAATGAAAAGGAAATATGAAAAATATAAATGATATGCTTACAAGTTAATATGATGAGGTGCAAGGAACAAGGTTTTAACCTAAACACCCTAGGTTTTTATTTCAAAACCTTATTAAGAGTGTTATCTAGATTGTGATAACTTGTGCTTGAGAAAATTTGATGATCCCTTGTGAACACCTTTAGATGGCGGTTTTTGATGGAAGAAAGAAGGAGAGAAAAGTTTTACTACTTGTGAATTATTGAAACAATGAATGAGTGTAAAATAAGTATAAGACTTTAAGAAATGTAAAGTTCTAACAATCAAGAAAACCATTCCCAACTAATAGCCATTGCACCCTTGTCGGCCAGGGGAGGGATATTGTAATAATTATTTTTTTTTTTTTTTTTTTTTTTTTTTTTATTTAAATATACTTGTATAAAATTGTAAATAAAATGTAAGTAAATGTTATGTTAAGTAGAATTTGTAGTAACTTGTACATAGTAGTGATATTAGAGTAGTATGAATTAAACTAAGTTTTAGGGATCAAAGTAAAGTATAATGATATCATAAAATTTTAAAAATACATTCCTTGTAAAATTTGAGTGATAAAATAATTATCGTGTAGTTTTTAAGAAAAACGTCGTAATAATATAAATTTAACGATTTATATACAAAATAAATTTAAAACACTAGGTAAACTAAAAATATAGTTTTATAAACTAAATGTAAGTATAAAAATATATCGGGATCATTTTGGAAGTATCGGATTAAATGTTCAAAATAATAACTCACGCGATAACGTTTATTTAATATAAAATTACGCGTTTAATGTGAAATGCAAAAATCATGAATGAACCGTTATGAAATGATGAATATGGAGTATGAGAATGACCGAAAATGAGAATTGTGACAAAAAGGAACGAAATTAAGCGATAACGGATATAAAAGTGGTCGATTAAGGGCTTAAATGACCCCTAAAAGTGTATGTTTTGAATCCTTATCAAATATCCCTACACTTGGTATTTGCTTGTCCTCAAGAAATGTACTTTTGGCCAATCAATTTATAAGTTAGGGGCATGAAGCATGGGTTTAGAATAATTCACAACAAGTAAAAGCACCTCAATAGTCATAACAAGCACATAAATTATATACCAGCACCTCACAAGGGGTGTTTGATTCTCTCATCTCTTGGGTTTATATGAAATATAATAAATGAAATGGAAGATAAACACTCATTACCTGGCATAGTACATAGATTACCAAAGGCTTGAGACTAGATCAAACCTCCACCGCTTTTGCGTAAGCACCTAGGAACAACTATCTAAGAGGTCTTTGCAAGGTTTGTAACTTTAGGCTTACGGTAGGGAAACACAGGGTTTTGTTGGATAGGCGATATTTAGTGGTGGGAAGTCAAAAATCTTATGTTACAAGCTTGAAAAGCATGGCGTTGCTAAGCCAAGAGGCGACTCACTAACTCTAGATAACTTGAAACAAACATACATAAATTTAAAGACATAAACATAAAGATAGATGTAGGATGGTAGCCCGTATGTTTTTCTTCATATATTTTTTTTTTGCATAGATTTTTACTCTACCATCCTCTACGATAACATCAAAATATAAGGGATTTATAGGAGCATCCCTACACTTGAGTTTTTATTTCTCTAATACTAATTGACCCAATTTGAAAAGATCAAAACACTTTGAGTATTTAATTACGTAGACAAAAGGAATTTGAATTTAACGTTCTTTCCCATTACTCCATAAAATATTACTTTTACCCATGAGTCCCAATCATCCCAAAACTATGTACAAAATATATTACTCGACTTAGCAACCATACAAGTAACTAGATAATTGAACTAAGGGTTTAGTAATGATAACAATAATGCACTAAAAGTGAGTGCATACAAGGTAGGCTAAGGCGATTTGGGTGTACATTTGGGGTGGATTGTAAACAATGTTCTTCATTGGTATTTCGGAAAACTGAAACATCACGAGAACCGCGAAAAGGATAGGCTCTGAGGGGTTAACTAGGGGTATCGTGTACTAAAGATGTGTACATCGCAAGGGTGTGGGGTAATTACTCAACCGATGTGGAAGAAGTAATTATAAGGTTTCAAACAAGGGTTATCCTAATGCCTCTTATCATTTAGTTATTCCTAACTACACAAGTGTAGTCTCATTAGCGATCTCGGAATGCATCATAAAACAAGTTCTAGAATCTGTTATACTACCTGTACACTCTTTAAGCATTAACGGTGAATGCTTTATTCGTAAAGATCTAGGGGCGAACCTCACATTTTTAGGGTGGAATTTGAGTGGTAAACGGTTTTTGTGCTAGTCATATAACTCCTAACCATGAGGTGCTTTATTAAGACTAAATTTTTAGCTCGTACATGTCATAAAAATTTTAAATTTGGTGCTAAAATTTCCCTAACAAATATTTCTCATAGTTTATTACACAAATGACCAAGGACAAGACACATAATCAAGGATAAGAATAGTTTATAAGTTTCCGTTTTATTCTACCTCCCTACACTTAAACTAAACATTGTCCCTAATGTTCCCCGAAAGTATCAAAGTTATGATAAAGAAAGGTAAGTAAAAGAGAAAGAAACTAGTACTCCCCTGATTAGCTTGGTAGGGATCCGAGTGAAGTTGCGGTTAAATTCTTTTCCAAGAAGAATGCATAAGTATTAAGCTCCATCGAATGTTGTGTTTCTTCTTGCCAAATATAAACTGCACACTTATGAAAGCAAATGAAACATTCGCATAAAATCGGCGGTAAAACTATATATGACACAACTACACTAGGATATAATGCTTGTGGAATGGATGTTTGCGCTTTTACGGAAAATTAAGACACGAGAATTTCCAAAATTTATAAGTATCACGTAAAAAGAAAAATTGTATAATTTGTTTACCTTGACCGGCGTCGTCAGAGCTTTAATCTGACGTCGTCGGTTGTCATAACGGCAAACTGCTGCGTTATCTGGAAAAATTACATCTTTAAAACACGGAAATATTCACGCAAAACATCCATTGTGACTCAATACAAGCATTTGACTCTAACAAACGCATATACATCAATTTCACTAATTGTAATTCTCATGTTCACGTTCTTCAAAAACATATGTAATCTTCCTACACTTATCTTTTGTAAAATACCTTTATATGTAATTAAGACGAGGTTAAAGAAAAAATAAAGCATTTTCATAAAATCAAACATGAGAATAAACAACAATGAAAAATATATATATGACACACAAACAAGCAAACAATTAAGCATGGGTTGCCTCCCACGAAGTGCTTTTCTTTATTTATGAGTCTTGTAGCTAGACTCGAAGTCGTGCTCCTACGTCGTCTCGTGCACGCTTACGTGCCCATATCTAAGCCATTCTAATGCTCTCTCATTTTTCTTGTACTCATCTCCTAATACTAAGCATTTTTTTCATTTTTTTCATAAGTATGCCTAAGTCCTCGTTGTTTGTCTCTTTCACTAAGTATCGGAATGGGAGCCATCCGATTACATGCCTCTATATCTTTGTGTTTAAACCTAGGGTGTGTGTGGGGCATTTGGTAGATAAAATCCTTGACTTTATTAGAGAATGTGACTAAACCATCAACCATCCGTTCATTCAACTTAGTTATTCTCTTAAAGGATGTTCCAAATATCACTTGAGTGAGGCTTCCATCAATGAATTCGCCTAAATCTTCTAAGACCATGAATTCAACCAAATAGGCAAAACTTCCAACAAACACATGCAAGTGAGTGACCGCATCAACAACAATGTCCCCTTGATAGGCTAATTCATTCATCTTAATTTTATTATATAGATTCCTTGAGATTAAGTTTAAAGGTAAGAATGAATGAAAGTAAGCATCAAAACTTTCAAATCCTATTTTACAAGGGAATTGCATGTTGAAGGGACCATTGATAACATCAAATTATCCTGAATATTAAGTGTCAATTTTCCCCAATAATGCTTGTAATTTATATCATTTATATGGATTTACGCTTGTTTTCCATTATATTCCACTTCGGGTAAATTACGAGCATTGGACCTAAAGAGAGCGAATTGGAGAGTAATTAAAGATTTATCATAGTATGCTCACTTTGAAGAAGTTCTGGCGTAACTCATCTCTCACATTACGTCGTAACTAAAGCGTGACTCAGAAAACCAACTTATCAGAAGATTACGGCGTAACTCTCCCAAAGATTACGACGTAACCATATTAGGGTAAATGAGGTTCCGTGCTGCTGATAATTACGTCGTAACCCATGTATCAACTACGGCTTAACCAAGATTTATTGAAGATACGGCGTAACCCCTTCTAAGGTTACGCCGTAACCAGCAGATCTAGTGCAATTTACGAAGAATTAGATAATTACGGCGTAACTCTTTTAATAGTTATGTCGTAACCAAGATCTGGCCTATAAATACCCCACGATTTCTAGCATTTCAAATCATCCCATTTCACACACAACAATCAGAGAACGTGAGAAGAAGCCAAAGGCATATCTAGAGGAGCATACGGAGCTATCTCGAGGGAGAAATCACTCCCCTACGATAAGCATTAGCTTTTATCTTTCTTTACTTTCGATTCATGTATTTTGTTACATTAAACATTGAATTGATTTGTATGGTTAATATGAGCTAAGCACCTCTTGGTGCTTGGCCTAGTTATGATTCATAATTGTTTTGTTTATTTACATTACTTCCATATAATTATTTCTAAGTGTATGCATGCATAGTTTATTGGTAGCTACCCTTGTTTGGTAGTTTTGAATCTTGGTAAAGGCTAGTTGCTTAGGAGATATGACCAACCGACCCTAAGTGAGTAGGCCGAGACGGGAAGGGTAAGATATGACCAACCGACAACCCTTTCTACTTGTGCGATTTGACCAACCGATCACCTACCGTTTGGATGAACTTAAGAATTAGGGGTGAGTGTCTAAGATGCTAGCGCCGGGCACTCACTATTATAAGTCTAGCATGTGGCGGAACTTAATGACTTAGCTTAGGGGACCGAGAACAACTGGACTTATGGTGGACACCGACTTCTCGGTGGTGGTTACGTGACACCTAGACTTAGTATTAATCCGCACATAGTTCTTGGAACGACCTCGGTTCTTGAATACTACACTACACACGACCGGGTATCGCCCATTAGTGCATTAGGGTAGACCATAGGTATAACGAGACATTATAAATATTAAAACACGCGATAAAACCGCATCGACCATCAACCTCAACTCTACACTTAGGGTCAAAACATTGGAAGGGGTCTTCTTCCATTCAAAACTAACTTCATTGATGACCTCCCCGTTATCAAGTGCCTCTCCGTAATCAAATTCTTCATCAGAAACCGAATCGTAGAAAGGACTATGTTGTTGTCAATTTATTTCATTATACCCTAGGTGATTTCCAAGTGGTGAGCGGGTGAAAGGTTTTGTGGGATTGCATTTTCCATTGCGGGATTGGGAGTGGGTAGTGCAAAGTTTCTCTGACGAAGATGCGAATCATGGTGAGTGATGGGATTCTGAACAAAGTCATGAAGAAAGGGATAGACTACAAGGAAGCTAAAATTGAGAAAACATCTCACTTGATAGGAATCAAGCAAGAGAACCTAAACGATATAGAAATCTAACTAGCTATTCTATTCCCCGGTAGTGGCGCCAAAAACTTGATGCGTGTACGAAGCGCGTTTGGGGTCAAAGGAACTTCCTTTTCTTCGAGAAAGTTTTTCAACCACCAAGGCAGTGAACCTAATCTTTGTAGTGTAGTATTGGGTAAGCCTCGGGGATTGATATCGTTCTCTATGGGAATAGGAATGCTAGCAAGAAATGTATTACGAGAAGGTGGGGGTTGAGGATGATTCTTTTTTACTCTTTTTATAGTTTTTTTTTATAAAGCTAAGGTAAATATCTCGGGGCAATTGGTTTGGGGGTGGTACTTCTACCGATTACTTCTACTTATCTAATTATCTAATTCTACGAGTAGCTATGTCTATTTGGTGTGTGCTCGTATGATGATTAAAAATGTGTTTACCTAGATACTATTACTCCCTAATTATCTTTTATTGGTCGGTTGAATTGTCACACCTTATCTTAACGCATTGTATTCCTAAGGTCGTAGGGAATGCGTATGCCCTAACTCTTTGAGGTTACCTTTGGGTTTAACCTACAAAATCCATAAGTCCTTAAACTATTTCATTCATAAGCCTCACTTTCACAAAGAATATTCAAGCATTAAACACAGTGATTGATTCCTAGTTGCACTCTAAGCCAATCACAATTAAGATAAGAGACAACCTAACAATAATTAATAACTAGGTTTCATAGATCTAAGCAAACACACAAGAAATTTAGCTAGACATGTTAAACAACAAGCATACACACAATCAATTGAAGACATAATGATAATTTGGATTAAAACACTTATCTCGATGTGTAAAATAGGGTTTGGGACCCTATGATATCATCCAAATCGGACTACAAACCTTTAGGGTTTTTCTCCAAAAGTCTACCTCTTTAAATGCGTAAAAATCAAATTCTATAAATAGATTTACAAGTGCAACGGCGTCACCTTATAGGTGGGGCGCCGTCGATTCGCGTCATTAGGGTTTCGTCTTGGCCAAGTCATCGATGGCAGCGTCACCTTAGAGTTGTGAAGCCGGCGGTCTTTAGTTGGGGCGTCATATTGGTTACGGATCTAGGCCGTGCGAGATGAAAAGTCGAGTGGCGCGTTCTTCTTCAAAGCTGGCGAGTCAAGTTATATGAACAAAAATTCCACTAAGCCGAATGGTGCATGTTTTATCAAATCACGAATAGAGGGCGGCGTCGCCTTTGATTGGGACGTCGTCGAGTTCGATTTGAGCGACTTGAGTGGCTTCGATCTTGACTTTGCCATTTTCTTCATGTATTCACTCATTTTCATCCAAATGTGCTTCATTCCAACATTTTGCTTCCAAGAGACCTAAAAGTGAAAATGAACAAAATTAGCGATAGCGGATATAAAAGTGGTCGATTAAGGGCTTAAATGACCCCTAAAGTGTCGTTTAAATCCTTATCGAGACCACCGCGAACACTAAGCGTAACCCACAAGGATTACCAAAGTGATCTATTATCGGGGTTGTTTGATGTTGACCTGCGCGAAGTTTCCATTCAATCACCGAGGATCACAATTGAATCCCCTCATAAATGTTCTCGGCGATTGCTAGGATCCGCAAAGGACTCTAGAGTGTTTCACTTGCGTTCTTATTTTTGAGCGACAAGTGATGAAAAGTCAAGTGTTCCTAAGAGATCTTTTGATGAATCTCGTGGCTCTAGACTCAATAGTGCGCTTTGGTTTTCCTAAGCGGAGACTATGGAGAGGGTCTCCTTCTTCAATACCAACAATCTCAAAGATAAAGTCGATAGATTACGAAGGGTTTCTTGTGAGAATGAAACAAGCTCTTTTGAGAGAACTTGAGTGGTTAAGAAGGTTTAGTGCATTGCGTCCTTTGGGTCCATGACGTTGTCTTTGATACGGTGTCATCTTGTGACAACCAGAGCATATGAATTGAACCCGTTATGCGCCTCTAAGTTGAATAATTTGGAGGGCTATTTCTTTTCACCCTTTTCTTTAACTTTTTTTAATTCTTCAACTCCTTCTTTCTCCGATTCTCATTTCTCCTTTTTCAATCACACCTAAGGACTTCTAAATACTAACTATTGGTGATGTCCTTGGGTAGATACCTCCGGCTCTGGCGGATCATAGGAAGTTTATTCCTAAACTTAGTCACCTTATAACTTCATGACTATCCTATGTTGCCATAAAACCATTTTCATGAAAATCTCTCAAAGTGTTTATGAATGAAAACATGTTTGTAACACTTTGAGAGTTTTGCATTTTCAAAATACTCCCCTCCACATGTGCTTATGAGTTTTACCGAAATATGCACGGTGAGGGTAGAGCGCACTTTGAATTGATCGACTCGAGATAGACAATTCCCGCGAGACACGGTTACATCACCGACGGGGTCAGCATGAAGTTGTAAACAATCCTTGGTGAGGAGGTTAGACTCATCAAGGTTCATGTCTACCAAGAGTTTCTCGGATGGTACATTCTACTAAGACTAATCCTTTGCGAGCCACGTTTACATCACTAGCGAACTAGTTTGAAATTATTACCCGTCCCGGACAAGTCTTTTCGATTTACGACATTTTAGATCTCGTCAATTCAATGGTTAAGTCTATGTACACTTAGATTCATTCACAATCCAACATATTTGTATCACACAATTTTTCTCCCCCTCAAAAATGGCATATTAATGTTATTTTTGATGAAAATTTGATATCGAATATGACCATTTTGAGTGTTAGGATCTGGTACCTGAGACAAGCCATCATTGTCATACACTGGGCCTGTGTCACTCATGTGGAGCTCTTGCATATTGGCCATCAACATTACAGTTGCGGTAGCCTGCAAGTCCTCCATGTCATCATCAGAATCTGCATTAGCCATGAAGCTCTGTTCCTTGTTGGTTAGTGTTCCACCAGCTTCATCCTTGAGAGCCAAGAGTAAAGCTTCCTTGTGAAAAGTTCTGCCTCTTGTTCTCGGCTTTGGGCAAGCATTCGCCAAATGACCCTTCTCGTTGCAATTGTAGCATCGAAGACCATTATTCCCAGTCTGAACATTTCCCTGATCAATAATTTGAACCCGTTGTTGTGGAGCACCCATATTATTCCTTCCATTAGCATTAAATCCTTTACCACTACCCATTGATTGACCATTTCCTCGGTTCTGAACCTCAACCCTTCCATTGTTAACAACTGCTTGATTCCTTGTGTTAGATGAGGTACGAATACGGTTTTTGGATTTGTTTGCAAATCTCTCGAAGGCTCTAGCAATTAACGAAAATCCTTGATTCAATGTATCGAAAGCTTCGCATCCTCATTTGGTGTCTCACGGTAGAGTCTTTGAATCGATGTTGTTGTTGTAAGGAACTAGTTGAGTTTCTTGTGATTGCTTTGTGAAGGATCATATGGTGTTATCTAAAGTTTGGTTGTGGTGGATTTATGAAGACAGTATACGGTGTGGAAATTGAGGATAACAAGTGACAAGGATTTAAAGGTAAACTTTTGAGGGGTCATTTAAGCCCTTAATCGACCACTTTTATATTCGTTACTACTTAAATTTGTTCCTTTTCACTTTTTAGGTCTCTTGAAGGCAAAATGCTGGAATGATGCTTATTTGGACGAAAAGGCGTGAATATGTGAAGAAAATGGCTAAAGTCAAGATCAAGACACTCAAGTGCTAGAAATGAACCCGACGGCGTCATAGATAAAGGTGACACCGTTCCTCTAATTACGCCGGCTTAGGAGTGAAATTGCTATTTTGTACTTGACGACGGGGCTTTAAGGAGTAGGCGTCACAACTCGGACGGCCTAGATTTAGATTCGAAGGTGTCGGAAGATGAAGCCGACGGCGTCACAACCACAACGTGACACCGTCACAAAGTTGACTTGGTCAAGATGAAACCTTAATGGCGGCGATCCGACGGCACAATTAAAGAGTGACGTCGCGGTTGTAACTCTATATATAAATTCAATTTTCATACTTTTAGAGGTAGAATTAATGAGTAAAATCCTAAAACGATTTTGGTTTGTCTTGGGTAGTATCTTAGGTTCTCATACCCTATTGTACATCAAGATAAGTAATTTACTTCATTGATTTCATTATGTCTTCGATTGTATGTGTGTATGCTTGCATGTATACCATGTCCGGCTAATTTACTTGTGTGTTTGCATAGATCTGTGAAACCTAGTTATTGAATATTGATTGGTTGTCTATTATCTTAATTGTAATTGGCTTAGGATTGCCATAGGCCATTGTTGTGTTTTTAATGCTTGAGTAATCTTTGTGAACATTAGTTTATAATCGCCTAGAGTTATTGTAGGCTAAAATCCAAAGATAACCTTAGAGTTAGTTTATGAATCCTAGAGATTTTGTAGGCAATAACCTTAAGGTATCCTCAAAGAGTTAAGGAAAAAGCATACCCTACGACCTTAGAAGACACAACGTTAAGAATAAGGACGTGACAATTCAACCATCAATAAAAGATAACTACGGAGTAATAGCATCTAGGTAGACACATTTTTAATCATCATACGAGCACACATCAATCAGACATAGCCTACCCCTTAGCTTAGTTAATTAGATAATTAGAATAGTAGAGTAATCGGTAGAAATACCACACCCCAAATCCAATACCCCGAGATTCGTACCTTTCAATTTTCTAAAAAATATATATAAAAAAGATAAAAAAATAATCCTCCTCAACCCCAACCTTAGCGTAGTAATTTCTCACTAGCATTCCTATTCCCCTAGAGAACAATATCAATCCCGAGGCTTATCCTAATACTACACTACAACGATTAGGTTCCTTGCCTAGGTGGTTGAAAAACTTGCTCGAAGAAAAGGAAGTTTCCTTTGACCCCGAACGCGTTGTACGCGTATCAAGTTTTAGGCGCTACGCCGGGAGTAGAATAGCTAGTTAGATTTTATCTCGTTTAGGTTCCCTTGCTGATTCCTATTAAGTAAGATTTTTTCTCATTTTAGCCTCCTCGTAGTCTATCCCCTTCTTCGTGACTTTTGTTCGTAATCCTATCACTTTTCATCATGGAAGGTGATAATCAACCACCACCATCAACCCACCACCAAATGACCGCCAAGAGGTCGTACTCTTGGTGAATACTCAAGACCAAGCAACCTAGGCTATAGGAACACCATTGAGCTCCCTATCAAGCTCAAACAACGGCCCTTCGATCCGACACCATCCGGTTGGTGCAAAGCGGATGTGCATTCCATGGACTTCGTTCCAAAGATCCTAATCAACATCTTAAGGATTTCCTTAAAATCGTCGATTCCATCGACCTCGATGCTACTACTCGGGTCTCTTCCAATTCTCTCTCTGAGGACCAAGCTATTAATTGGCTTGAGCGACTTTCCATGGCTCCATCTCAAGTTGTGATGATCTCACCACTCGTTTCCTTGCCCATTTTTCCCACGGGAGAACTACTAAGCTTAGGAATGAAATCTTGATGTTCCAACAACGTCAAGATGAATCTCTCTATGAAGCATGGACTCGATTCAAGGACTTACTCCATAAAGTCCCTCATCATGGCATTGATCTTTGGCTCCAAGTCTAAATCTTCTATGATCATGTCAACTTCCTAACTAAGCAATCCATCGACCAAGCGGCCGGTGGTAAACTTAGTAATCTCACCGCGGAAGAATCGTGGGGTACAATAGAGGACCTTGCTACCTATGACAACGAAAGTTCGAATGACCCCCGTGAGTTGCCCAAAACCGTAAAGGCAATCTCCTTGCCTCCCATTGACTCACAACCTTCCTACCGTAGGATGCTCGAGCTTGAAGATCAAGTCAAATTCCTAATGAGCTCTTACAAAAATCCTAAGTCTTCGCATCAAGTGAACAAAATCACTCTACCTTGTGAATTATGTATTGGTCCCCATGACACTCGTGATTGCACAAGACTCCCGAACAAGCTTTGTGGACTACGCCTCCGCGCGTGCCGGCGGGAGCGGGAGAAGTGGTAAACTTTCAAGCCGAACAAAACAACTTAGGAAACTCCTACAACCCCTCATGGAGGAATCACCCTAACCTTAAGTGGAACCAAAATTCAAACCCGTCCCAAAGCTCATCTAGTCCACCTAATAGGTTCAACCCTCCAAACACCCGGAACCCCGCTAGTCTTGAGGCAATTGTGTCTAGATTCATGTCATCTCAAGAAACTCGATTGACTAAGCTTGAAGCCGATTTCAAGCAACGAGAAGGCAAGATGACAAACAAGCTCGACGCCCTCTTAAAAGCCTTCAATGACTGGGAAATTGGAGCACTACCAAGTGACACTATAAAGAACCCAAAAGTGAATTCGATTTCATTGACTTCATGTTCTTGCTCACCTTGGGAGAGGCATATCCATGCCCTTCACACCTGAAAGTTCATCCAGTTAACGCCATCAACACGGGTTTCAAGCGATCCCTCATGAAGTACCAAGGACCCGAACCATTGGTCCAACCAACTCTTTAGAAACCCGTCAACCAAGAACCTACACCTAATCTAGAGGAGGAGTACAAGGAACTCTACCAAGAAAAACCGGTTCTTGAAGTCTTGGTTCATGCACCTTATTACAATGCTTTGATAGAAAAATATGAACAAAAACTAAAGCTAGGAGAACGTGGGTCCGAATTCGTGCAAAATAAGCTACCTAAGAAGTTAGATGATCCTGGGCTATTCATTCTTCCTTGTAGGCTTGGAAACTCCAAACCTTTCGACACTTTAGCCGACTTAGGATCGAACATCAATCTTCTTCTGTTGTCACTCCATAGAAGCCTTAACCTAGGTAAGATAGAGCCAACGAAAACCATCTTAGGTCTAGTGGACGGTAGTATTGCATATCCGGTAGGGATAATAAAAGACATGGTAGTGCACGTAGGTGAATTGACTCTTTTGGCGGATTTCCATGTGCTAAACATGAATAAGGACCCGACATGCCCGTTGTTAGTAGGAAGGGGATTCTTAGCTACCGCTAGTGCCATCATTGATTGTAAGATGTCCAAAATAGTGGTAGGAGAAGGGAGTGTTAGGTCAATTTACGATGTCAAGAAGCATATCTACTACAAAGAGGAAGAAATTCCCTACGAGATCATGTTAGATAGAACACCATCTAGATATGGGCCTTGGATTAATAAGAATTTCATAGGTCCCCAACGACCTTTCTATCTAGAAGAGGCCTTTGTTAGTAATTCAACTTTCCATGACCAAGAATTGGCTAGGGATATAGAAGTGAACCCGTTCAAGGACGCCTTCGTATTTAGGAAGATGACCAAGTTCCTAGGAAGCTTGCCGTTAATCTTGTCATGAATAAGTGGAAAGTTGAGAGTGAGAAGCCTAAGCATAAGTGGAATTGGGATAGACCACCTAGTGATTGTAAAGGAGAATGGCACATTAGGATGACGATCTATGACCCCGATGGAGAAAAGTTTGAAAAGGCATACCGAGCTAAGCGTACCACTAGGAACTTAAATGATAAGTTTTATCCTTATGACATTCTTGAGGATAAGCTCACTTACATAGGTACGTAGGGGCACGACTTTGAGTCTAGCTACAAGACTCATAAATAAAGAAAAGCGCTTCGTGGGAGGCAACCCATGCTTAATTGTTTGCTTGTTTGTGTGTCATATATCTTTTCATTGATTGTTTATTCTCATGTTTGAATTTGTGAAAATGCTTTATTTTGTCTTTAACCTCGTCTTAATTACATATAAAGGTATTTTACAAAAAGGATAAGTGTAGGGAAGATTACACACGTTTTTAAAAGAATGTGAACAAGAGAATTACAATTATTGAAAAAGATATATATGTGTGTTGTTTGAGTCAAATGCTTGTATCGAGTCATAATGGATGTTTTGCGAGAATTTTCCGATTCTAAAGATGTAATTTTTCGAATTTTTCGAGAAAACGCAGACAGTTTCTTTCAGGATAACTGGACGGTGTCAGATTGCAACACGACGTCGCCGAGGAGCGTAAATGACTTATCTTATTTTCTCTTGTTTTCTATGCTACTCATAAATTTTTGGAATTTCTCGGTCTTAATTTTCCAGAAAATATGCAAACATCCATTCCACAAGCATTATATCCTAGTTTAATAAAGTTATATATAGTTTTACCTCCGATTTTACGTGAAGGTTTCGTCTATTTTCTTAAAGTGAGCAGGTTTTATTTATCAAGAAGAAGATACGTAAGATTGGATGGAGCTTTTCACGCATACATTCTTGTTAAAGAAGAATTTAACCACTACTTCACACGGATCCTACCGAGCTAATCAGGAGGGTATTAGTTTCTTTCGCTTTTAATTACCTTCCATTATCATAACTTTGATACTTTTGGGGAACATTGGGGACAATGTTCAGTTTAAGTGTAGGGAGAATAAAACGGGAACTTTGAAACTATGCTTATCCTTGATTATTTGTCTTGTCCAATATTATTTGTGTAATAAACCATGAGAAATATCGGTTAGGGTAATTTTGGCACCAAATTTAAAATTTTTCATGATATGTAGGAGTGGGCCATTAGTCTTAATAAAGCGTCTCATGGATAGGAAGTTATATGACTAGCACAAAACCCTTTACCACTCAAATTCCACCCCAAAATGTGAGGTTCGCCTTAGATTTTTAGGAATTAAAGCATTCATCTTTAATGCTTTGAGAGTGTACCGTAGTATAATAGATTCTAGAACTTGTTTTGAGATGCATCCTGAGATCGCTAGTGAGACTAAACTTGTGTAGTTAGGAATAACTAAGTGATAAGAGGCATTAGGAAAACCCTTGTTTGATACCCGTATTATAATTACCTCTTCCACATCGGTTGAGTAGTTCCCCCACACCCTTGCATTGTACTCATCTTTAGTACACGATACCCCTAGTTAACCCCTTAGAGCATATCCTTTTCGCGGTTCTCGTGATGTTTCGGTTTTTCGGAATATCAATGAAGAGCATTGTTTACAATACACCCCCAAATGTACACCCAAATCGCCTTAGCCTACCTTGTATGCACTCACTTTTAGAGCATTATTGTTATCATACTAAACCCTTAGTTCAATTATCTAGTTACTTGCATAAGTTGCTAAGTCGAGTCATATCCTTTGTATACGAGTTTTGGGACGATTGGGACTCATGAGAAAAGTTAAATTTTATGGGTGGCGGAAAGAACGTTAAATTCAAATTCCCTTTATTTACGTAATAATGTACTCAAGTGTTTGATCTTTTCAATTCGGGTAAAATTAGTGTTAGAGAAATAAAACTCAAGTGTAGGGATGTGCCTATAAATCCTTATATTTTGATGTTATCGTAGAGGATGGTAGAGTAAAAGTGTATTGAAAAAAATCGAAAAAAAGAGTGTTGAAAAAAAAAATGAAAATGAAAATAAAAAAACCATGCGGGCTACCATCCTACATCTATCTTTAAATTAATGTTTTTTTGTTTCAAAGTTATCTAGAGTATAGAGTGTCGAGTCTTGGCATAGCAACGTCATTCTTCTCATGCTTGTAACATAAAGATTTTTGACTTGCCACCACTAAATCGCCTATCCAACCAAACCCTTTGTTTCCCTATCGTAAGCCTAACGTTACAACCCTTTAAAATACCTGATAAGGTTTTAAAATGTACCTTTTGAGGGTCATTTAAGCCCTTATTTGATCACTTTTGTATCCGTTATTACTTAATATCGTTCCTTTTCACTTTTAGGTATCTTGAAGGCAAAATCTTGGAATGACACTTATTCGGACAAAAAGGCGCGAATATCTGAAGAAAATGGCCAAAGTCAAGAATCGAGACACTCAGTGCTGGGCCCGAAGGGGATGGCGTCGGTGTTATTTATGACGCCGTCGCATCACTTTTGTGATGGCTCAAGAGCCAAATTGCTTATTTACAAGTGGCGGTGTCGTTTAAAAAGAGTAGGTCGTCGCAATTCAAGCGGCCTAGATTTGATCGAACGACGTCGAGACTAAAGGAGATGGCGTCAAGCATAAGGTGGCGCCGCAAGACTAACGTGGCCAAGACGAAACCCTAATGACGGGCACCCGGCGTCACAAATCAAAGGGTGGCGCTGCCGCATATGTAATCTTATATATAGAATCCGAATTTTTAGTTTTGAGTGTGTAGTCTTTTGGAGTAAAAACCTAAACCGAACCAAGGCTTTTTTATGCAAGATTTTAGGGTTCCAAACCCTATCTTACATCAAGATAAGTGTTTTACTTCATTAATTTAATTATTTTTCAATTACTTGTGTGTATGCTTGCATGTTCCCCATGTCCGCTAATTTACTTGTGTGTTTGCTTAGGAATATGAAACTTAATTATTGAATATTGATTGGTTGTCTCTTATCTTAATTGTTAATGATCTAGTAATGCGATAGGTCATCCATTGTGTAGTTAATGCTTGATTAATCTTATCAATTCCGTGTAACACCCCAACCCGACAAGGGTAAAGATATCACAAATACGGTTAACACCCCAACCCGACAAAGGTAAAGATATCATATCGTAACCTTAAGTACTATACAATAGCGGAAGCCTTTACAAAACTTACAAAAGAAAATATAAATAACTTAATAATCAAAATAAATCTAAGATCCCTATTTTCAAATCTTGCTCTCGACTCTACTCTCAACCCGGATCGGCTATCCCATAAGCTCATCTTGAATGCTTAATACCGCCGCAGAAAAGAAAATGCGGTGAGCTTACAAAGCCCGGTGAATGATATAACAAAACAAAAGCTAAAAGCAGAACAAAGATACAAATAACGAAATCACAACGAAATGAGAATGACGAATCATTGAGGATTCTGTGGAAGCACAAATATACAGAAATCCGAAAGAAACAAATGGCAGATAAGAACAACACATAGCACACTAATAATACAAACACAAACACATCAAGAAAATAGAGTACATATAAGCCAAACGAAAAGTCTAAAGGCTAACGGAAACAATTTCTAGAAAGTCAACATGGCATTCATACAAGTCAATTAATCTACATTTAACACACTTAATCCAATATTGTAGCAGCGGAAATAGCAGTCAAATCATGGCAGTCACACATGCAAATAGAAAACATAGTAGGAAAACTATAACTAAATAAGCAAAAGACATAGCATAGCAATTAGCAAATTATCAAAACAGATATCATAATTAAACCATTTGCCAGATCAAACCTTAATATAAGCAAAGTCTAAACATAGCAGATCAATCATAAGCAGACAGATAACTAACGGATAGGCAAGTTTACAAAATTAACTGAACAATCATACATACTAAACTTTCAGGATACTCAATTTCACACTAGCACATTCATCTCACAGATCAACGAATTCACATAACGATAAACTAACATAACATCAGATGACAACATACGAATCATATTTAAACATATTAATCATATCCTAGCATGGCATACGGTAGTTACATAATCATATAAGAGCATAAACACATACAATAACATATAATAAACCTAATGCATAAATATAAACACTTGAAAATACCGAATCATAAATGTAATACTTAACACGGACATAACAGATAAGGATTTAGTTAACTACCACGAGCCCGAACTTATCATATCGAAATAACTACTTATTGAAAGTAACCTCGGAAAATAATTGGAGTAGCTAGCTCCCTGAATTTTGTGAAGACGCGTATTACACGACATCATTCACCGAAAACATATCAAATAACGGATCGGATCTAGGATGCATCCATACGCCCCAACAGACGGATAGTGGCCATACTATCAATAAGCAGAGATAACGAAAGGGCGTGGCGAACATCACTCTATCGCCCTAGAGTCATGTCGAGGTGCATCATCGACACGGACATGGAACCCCATGACTAGTGAAATAGTGGCTCGGTGTCAAACTAACTTAGGTCAAACAGTTATCATAAATAACACATATCATAATCAAGCACAAAGGTCAACAGATTAACATATCGGATAATTCATATCATAAGGTTCATGTTCAAAGGTTCGTGAGTCGAAGTTTATGTCGTAGTCACATATCATACTTTCATAATCGAATTTCATAACCAAATGTTCACAATTGAAGTTCATAATCAAATATAGCAAGGTTCAACAAATGTGCATATCAAAGTCTTTCTAACATAACGTTCAAATCAGATATTGCATGATTCAATAAAACAGGTGTTTCAAACAAGCAACATATCAAACAATCAGAAAGGGTTCATAGCAATGGCATAGGAAACCCTAATAATTGAAATAGAAAAGCTAACGAAAAGAAAACATCATAAGGAACCTTTACTGAAAAGGTCAGAATATCTGTACCTTAAAGCAAATGAGAGAAAAGCAAACGAATGAGTGAATCACGAAGATATAACGTCGCGTCTCCTTCAACGAATCTACACGGATTATGATTTATTTAATACTTGTTAGCATCATTAAGTTATAACGGATTTATCGCATTCACACTCTTAGAGTTGTAAGTATATTCTTATTCTTAGTGACGGACGAAATTACAACATTTTAGAGTCTTAATCATTAATTAGCCAAACTTTTGTGTTACAAATGTTAAATGGTAAACTTAAGGGTTTAATATGATAAATATCTTATTTGAGGCTTATATGATCATCTTTCAAAGTATAGGGTTTATAAATGTCAAGAACGGATTTTAGGACTTTCTTTCAAAATAGTTTACACAAGCCTTCATAACTTACATGATTAACCAAGACTCACACGTAACATTGTTCGAACACCACCTTAATGAGACCATGCATGCAATACTTTAATTCATGATATTTGACTCCTTGCATAAAATCATAACTCACGCATGTTTACAACACCCTTAATACTAGCTCGTTATCGTTAAATCAACGATTATTAATGACCTCAAAACTTACTATTTTCACATGAAATAACGAATCAACACACCTAGCTTCTTAACCCTAATCGACCCTAATTATGACCTAGGGTTTTTCCCAAACTTTTAGTATCATATTAACGAGTGTTAAATTGACTCACGTGCTACGGATTTTAATGACCCATCTCTTGGCCCAGGACTTGTGAAAAACCGAACAGAACAAAAAAAATCAAACTCATGCATGCATTTACCCAAACCACCACACCATGTCAACTCATTTACATTAGGTTAACGAGACCCAACTTGACTCTTTTCCCTTGCTTCGATCCAACACCAAACACAATGGAAAATCACGACTTTAATCATGTTGTTTCGACTTACACACCATTCGACACACAAACACTTAACCATTTACTCAAGTCGACCTAATGCTAACCTACATTCCAACCATCGACATCATCAATGGCGGTTTCGAAAAGATTTTCGATAGGAAAACTCATGCATGCAAATCGACACATGACCAAATCACAACAAGAATTACATGAGATCGTATTGTTTCAACACGTAGCTTATTAACACGACTAACTAGTCCCATGCTCAAATTTATTTACGTTTCAAATATAGCAACATGTTCATCCTACAATTTGCGGACTTAATATATGTGACTTATTCGATTTTACGTCGACCCTAATGATGCATGTTTGCAACTTGTTTATAAAGTTACGAATTCGCATGTAAACAACAAATACGTATACATATACATATATGGTCACAATATTTTTAATGCGTGACTCTTGTTCAATTTAATGGGTTTTGTCTTACAGTTTAAAGTTAATGTAAGTTGTATGTAGAAAAGTTGAGACGAAGAAAGTCGCTTACCTTAGCGGGCTCGGAGCAAAACACCAAGCACCACCACTTCTCACACCAAAAAGAAAAGAAAAGAAGAGCCAAGCTTTTGGTGCCGTGACTAGGGTTTAGAAACTAGGGTTTCATTGTGAGACATTGGGGTGGTATTTATACATGTCGATCCTTGTGGGTTTGGGTGAGAATACAAGAAACCGACCCATATTGGGTTAGTGTGAGAATCGGTTCAAAAGAAAACAAAACCCACCCATGGGCTTATGATGGTAATCGGTTCACAAGAAAAGAGAGCATGGGCGAAAACTTGGGTTTGGCGAAACATTGCATAAGTGGTTTAATATTTTCTTCGTGCTAGTCGACTCATTAAATTTTAATAATCGTGGCTTTTATTTTATCGTGGCAAATGTTGATTATCTATTTGGCACGTTAGGTCTTATGCTTATTTATAAGTTAGGTTTTAATCTCATTTAATGAGCGTTACGTATTTTACGTATTTTAGGATTTTGACTATTTTAAGGGTAAAATAGTCTTTTAACATTTTTCGTATTTTAGGGTTTTACAACTCTTCCCTCTAAAAGAAAGTTTTCGTCCTCGAAAACGAACCGAGGCGAATAGAATAGAAAACAAATTAGATTTCAGAACTTCAAGGAATATAGCGAATGCTAAACTTATCTCGGAACAAACGGATTTCTTATCAGAATATTCAAACTCATACTTTTCGGAAATCAAACCAATAATCAAATACTTATAACAGATATTCATATACTTATCAAAGTAAGGGCAGAAAACAGATGAGATGCAGAAAATCAAACGACAGTCTCTAACTTATTCAGATGTCTAAGGATGAGAACAAACACATACACAGACAGAACAAATCCTAATGGTCTTATTAATCGCAGATAATCGAACTAAAAAGGATTTAATACTCCTCAAACACTTCCTGAAGTATCCTATGAACACAATAAGGGTACGTCATATGATGTAAGTATTATCACGTTGATCAGGCGTCATAATACCAGCATCACATGAGTATACCATCATGATGGTCATACTTTATTTCAAGTTGTGATTAAGCAACATCATCAATAGAATCGAATAGGAACGAAACTTATTAGAACTAACGGAAACTTAACGAATCTATCAAAAAAGAAACAACAAACAAAACTATACTTTCAAAATTTTGCTTTATTCCTACTAATCAAACAAATTGCGAAATTGTCATAAGATGAAACTTCCAAAACAAAACTTAATAATCAAAGATTCAATCATCTAAATGAAAAACAAAAGGACCTAAACTCAAAATCCAATGTCAGAAACTTCTAATAAAGAGGACAACTAATCATGAGCGTGAATTTCTATTCTTGTATCGGATTAAACCTACTAGTAGCCGTAGACTCTAAATCCGAGTCCACCTCGTATTCTTCCTCATGTTCTCCTTCTTCCTCTTCTTCCTCACTTATCCATCCGTTCCTATTTCCTTCTCGCTGCGGTAATAGGCGACTAGCAAAGTCACTTCTCCGATTCCTCTCTTCTTCTTCCGGCACACGATCTACAAAAGCATACAAGTCGCGACTCCTAGTCCAAACTACTCCTCCATCTTCCAAGAACTCGGGACATCTTTCATGATACCTAGTGGTGAAGCCTTGGTTGTCAACGACTTTAGTCTCGTACTCCTCTACTATTCTTCCGTCTACGTTCTCTAAGGTTAGCTTCTCCTCAATTGTGCATGGCCACATACTAGCCGGAACTCGTATCCTCCTGTTGGTCCGCTTCGCTCCACCAATCCTCTTGCAGCCCTTAACGATAACAACAGTCCACTTCTCCCTCTCCCTAGGTTGCCTAGCTGGTCCCTGCTTGCTCCTATCAGGTGAACTAGAACGACGAGGGATAACCATCTAAAAGAATAATCAACTATTAGTAAAATCTAAGTACGATAGTGGACGCAAAGAAAGTACGCAGAAGGGAAAATCCTAAATCTACCCAATCCTCACAGGTCATAGCCTAAGCTCTAAGGGTCCTAAAACCTAGAGCTCTGATACCATAAATTGTAACACCCCAACCCGACAAGGGTAAAGATATCACAAATACGGTTTCATATCAGAACCTTAAGTACTATACAATAGCGGAAGCCTTTACAAAACTTACAAAAGAAAATATAAATAACTTAATAATCAAAATAAATCTAAGATCCCTATTTTCAAATCTTGCTCTCAGCTCTACTCTCAACCCAGATCAGCTATCCCATAAGCTCATCTTGAATGCTTAATACCTGCCGCAGGAAAAGAAAATGCGGCTGAGCTTACAAAGCCCAAAGCATGATATAACAAAACAAAAGCTAAAACAGAACAAAGATACAAATAACGAAATCACAACGAAATGAGAATGACGAATCATTGAGGATTCTGCAGAAGCACAAATATACAGAAATCCGAAAGAAACAAATGGCAGATAAGAACAACACATAGCACACTAATAACACAAACACAAACACATCAAGAAAATAGAGTACATATAAGCCAAACGAAAAGTCTAAAGGCTAACGGAAACAATTTCTAGAAAGTCAACATGGCATTCATACAAGTCAATTAATCTACATTTAACACACTTAATCCAATATTGTAGCAGCGGAAATAGCAGTCAAATCATGGCAGTCACCCATGCAAATAGAAAACATAGTAGGAAAACTATAACTAAATAAGCAAAAGACATAGCATAGCAATTAGCAAATTATCAAAACAGACATCATAATTAAACCATTTGCCAGATCAAACCTTAATATAAGCAAAGTCTAAACATAGCAGATCAATCATAAGCAGACAGATAACTAACGGATAGGCAAGTTTACAAAATTAACTGAACAATCATACATACTAAACTTTCAGGATACTCAATTTCACACTAGCACATTCATCTCACAGATCAACGAATTCACATAACGATAAACTAACATAACATCAGATGACAACATACGAATCATATTTAAACATATTAATCATATCCTAGCATGGCATACGGTAGTTACATAATAATATAAGAGCATAAACACATACAATAACATATAATAAACCTAATGCATAAATATAAACACTTGAAAATACCGAATCATAAACAGAATACTTAACACAGACATAACAGATAAGGATTTAGTTAACTACCACGAGCCCAGAACTTATCATATCAGAAATAACTACTTATTCAGAAAGTAACCTCAGAAAATAATTGGAGTAGCTAGCTCCCGAATTTTGTGAAGACGCCAGCGTATTACACGACATCATTCACCGTAAAACATATCAAATAACGGATCGGATCTAGGATGCATCCATACGCCCAAAGACGGATAGTGGCCATACTATCAATAAACAGATAATGAGAAAGGGCGTGGCGAACATCACTCTATCGCCTAGAGTCATGTCAGAGGTGCATCACTGACACGGACATGGAACCCCCATGACTAGTGAAATAGTGGCTCGGGTGTCAAACTAACTTAGGTCAAACAGATTATCATAAATAACACATATCATAATCAAGCACAAAGGTCAACAGTTAACATATCAGATAATTCATATCATAAGGTTCATGTTCAAAGGTTCAGTAGTCAGAAGTTTATGTCGTAGTCACATATCATACTTTCATAATCAGAATTTCATAACCAAATGTTCACAATTCAGAAGTTCATAATCAAATATAGCAAGGTTCAACAATTGTGCATATCAAAGTCTTTCTAACATAACGTTCAAATCAGATATTGCATGATTCAATAAAACAGGTGTTTCAAACAAGCAACAGATCAAACAATCAGAAAGGGTTCATAGCAATGGCATAGGAAACCCTAATAATTGAAATAGAAAAGCTAACGAAAAGAAAACGTCATAAGGAACCTTTACTGAAAAGGTCAGAATATCTGTACCTTAAAGCAAATGAGAGAAAAGCAAACGAATGAGTGAATCACGAAGATATAACGTCGCGTCTCCTTCAACGAATCTACACGGATTATGATTTATTTAATACTTGTTAGCATCATTAAGTTATAACGGATTTATCGCATTCACACTCTTAGAGTTGTAAGTATATTCTTATTCTTAGTGACGGACGAATTACAACATTTTAGAGTCTTAATCATTAATTAGCCAAACTTTTGTGTTACAAATGATAAATGGTAAACTTAAGGGTTTAATATGATAAATATCTTATTTGAGGCTTATATGATCATCTTTCAAAGTATAGGGTTTATAAATGTCAAGAACGGATTTTAGGACTTTCTTTCAAAATAGTTTACACAAGCCTTCATAACTTACATGATTAACCAAGACTCACACGTAACATTGTTCGAACACCACCTTAATGAGACCATGCATACAATACTTTAATTCATGATATTTGACTCCTTGCATAAAATCATAACTCACGCATGTTTACAACACCCTTAATACTAGCTCGTTATCGTTAAATCAACGATTATTAATGACCTCAAAACTTACTATTTTCACATGAAATAACGAATCAACACACCTAGCTTCTTAATCCTAATCGACCCTAATTATGACCTAGGGTTTTCCCAAACTTTTAGTATCATATTAACGAGTGTTAAATTGACTCACGTGCTACGGATTTTAATGACCCATCTCTTGGCCTAGACTTGTGAAAACCGAATGAAAAAAAATCAAACTCATGCATGCATTTACCCAAACCACCACACCATGTCAACTCATTTACATTAGGTTAACGAGACCCAACTTGACCCTTTTCCTTGCTTCACCCAACACCAAACACAATGGAAAAATCACGACTTATAATCATGTTGTTTCGACTTACACATCATTCGACACACAAACACTTAACCATTTACTCAAGTCTACCTAATGCTAACCTACATTCCAACCATCGACATCATCAAGGCGGTTTTAAAAGATTTTCGAAAGGGCGCTCATGCATGCACATCGACACCTAACCAAATCACAACAAAGAATTACATGTGAGGTGTATTGTTTCAACACGTAGCTTATTAACACGACTAACTAGTCCCATGCTCAAATTTATTTACGCTTCAAATATAGCAACACATTCACATCCTACAACCATGCGTCAACTTAATATATGTGACTTCTTATTCGTGATTTTATGCGTCGATTCTAATGATGCATGTTTGCAACTTGTTTATAAAGTTCAATTCGTATGTAAACAACAAACGCGTATACATATACATACTATACGGTCACAATATTTTTAATGCGTGACTCTTGTTCAATTCGAATGGGTTTTTATCTTGTCTTACAGTTTAAAGTTAATGTAAGTTGCACGTAGAAAAAGTTGAGACGAGGGAGTCGCTTACCTTAGCGGGCTCGGAACAAAACACCAAGCACCACCACTTCTCACACCGCAATGAACGGAAAGAAAAGAAAAGAAGAGCCAAGCTTTTGGTGCCGTGACTAGGGTTTAGAAACTAGGGTTTCATTGTGAGACATTGGGGTGGTATTTATACATGTCGATCCTTGTGGGTTTGGGTGAGAATCGCACAAGAAACCAACCCATATTGGGTTAGTGTGAGAATCGGTTCAAAGGAAAACAAAAACCGACCCATGGGCTGTGATGGTAATCGGTTCACAAGAAAAGAGAGCATGGGCCGAAAACTTGGGTTTGGCCGAAACATTGCATAAGTGGTTTAATATTTTCTTCGTGCTAGTCGACTCATTAAATTTTAATAATTGTGGCTTTTATTTTATCGTGGCAAATGTTGATTATCTATTTGGCACGTTAGGTCTTATGCTTATTTATAAGTTAGGTTATAATCTCATTTAATGAACGTTACGTATTTTACGTATTTTAGGATTTTGACTATTTTAAGGGTAAAATAGTCTTTTAACATTTTTCGTATTTTTAGGGTTTTACATTAGGAGTCCACCTCGTTTAGGTTTTCTTGCTTGATTCCTATCAAGTAAGCTTTTTTCTCAAATTTTTGCTTCCTCGTAGTCTATCCCCCTTCTTCGTGACCTTTGTTCGTAACCCCATCACTTTTCATCATGGAAGGTGATAACCAACCACCATTCATCAACCTACCACCAAATAACCCGCCAAGAGGTCGTACTCTTGGTGAATACTCGAGACCAAGCCACCTATTCTATAGGAACACCATTGAGCTTCCCGACCAAGCCCAAACTACGGCCCTGCGATCCGACACCATCCGGTTGGTGCAAAGCGGATGTGCATTCCATGGACTTCGTTCAAGATCCTAATCAAAGATCTTAAGGATTTCCTTAAAATTGCCGATTCCATCGACCTCGATGCTACTACTCGGGAGACCACGCCCCGCCTCTTCCAATTCTCTCTCTACGGGACCAAGCTAGTAATTGGCTTGAGCGACTTCCCGGCTCCATCTCAAGTTGGGATGATCTCACCTCTCGCTTCCTTGCTCAATTTTCCCACCGGGGAGAACTACTAAGCTTAGGAATGATATCTTGATATTCCAACAACGTCAAGGTGAATCTCTCTACGAAGCATGGACTCAATTCAAGGACTTACTTCATAAAGTCCCTCATCACGGCATTGATCTTTGGCTCCAAGTCCAACTCTTCTATGATCATGTCAACTTCCCCACCAAGCGATCCATTGACCAAGCGGCCGGTGGAAAACTTAGTGATCTCACCGCGGAAGAATCATGGGGTAAAATAGAGGACCTTGCTCTATGACAATGAAAGTTGAATGACCCCGTGAGTTGCCCAAAACCGTTAAGGCAATCTCCTTGCCTCCTATTGACTTACAACCTTCCGATCAGGGATGCTCGAACTTGAAGATCAAGTTAAATTCCTAATGAGCTCCTACGAAAATCCTAAGTCTTCACGCCATGTGAACAAAGTTTCTTCTCGTGTGAGCCGTGTAGTGATCCTCATAACACGCGCACTTGCACCCGATTCCGCGAACAAGATTCCGTTGACTACGCATCCTCGCGTATTAATGGAAAGGGAGGAAGATTCCCTACAACACCCGGACCTAGGACTTTTAATGATGCCCGAGAAGCATGGAAGGGCAAGCCCGACTTCTATTGGAGACAAACCAAAGAATTCACCTCCAATGATTTCTCATGCCCCCATCTCACGGCCCTAACCAACAAAACATTGAGGGGATGTTGCAACACCTAGTCGCATCCCAAGAAGCTCAAATAGCTAAGCTCTCGGACCGTTTTAACCAACAACAAGCCGAGATGGATAGGAAGATAGATAACCTCTTGAAAGCCAAGACCAATAGTGATAGGAAGGTTAATGCTATCTCAACTCCCAAACCTTCCGGTGTAGAGATTAAGGACCCAAGTAAGTTAGCTAAGCACATTCAATTCGTCAATACCATCGCCTCAGTGAAACCTAATAGAACAAATGACGAAGCGGAGCATGAAACTGTACTTAAGGTTAGTGAAACACCGAGGAATGAAACAACCGAGGAAGTAGATGAAGTAGACAATGACTATTTCAATAAGTTTCCTACGGAAGAAGAACTATCTCACCACCCTCACTTAGTGCGTGACCTCCGTCACATGTATGTTAGGAGAAGCCCTAGGATCAAGTTTGGGAACCCTTGGAATCTTAACATGCCATGTTGTATAGGACACCTTTTCGTGGCAAAGGCCTACCTTGACCGCAAGTCCCCAATAAACATAATGACTAGCACCTACTATAATTGGGTAATGAAGAAGCCTATCCCAACTAGGCAAGACCCCGATAATCCTAGGGTTAGGTGCAATTTTCTTGGTAGAGTTAAGGGATTGCCCGTTTATGTAGGTAGTTTCACATTTCTTACGGACTTCATTATTGTGGATGATATTAGTACGGCCATAGATCCTAGCTTGTCCCACGTTATTCTAGGAAAACCTTTCATAGAAAACACCGGATGACTTATGATCCTCATTAGAATAGTGAGATTCAAGGATGAGACCGATGATGTAGCTTACCAAATGCCGTTTAAGATTGAGAAGTTTTCATCACTCTCCAATGATGAAAAGGAACTTAAACTATCGGTCTATTATAGGAATGAGGAAGATAATGAGAAAGGAGTAGATTATGTTATGGCCAAGATTTTCGGATTCTATAAGGATTGCTTGAACTTAGGACCGGAATATAGAACCGATTGGGGAGAGGACGAACTCTTAGAAAGGTGCATCATAGGGCACTTTTACAACATGGAATCCCCTAATAGATACCGTCATGAGGAAGAAGGTGACGGTAATGAAGTCACTTAGGGGCACGACTACGAGTCTAGCTACAAGACTCATAAATAAAGAAAAGCGCTTCGTGGGAGGCAACCCATGCTTAATTGTTTGCTTGTTTGTGTCATATATCTTTTATTGATTGCTTATTCTCATGTTTAAATTTATAAAATGCTTTATTTTGTTTTTAACCTCGCCTTAATTACATATAAATGTATTTTACATAAAGGATAAGTGTAGGAGGATTACACACGCTACAAAAGAAACGTAAACATGAGAATTTCAATTAATTAAAAGATATACATTTGTGTTTTTCGAGTCAAATGCTTGTATCGAGTCATAATGGATGTTTTGCATGAAATTTTTCCAGATTCTAAAGATGTAAATTTTCCGAATTTTTTCCGTAAAATCGCAGACCGCTTTTGTCGGATAACTTGACGGCGTCAGATCGCAACTGACGGCCGAAGGAGCAAAACAACTGATTACTTTTTCTCGCTTTTCGAGCTACTTATATTTTTTGAATTTTCCGGTCTTAATTTTCCGTAAATTGCAAACATCCATTCCACAAGAATTATATCCTATTTTAGTAGAGTCCTATATATATCATTACCGCGATTTTACGCGAAGGTTTCGTTTGTTTTCTTCAAGTGTGCGTGTTTAATTTATCAAAAGAAGATACATAAGATGAGAAGGAGCTTTTCACGCAAACGTTCTTCTTGAAGAAAGATGTAACCACCACTTTACACGGATCCTACCGAGCTAATCGGGGAGTACTAGTTTCTTTCATTTTTATTACCTTCCATTATCATAACTTTGATATTTTCGGGAACATTGGGGACAATGTTCAGTTTAAGTGTAGGAGGAAAATAAAGCGGAACTTTGAAACTATGCTTATCCTTGACTATTTGCTTTGTCCAATTGCATTTGTGTAATAAACCATGAGAAAATGTCGGTTAGGGTAATTCGCACCAAATTTAAAAATTTTCATGACATATAGGGTGGGCCATTAGTCTTAATAAAGCGCCTCATGGATAGGAAGTTATATGACTAGCACAAAACCCTTTACCACTTAAATTCCACCCAAAATGTGAGGATCGCTCTTAGATTAGTAGGAATTAAAGCATTCATCCCTAATGCTTAGAGTGTGAACCGGTAGTATAATAGATTCTAGAATTTGTTTTGTGATGCATCCGGAGATCGCTAGTAAGACTACACTTGTGTAGTTAGGAATAACTAAATGATAACGAGCATTAGGATAACCCTTGTTTGATACCGTAATATAATTACTTCTTCCACATCGGTTGAGTAATTCCCCACACCTTTATGTTGTACTCATTTTTAGTACACGATACCCTAGTTAACCCTCGAGCCTATCCTTTTCGCGGTTATCGTGATGTTTCGGTTTTCCGGAATATCAATGAAGAGCATTGTTTACACCCCATCCCCAAATGTACACCCAAATCGCCTTAGCCTACCTTGTATGCACTCACTTTTAGTGCATTATTGTTATCACCCTAAAAACCCTTAGTTCAATTATCTAGTTGCTTGCATAAGTTGCTAAGTCGAGTCATATCCTTTGTACACAGTTTTGGGACGATTGGGACTCATAGGAAAAGTTAAATTTTATGAAATGACGGGAAGGGAACGTTAAATTCAAATTCCATTTATTTGCGTAATAATGTACTCCAAGTGTTTTGATTTTTTCAATTCGGGGTCAAATTAGTGTTAGAGTAATAAAAACTCAAGTGTAGGGATGTGCCTATAAATCCCCATGATTTTGATGTTATCGTAGAGGATGGTAGAGTAAAAGTATATGAAAAAAAAAATCGAAAAAAAAATAGAAAAAGAGAAAAAGAAAAAAAAATAGAGTGTTGAAAAAAAAAAAAAAAAACATACTGCTACTATCCTACATCTATCTTTAATTTATGTTTGTTTGTTTCAGCTTATCTAGAGTCTAGAGTGTCGAGACTTGGCTTAGCAACGCCATTCTTCGCATGCTTGTAACATAAAGATTTTGACTTGCCACCACTAAATAGCCTATCCCACCAAACCCTTTGTTTCACCGAAAGCCTAACATTACAACCCTTTAAAAGACCTCTTTGATAATCTTTCCTAGGTGCTTACGCCAAAGCGATAAAAGTTTGATCTAGTCTCAAGCCTATGGTAATCTATGTACTAGGACCGGTTAATGAGTGTTTATCTTCCATTTCCAACTTGTTATATTTCATTTACACCGAGATGCGAGTATCCAAACACCCCATGTGAGGTGCTAGTATGTAATTCAGTGTTTTATGACTTTTTTGGGCTTATATATGTTGTGGATTGTTTTAAACCAATGCTTCATGACCCCTAACTTATAAATTAATTGGCTAAAAGCACATTTTCTTGAGGACAAGCAAATACCAAGTGTGGGATATTTGATAAGGTTTTAAATGTACCTTTTGAGGGTCATTTAAGCCCTTATTTGATCACTTTTGTATCCGTTATTACTTAATATTGTTCCTTTTCACTTTTAGGTATCTTGAAGGCAAAATGTCGAATGACACTTATTCGGACAAAAGGCGCGAATATACGAAGAAAATGGCCAAAGTCAAGAATCGAGACACTCAGTCATTGAACTGAAGGGGACGGCGTCAGTGTTATTCATGACGCCGTCAGATCACTTTTGTGACTCGAAGAGCCAAATTGTTTATTTACAAGTGACGGTGTCGTTTTAAAAGAGTAGGTCGTCGCAACTCGGACGGCCTAGATTTGATCCAAACGACGCCGAGACTAAAGGGACGGCGCACAAGCATAAGGTGACGTCGTCGCAAGACTAACGTGGCCAAGACGAAACCCTAATGACGGCGACCAAGGCGCCACAAATCAAAGGTGACGCCTGTCGCATATGTAATCTTATATATATAATCCAAATTTTTAGTTTTGAGTGTGTAGTCTTTTGGAGTAAAACCTAAACCGAACCAAGGTCGTCTTGGACAAGTATTTTAGGTTCCAAACCCTATCTTACATCAAGATAAGTGTTTTACTTCATTAATTTAATTATGTCTTCAATTACTTGTGTGTATGCTTGCATGTTCCCATGTCCACTAATTTACTTGTGTGTTTGCTAGGAATATGAAACTTAATTATTGAATATTGATTGGTTGTCTCTTATCTTAATTGTTAATGATCTAGTAATGCGATAGGTCATCCGTTGTGTAGTTAATGCTTGATTAATCTTTGTGAACCTTATTTGATAATACCTAGAGTTGTTGTAGGCTAAACCATCCGAAGAGTACCTTAGAGTTAAAGTTTATAAATCCTAGAGACTTTGTAGGCGATAACCTTTGGTAGTTTCAAAGAGTTAGGATAAACGATACCCTACGACCTTAGACACACAACACAATTAAGAATAAGGACGTGACAATTCAACCATCAATAGGAGATAATTAAGAGTAATAAAACCTAAGTAAACACATCTTTAAATCATTATACGAGCACACAATAATTAGACATAGAATACCCTCACCTTAGTTAATTAGATAATTAGATAGTAGAAGTAATTGGTAGAAATACCAACCCCCAAATCCAAACCCCGAGATTCGTACCTTTCCATTTCCTAAAAAAACATAAAAAGATAAAAAATAATCTTCCTCAACCCCAACCTTAGCGTAGTAACTTCTCACTAGCATTCCTATTCCCCTAGAGAACGATATCAATTCCCGTGTCTTACTCTAATACTACACTACAACGATTAGGTTCACTGCCTAGGGTGTTGAAAAACTTGCTCGATGAAAAGGAAGTTCCTTTGACCCCGAACGACGCGTGTAGCGTTATCAAGACCTCTTAGATAGTTTTTCCTAGGTGCTTACGCCAAAGCGATGGAGGTTTGATCTAGTCTCAAGCCTATGGTAATCTATGTACTAGGACCGGTTAATGAGTGTTTATCTTCCATTTCCAATTTGATATATTTCATATACACCCGAGAGATGAGAGCATCCAAACACCACTTGTGAGGTGCTAGTATATAATTTTTGTGCTTGTTATGACTTTTGCGAGGCTTATACTTGTTTTGAATTATTCTAAACCAATGCTTCATGCCCCCTAACTTATAAATTGATTGGCCAAAATCACATTTGCTTGAGGACAAGCAAATACCAAGTGTAGGGATATTTGATTAGGATTTAAAAGGTACACTTTTGAGGGGTCATTTAAGCCCTTAATTGACCACTTTATATTCGTTACTGCTTAATTTCATTCCTTTTCACTTTTTAGGTCTCTTGAAGGCAAAATGCTGGAATGATGCTTATTTGGACGAAAAGGCATGAATATGTGAAGAAAATGGCTAAAGTCAAGATTAAGACACTCAAGTCATTGAAATGCACCGACGCGTCACAGATAGCGCGACGCCGTCCTCTAATTGCGACGGCTCGGAGTGAAATTGTTATTTTGTACCGACGGCGTCGAGCTTTAAAGAGTACGGCGTCACAACTCGACGGCCTAGATCCGCATTCGCATTCGCCGAAGATGAAGTCGACAGTTACAACCACAACGTGACGCCGCCACAAAGTTGACTTGGTCAAGACGAAACCCTAATGGCGGCGATCTGACGGCGTCACAATTAAAGAGTGACGTCGTCGCAGTTGTAACTCTATATATAGAATTTGAATTTTTAGACTTTTAGAGAGGTAGAATTGTGGAGTAAAACCCTAAAACGATTTTAGTTTGTCTTGGGCAGTATCTTAGGTTCTCATACCCTATTGTACATCAAGATAAGTAATTTACTTCATTGATTTCATTATGTCTTCGATTGTATGTGTGTATGCTTGCATGTTTACCATGTCCGGCTAATTTACTTGTGTGTCTGCCTAGATCTGTGAAACCTAGTTATTGAATATTGATTGGTTATCTCTTATCTTAATTGTAATTGGCTTAGGATTGCAATACGCCATCGTTGTGTTTTTAATGCTTGAGTAATCTTTGTGAACATTAGTTTATAATCGCCTAGAGTTATTGTAGGCTAAAAATCCAAAGATAACCTTAGAGTTAGTTTATGAATCCTAGAGATTTTGTAGGCAATAACCTTAAGGTATCCTCAAAGAGTTAGGGAAAAAGCATACCCTACGACCTTAGAAGATACAACGCGTTAAGAATAAGGACGTGACAATTCAACCATCAATAAAAGATAACTAGGAGTAATAGCATCTAGGTAGACACATTTTTAATCATCATACGAGCACACATCAATCGGACATAGACTACCCTTAGCTTAGTTAATTAGATAATTAGAATAGTAGAGTAATCGGTGAAATACCACCCCCAAATCCAATACCCCGAGATTCGTACCTTTCGCTTTTCTAAAAAGAAAATATAAAAAAGATAAAAAAAATAATCTTCCTCAACCCCAACCTTAGCGTAGTAATTTCTCACTAGCATTCCTATTCCCCTAGAGAACGATATCAATCCCAAGGCTTACCCTAATACTACACTACAACGATTAGGTTCACTGCCTAAGTGGTTGAAAAACTTGCTCGAAGAAAAGGAAGTTTCCTTTGACCCTAAACGCGTGTTGTACGCGCATTAACAAGCTTGAGTAAACAAAGCAAGAGTTTGATTATCTTGTAAAGGTGCAGTAACTCCATAGAGAGCTCTATCTTTGTCTACTTCCTTTTGATGGTGCTTCAAGTAGTCATACAACAACCCGTACTTTGCTTGGTGAAGGTTTTTAGCTTGACGGATGAATGTAACATACTTTTCCCAATTAGGACCAAGACAGCTTAGGAACTTTGTGTTGATTGCAATCCTTGGCATAATGATGATGTGTCTGTCCAAGTCATTGATGATGTCTGTAAACTGATGATAGTATGACTCAAATTATTCCCCTGGTTCAATCATGAAATTCTCATATGATAAGTAAACTTTTGATTTCATGTCTTCTTGATTGAGTTTTGTGGCTTCCATTAGAAGATGGATGTGATCCCACATTGCTTTAGCAGTTTTGTGAGCATTAACACTGCGAAGAATCGGATTGGGTAGTCCCAAAAGGATTTATTGCATTGCCATTTCATCTGCTTCATAATAAAGTAGTTGTTCAGCAGTGAGTTGGTCTACTCTGAGAGCAGAAGTAACATCATCTCTTGGTGGAGTAGCAGTTGGATCTCCAGGTACTGTTGTAGTAAGCATTTGAAAAGGACCTTCGAGGATGACCTTCTTCAAAAACTTACCATGTGGTTTCTTGAGATCACATAACCTAAAGAACCACATCACCCATTTATCATAATTCCCGGGAGTAAGCATTGGAGGTCTATCAAGGGATCCATATTCATGAATGGATTGTTGGCTACTTAGAGCTTCATACATCTTTGCAAACCAAGTGGGTTCCTTTTGTGTTGTGACATTCATAGCATATTTTGTTGGAAACTGATATTGGAAGTACTTACCATACTGATATTGTTGACGAGGGTTTGGTTGAGGGATTTGTTGTGGAAGAGGTTGTGCAAATTGAGGAAAATAATTTCCAACTTGTTATGGTTGTTGAAATTGTTGTTGAGGATATTGTTGTAGTTGTTGTTGTTGAGGATACTCATGAGGAAAGTAGTTGGAGTATGGTGGTTGAGGCATCTTTGAAACTTGTGTAGATGATGGATCTTTTTAGTCGAATGAAACTTGATGTTGTTGATGAAGTACTTTTAGGCATAAACAAACAAGCTTAGGCATAGACTGATGAAGTTATGCGTAAACTATAGGCTTAGGCGTAAATCTTTCTTACACGTAAGCTTTAGGTTAAACATAAGCTTAGGCGTAAACTAAACTCTTAGAAGTAAAGTACCTTAGGCGTAAGATTGAACTTAGGCGTAAAGTGTTTACTCATAAGCTTTTAGGCTTAGGCGTAAACTTAGGGTTTTACCTAAAATCCTTTACACTTGTCCAAATGTAAAAGATATCCACAAGTCGAAGTGTTTTTAGGTTTACCCAAGCAAGAAAATCACTGAGTTACCAACAGCTTTGAAGATCGTGACGAAAATTCCTTACGCGTAAGAAAGGTTAGGCGTAACTGTAGACTTAGGCGTAGAGTTAGGGTTTCCTTAGGCGTAAACTTGACAGAATTCACGAAAACGGATTTTATGCACTAAAATGTTTTGTAAACTCATTTTTAATGATGGGACAGCTTCAAAATCACCAAAATAACAAGAAAGTTTTAAACTTGATGAACCAAGATGAATTTTGAGCTTATGCGTAAACCAAGTGCACAAACCAAAAACAAGGTTAAAAACAATCTAAAACACGTAAAGTTTGAAACTTTTTGCAAAAACTAGAAACCTTAACACTAAATAAACCTTAACCCATAAGAATCTTGAGTTTACAAGTGAAAAAATCAAAGCTTTATGAAAATGAAAAGTGTATACCGTGACTACTTTACGCGTTCGTATAAAAACTTCAAAAACAAACTAGTTTCACCCAACTAGATGGCGTATGATACCACTGTTAGGTCACCATAAGTGCACAAAAGTATGTAGATGATAGACATGAGATGAGAAGGGAAGATTGAACACACAAAACACACGTATGGATATTAGAGAGAAAAGGTTATGCGTAACATGTATTAAAGTGAACAACACCTCTCCAAGGAGAGGTTACAATGTATTTTTAGGGGAAGGGAGCTAGGGTAACACATCTAGTCCCTTCCTTGGCCTTATGGGCCTTTGCATATGCTCATGGGCTTTCTACATAAGCCTAGCACTTAATTACAAACATAAAAGCCATAATAACTCAACCTATTACATATAAATGACTAACACTTGCTAATATTTTTTAGGAGTGATTCCAACAGAGTCTGACCTATTAGTAAGGTCAGCTCTACCTCACGACTCCTGATGAGTGTGTAAATACTCATCATTTTTAGTAAAATCTGAACTGCAAAACGTTTAAAAATGCTCAGAAATGCATCAAAATACTGAAAATATTCCAAAATTGCATTTTATATGTTTCGGATGCAAAATGTTTAAAATCGATGAAAATGAGCTAAGTTTGCATAATTGGCGCTTCACCCCCAAGTTTCAAAATTGTCGAAATAGTCCCCGAGTACTTAATTTCAAAGAAAAATCACCAAAGGTCCTTTTAAAATGATAAGTTGTCATAATTAGTCCTTTGGTGAAAAATATCAAAAGTTTTGAGAAATTACAAAATTGGTCCTTCAAGTTTCAAATTTGGCAAAAATGGTCCTTGGAAATTGGAAAATGTCAAGTTTGGTCCTTGTACTATTGGAACTTGTCAATTGTGGTCCCTTGGAGCAACTTTGCAGAATTGCCAGAACTGGTCCCTCAAAATTCAGAAATTGCAATTTAGTCCTTGGTTATTAATACCCTTTATACCCATTTGACCCTATCATATGCCATGCGACCCCTCGCTTTTGCCATTTGACCCCTCACAATAGCATTTGGACCCTTCATAATATACCCGGTCAAACCCATAAGTCAAACAAACACCCCTTTACCGCGCCTTTTTCCTGCCTTCCCAACAACTAGCCCCGCACACCCATCCCTCCAACTCAAACCCACCCTACTCCTCCATGTCCCCTCATCCTCAACAAACTACAAAATACATTAAATGCCTCCCCCCTCATCTCACTCAACCCCTCATCTGTTAAAACCCATTTTCCCGCCAAAAATCAATCCAATGGCCAATATCTGTTTAAGTCATCCAATGGCCCAAATTGAAGATGGGATTTACTCAGAACAAGTGGGAGAAGCATTTCACATATAAAAAGAGCAAGAAGAAAGAAGAGGGAAGTAGCTAGTTTTATAATTTTCTTTAATGTCGCTTTTTAAATAAATGTATTAAGTTTAAATCAAAATGTTGTAATTTCGCTTTTGTATCACACTTGAGTTAAATCTTCATTGTAATGTGCTTTTGATTAACAATTCAAGTTTTTATATAAGTTCCTAGTTTCATGTTTATCGTTGTATAACTCGGTTTCAAATTCTCATTTGCAAGCTTTAAAGTTCAATTTATCTCAAATAAGCTTATTCAAGCTTATTATAGCCGTGGTTAAGCTCACAATTCGCTTTCAAACAATTTGGTTATTGGTCAACATAAGTCAATCAGAAGTTCATTTGGTCTTGGAAATGGAAAAGGGTGATGCGAGCTTGGATTGGATTGATATTGGGTTGTTTTATGGTTTAGAATAGATAAATGGGTCTTGTGTTTCTTTGGCAATCCAACGTGGATAGGACCATTTGTAAGTTATTTCCAAGTTTTATTGCATAACTGCTCTTGTGGTCCAAACTGGTTTTAATCTGTCTACTAAGTAATATTTAAGTTAATTAAACTCATTTTGATCAATATCATTAGATAGTTTAGCAGTTGGTTAAATTTTCATTGCAAATCGCCTTTAACAGTGGTGTTTGGATTGGATGCTTAACTGCTTTTAGAGGTTTATGCGAGATTTAGGACTTGGTGTTTTAGGTTTGTATAACTCTTTGAACTCATTTGAGTCAATTATTTGTGCTCGAACACTTTCAAAAGTCAAATTCCATTAAACTGCTTAAGATCATAATCATGGAATTTTGTAAGATCAAAACTTGTTTTGTGTTTATAATTCATAGATACAACTTGCGTAGCTTAATTTCATCAATATACATCAATTTCAGTCCTTAAATCAAGATCAAACTCACTAAAGTCAACTTTTCGCTTTTGTCAAAAGTCAAAATTTGCAACAAGTCGGTTTTCACCCACCTAGGAGGATTTTTCATTTACTCATTTCGAGCCAAATCAAGAGAAACTTGGTGTTGTTTAAACTTCACTTGGTCTACTTTCTTGTTATCATTTTAGTTTAATTTTGTGAATTTTTCTTAAGCTCTAAATGGGCTTGTCAATTGAGTTATTTGCCTCAGGTAACCGACTCGCTTAACACCGAGTCTCAAGACAGGTATGTGCAAGGCTTGCATGTGGTTCATCTTAGTTCACCAAGGTCTCGGTCTTTGGCTTGTAAGCACTTGGCGAGTCCTCTTTAGGTTCCACTTTTGTTTTCTAGTTTCCGGCTTATTTGGCGCCTTATTCTTGGTCTGCAAGTAGGCCCCATAATCTGTTTTTAGCAATTAGCCAAATCATCCAAATCATGGTAGTTTGAAATTCTGTGGTTTAAGCTTGTTGTTTTTAGTTTCATTTGAGTACTTTTAGCATATTTTGGCTTGTGTAATCAGTTGGTGGCTTTTGGTTCTCATTTGCTTATCTCTAAGTGCTTATTTATAAGCAGCTTCAACCGCAATTTCAATTTCCTTCACACAAGCACTGCTTTTCTATTTTCCTAGATTCTAAATATTATTTTAGGCTTATCTTGAATTTTCATATTTTTCCCGTCTGTTTGCTATTTTTCTTAATTTAAATTAGTTTTAAGCATTTTAATTAGCATTTAATACAATTAATTAAGAAAAGTTTCAAAAAATAATTTTCATTTTTCTTAAGTTAAGATAAATATAAAAGTCAAAAAATATTTTACAAATTTGTATTTTTAAGCAATTTTAGTAGTTTTAAATAGTTTTTAATTCCTAGAAAATACAAAATAATCGAAAAATACAAAATAGTTTTGAAAATTCTCTTTTGTTATTTTAGATTTTTCCAAGTCATAATTTTATTTTTCTAGCTTTATTTCATATTTTCTTGTATTTTAGGTTATTATTAAATAGTTAAAAATAGTTTTTAATTAATAATAATTAGGTAAAAAGTTATAAAAATAATTTTCTTTTTCTAATAATTTTCTTTTATCATTAGGTTTGTAAAAATATCATTTTCATATTTTTAGGATTTATATTGTTTAAATTTTACATTTTCTCTTGTACGTCACGTAGTTTTTAATTCAGTTTTATAAAAACAGAAAAATCAAAAACATCATTTTGCAAATAGTGATAGCGTTTATTTAATATTTTTTATCTTTTTAATTTCCTTTAATTTGCATTTAAGCCGTTGTAATTTATAGACTTTTTTCTGTAGTTATAATAAATCAGATCTCTTTTCTCATTCAAATTTCTCGATCACTATACGTTTGGTGATCCATTGCATACTCATTTGGGACATAACGACCGGGAAATTCTATACTCCCCAGATCTTCATTGCATTGGTGTCGAAATGTTTTAAGTTTCTTCTGATTATTCACAGTGGTCACTATGCGAGAAAAACTTGACGGTTTTGCACCGATCAAATTTTACGCCACGGGAGTCAGTCTTGATTATCTTCCGCTTAGCGATTAGTGATTTGAATATTCACTCATTGTTCATACCATCTATATATGTTTATATTTTCTTATAAAAATCCAAAAATCCAAAAACATCTTAAAAATCAAAAAACCAAAAGATTTTCTTTCTTATTTTACAATATGTTTATCCAAAAATCCAAAATATCCATCTTTACCCTCTCACATCTTTTATTCTTCATCCCTACCCTCCGAAAACCTTTGATTCTTTCTATGTCTTATCCTCACCCTCTTGGTTGTCAATGGTGTGGTGGTCCTTATAATGGTGGCAATTGCCCCGGTTGTGGCATGGTGGAGTCGGAAACGGGTCCGTCTATAACCAAGATCCCTATTCTTACCATAACACAACCGATTTATTCCATCGCCTACCACACCGTGAGGCTCAAGATTTTTATCATTGTGAATCTTGTGGTGGTTCACACTCCAGCTTCGATTGTCAATCGGAAACACGCTTGTCTATGAGCGGTGTTCCCGATAACAATTATGACTACAACACATATGACTCACGACCACATCGGTTTCTATGTATGAGTATTGTGGAGGTCCTCACTTTAGCTCGATTGTCAAACAAGGAATCCATTTCCTTGTAACAATTACGACTCTTCGTATCATGACCAACCTCTACAAGACCAAATGAATCGTGCACCACCTCACCGATCCACTTCCTCAAAATCTTCTCCTTGATCTTTTGGATTTAGGGAAAGATTTGAAGGAATGTAAACATTCCCAAGATAATCCAAAATCCATGGAAGAATTGTTAGTCAAGAACAGTCGCTAAATTAAATTCCCAAATTGCGTTTGAAAAATCTATTAGGGAATCAATTGCAAAAGAAAAGCACCCGATCTAGCTCTCAATTTCATTTCATTCCCGATGACAAGGATGATGAGGATACACTTGATATCCTTCAATTCTATAAAGATTCATCAAGTTCATCGGTTGATATCCCACCAGCTTGAGATTCCATCTCAAACAACTACTATCACACCAAGCTCCCACTCACTCTCTAAACATGGGGACGAGCATCTTGACACTGTTCCCGAAAAGGAATCGGGCGAATTCATAAAGTCTAGTGTTGAGAACCTTGTCCCAATCCCGAGAGAGTCACCGGAAGTTCGATCATATGTGTGATTCTCTTTCCCTCTTGAGTGTTCAAAAGATCATTTTGAAACTTTCTCCAATTAGAGCGACGATTGTGCTTCCTATGGAAACATCGAGTATGTTGAGGCATCACTCCCACAGCCCGACCCTCTTCTTGAGGAGTTCTCCGTGAACTCACTCACATCCCCACTTTCATCGGAAAGTGATGATGATTCCTTTGATTTCAAGCCGATCCGGGAGAACCGAAAGTCTCCGTGATAATGATCGTTCACTCACTTCTTATCCCAACAAATTCCAATAGAGAATGTTGATCACTTTGTTCCCGAAACATTCAAAGCTACTTTCACCAATCCTCTATTTGAATTCGACTCTGAATTCACTTTAATTTCGAGAATCCACTCTTTGATACTCGGATTGAGGATAGTGATGAGCCCACAATGGAACAAGAGTTCACAATTTCACTTCATGTGAATGATTCTCTTCATGAAGAGTTCTCCGGTGAACTCTCTCATGACATATCTCCTCCGAACATGATCATTTCTATTTTGATCTTGAGGATGATATTGGCTCGGAGGAAGGTGTACTCTATCATACGAGTTTGCTTATTAATGATACTACCCTCACCCTTCCTCCCGATATGTCTACATTTGAGGATGAAGAATGGATCTTGATTGTTATCAAAATCTTTCTTCCTTTCCTCAAATATCTTGTGATTTCTCTTCATCTTCACTCCTTCGGGAATGAAGACACTATTTTTGACCCCGGCATTTTCATTTATCATCTGTGAGCCGGATCTTTCTATGTATATCTCATCGGTGTGGAACTTTCACGTGCTTCAAATGTTTGTCCAAACATTTTGAATGAAAGTCCGATGGAGATTGTCTCTTCTACTTACTTCCCATGAACAAATGAATTGGGTCGAGTCAAGCTAGCGACTCGGTAATCAAAAATAAGAGCTAAACATGGGTTTTCACCCATGTGTTCCACCCTAGTGTGGGGAGTTGCCCACATGTTATGTATATATATAAGTTTCTAAAAAAATAAAAAAAAAAAAAAAAATAAATAAAATCTTGCTAAATAATGGCCGTAGTATTTCCTTTTACGTTTTTGTTTCGGCATAACTGCCGGTACTTTGAATATTGAGGGCAATATTCATTTCTAAGTGTGGGGAGGAATTCTCACTAATTTTATCATATAATTATACCGCCTAATTCCCCATTTTGGCCAATTTTTTTGGAGTAAGTGTTTGCACTTACTCATTTGGTTATCATCCGCCTTGTCTAATAAACAAAAGGATTGGCTAATCCAGAGCAAACGGCTCTTGGTAAAGATATCTCAAATCCGTTGACGGCTTGCAATTTGCCCAAAATTGTATGGTATTCATTTCACCATATCCTTAAAAGTGAAGAGTTGGCTAGCCCGCAAGTTTATGGCTTGTGGTAAAGGCGATGGAAAAACCATAATTGGTAATCACTCACCAAAGATAATATTGATAATTTATCTAAGAGTTGGCTAGTCCGAAGCAAACGGCTCGGTAAAGACAAATCAAATCCGTTGAAAGTCGGTGGTTTGCTCAAAATCACATGGTTATCGGTGTACCATGATTCTTACTTGAACCGAAACATTTGGCTACTCCGAGTAATGGCTTTTGGTAAAGAGATTCAAAACCAATAAGTTTTTCTCAAAAGATTGCTAGGGACTAGCAATAGTTTAGTGTGGGGATTGATGAGTGTGTAAATACTCATCATTTTGGTTAAATTTGAACTAAAACGTTTAAAATGCTCGAAATGCATCAAAATACTGAAAATATTCCAAAATTGCATTTTATATGTTTCGATGCAAAATGTTTAAAATCGATGAAAATGAGCTAAGTTTGCATAATTGGCGCTTCATCCCCAAGTTTCAAAAATTGTCATAAATAGTCCCTGAGTACTTAATTTCAAAAGAAAAATCACCAAAGGTCCTTTTAAAATGATAAGTTGTCATAATTAGTCCTTTGGTGAAAAATATCAAAAGTTTTGAGAAATTACAAAATTGGTCCTTCAAGTTTCAAATTTGGCAAAAATGGTCCTTGGAAATTGGAAAATGTCAAGTTTGGTCCTTGTACTATTGGAACTTGTCAATTGTGGTCCCTTGGAGCAACTTTGCAGAATTGGCAGAACTGGTCCCTCAAAATTCAGAAATTGCAATTTAGTCCTTGGTTATTAATACCCTTTATACCCATTTGGACCCTATCATATGCCATGTGACCCCTGCCTTTTGCCATTTGACCCCTGTCAATAGCATTTGGACCCTTCATAATATACCCGGTCAAACCCATAAGTCAAACAAACACCCTTTACCCGCCTTTTTCCCTGTCTTCCCAACAACTAGCCTCGCACACCCATCCCTCCAACTCCAAACACCCTACTCCTCCATGTCCCTCATCCTCAACAAACTACAAAATACATTAAATGCCTCCCCTCATCTCACTCAACCCTCATCTGTTAAAACCCATTTTCCGCCAAAATCAATCCAATGGCCAATATCTGCTTAAGTCATCCAATGGCCCAAATTGAAGATGGATTTACTCGAACAAGTGGGAGAAGCATTTCACATATAAAAGAGCAAGAAGAAAGAGAAGAGGGAAGTAGCTAGTTTTATAATTTTCTTTAATGTCGTTTTTAAATAAATGTATTAAGTTTAAATCAAAATGTTGTAATTTCGCTTTGTATCACACTTGAGTTAAATCTTCATTGTAATGTGCTTTTGATTAACAATTCAAGTTTTATATAAGTTCCTAGTTTCATGTTTATCGTTGTATAACTCGGCCTCAAATTCTCATTTGCAAGCTTTAAAAGTTCAATTTCCATCTCAAATAAGCTTATTCAAGCTTATTATACCGTGGTTAAGCTCACAATTCGGTTTCAAACAATTTGGTTATTGGTCAACATAAGTCAATCAGAAGTTCATTTGGTCTTGGAAATGGAAAAGGGTGATGCGAGCTTGGATTTGGATTGATATTGGGTTGTTTTATGGTTTAGAATAGATAAATGGGTCTTGTGTTTCTTTGGCAATCCAACGCGATAGGACCATTTGTAAGTTATTTCCAAGTTTTATTGCATAACTGCTCTTGTGGTCCAAACCGGTTTTAATCTGCTTACTAAGTAATATTTAAGTTAATTAAACTCATTTTGATCAATATCATTAGATAGTTTAGCGCTTGGTTAAATTTTCATTGCAAATCGCCTTAACAGATGGTGTTTGGATTGGATGCTTAACTGCTTTTAGAGGTTTATGCGTATTTAGGACTTGGTGTTTTAGGTTTGTATAACTCTTTGAACTCATTTGAGTCAATTATTTTTGCTCTAACACTTTCAAAAGTCAAATTCCATTAAACTGCTCTTAAGATCATAATCATTGGAATTTTGTAAGATCAAAACTTGTTTTGTGTTTATAATTCATAGATACAACTTGCGTAGCTTAATTTCATCAATATACATCAATTTCAGTCCTTAAATCAAGATGAAAACTCATTAAAGTCAACTTTTCGCTTTGTCAAAAGTCAAAATTTGCAACAAGTCGGTTTTTTTCACCTAGGAGGATTTTTCATTTACTCATTTCTCGAGCCAAATCAAGAGAAACTTGGTGTTGTTTAAACTTCACTTGGTCTACTTTCTTGTTATCATTTTAGCTGAATTTTGTGAATTTTTCTTAAGCTCTAAATGGGCTTGTCAATTGAGTTATTTGCCTCAGGTAACCGACTCGCTTAACACCGAGTCTCAAGACAGGTATGTGCAAGGCTTGCAGGGTTCATCTTGGTTCACCAAGGTCCGGTCTTTGGCTTGTAAGCACTTGGCCAAGTCCTCTTTAGGTTCCACTTTTGTTTTCTAGTTTCCGACTTATTTGGCGACTTATTCTTGGTCATAAGTAGGCCCCATAACTGCTTTTAAAGAATTAGCCAAATCATCCAAATCATGGTAGTTTGCAATTCTGTGGTTTAAGCTTGTTGTTTTTAGTTTCATTTGAGTACTTTTAGCATATTTTGGCTTGTGTAATCAGTTGGTGGCTTTTGGTTCTCATTTGCTTATCTCTAAGTGCTTATTTATAAGCAGTTTCAACTGCAGCCTCAATTTCCTTCACACAAGCACCTGTTTTTCTATTTTTCCTAGATTCTAAATATTATTTTAGGCTTATCTTGAATTTTTCATATTTTTCCTGTCCTGTTTGCTATTTTTCTTAATTTAAATTAGTTTTTAAGCATTTTTAATTAGCATTTAATACAATTAATTAAGAAAAGTTTCAAAAAAATAATTTTTCATTTTTCTTAAGTTAAGATAAATATAAAAGTCAAAAAATATTTTTCCAAATTTTTCTTAGTTAAATTTGTATTTTTAAACAATTTTAGTAGTTTTAAATAGTTTTAATTCCTAGAAAATACAAAATAATCGAAAAATACAAAAATAGTTTTGAAAATTCTATTTTGTTATTTTAGATTTTTCCAAGTCATAATTTTATTTTTCTAGCTTTATTTCATATTTTCTTGTATTTTAGGTTATTATTAAATAGTTAAAAATAGTTTTAATTAATAATAATTAGGTAAAAAGTTATAAAATAATTTTCTTTTTCTAATAATTTTCTTTTATCATTAGGTTTGTAAAATATCATTTTCATATTTTTAGGATTTATATTGTTTAAATTTTACATTTTCTCAGACGTCACGTAGTTTTAATTCGCTTTATAAAAAAGAAAATCAAAACATCATTTTGCAAATAGTGATAGCGTTTATTTAATATTTTTATCTTTTTAATTTTCTTTAATTTGCATTTAAGCCGTTGTAATTTATAGACTTTTTTCGTAGTTATAATAAATCGATCTCTTTTCTCATTCAAATTTCTCGATCACTATATCGTTTGGTGATCCATTGCATAGCTCATTGGGACATAACGACCTGGGAAACACTATACTCCCGGATCTTCATTGAATTGGTGTCCGAGCTGTTTTAAGTTTCTTACAGTTGGCCATTCACAAGTGGTCACCATGCGTGAGAAAACTTGACGGCTTTGCCGATCAACCTCTTATTATAAATACCCCTTACCCTGTGGTAAGGGGTGTGGCTTGATAAAGTTTCTCATTTTGCACTTAATAGAGTTATATACATTTTCTATCTTGCCTCCATTTCTCTCCTCTCTACTTTGCTTCCTCGTATAACTAAATATAATCTATTGTGTTGTGATATAGATTGAACGGGAAACCAACATTTGGTATCGTGAGCACAAGGAGATGATTTAGTTGTGTTTTGTTTTCAAAACTACAATCTTTAGTCACGTATTAAAATCAAGTAGGATAAGTGTAAAATGATTTTGTAGTTGTAATTTTATTACATTTGATCTTTAGAATACTAGTTTATCGATTATTTGTGATAAATTATAGGCTACTTTATGTATCTTGAAAATTAAAATCATCAAAACTCACATACTTGATGTTTTTCAACTAAATCGTACCTCAAGCAAAGTTTGATAATTTAAATCTTGTTAGTTTACAGCTGGATTATTAAAAGTTAACATTTTTCTATTGCAACTAGTGTTTTAACAAGATATTGTACGATTGGAATCGTTTAGAACATCTAAACCTTATTGTTTTAATCGAGGTTAAGTGTTTTTGGTAAAAAGCTTATTATAGCGAAGTAGGATTTGAACCAGCTCAGTAGGAATACCAGCTCAGTAGGAAAACCAACTCAGTAGAAAAGTCAAAAAGTCAAAATCCTTTCTACCTCGTTGCTCTACCTCGCTTCAATCAAATTCACCATTTTTAACTTACCTCATTGCTTGTACCTCGTTGCTAATACTTGATCATTTCACGTAGATTTAATTCATCATTTTCAACTAAAATACACATCTTTATTGTCTACAAGATCCATAATCATTTCACACACACATACCTTTAACAATGTCTCAACAATTCAATCAACCTCAACTAATTTCATCATGACAACAATCAATCATTGATGCGGTTCGAGACATGTCCTCCTATGCTCGAGAGAGAAGTTACGTTCCATGGGCAAGTTTTTATATGGTACATTGATCAAAATAAGGATGGAGGAAAATGGATGAAGAAGGTCATTATGGAAGGACCATTTGTGATACCCTTTATGACCGTATCGGTGATCAACCTATCATTCCACCTCGACCAAAACCACACGACTTCAAACTTGGGATGAACTCGGTCTTGATGAAAAGTGTCATCGTGAAGTTGATGGAAATGCTATGCAACAAATTCTTATGGGATTTTCGAATGGTATCTACACAAGTCTTTGAGGCATGCAAGACGGCCCGACTTATGTGGGAACAAGTGAGACATCTCGGGGAAGGATCCGAGCCAAGCAAAGGTGATATGGAAACTAAGTTTGTTGACATTTATGATAAGTTTAAAATGATGCCGTGATAATATCTTGATTCATACTATCAGCGTTTCTCTCAGATTCTCAATGATTTAAAAGATATGAGATCTTACCTAAGGTTGTTGAAACAAACACTAAGTTTCGAACTCACTTGAACCGAATAACAACATTACGCAAAATTTTTAGACAAACTTAGGACTTACATGTTGTTAATTATGATCATTTTTTTGAATATATGAAGTTTAACCAAGGAAAAGTTGAACCAGCAAGAGCTATGACTAGACCCAGTGATCCACTTGAATTAGTTGCTCAAGCTCATAACCCACCATCATCTTACTATCCCTCTACACAACAACAACTTGCTTTACCAAGTCCTTATGGTATCAACAGACATATGTTCCACAACAGCAGCAGTATAGCAACTACTCTCAACAATATCAACCATATGATTCACATGCCTCATCCAGCAGTATTGTACCAATTACTATTGTTCAACAATACTTTGATGTACAAACCGACACTTCTTTTGTTGTCACTGATGATCCTTTCACCAATGCCAATCAAGCAATGATGTTACTTGTAAGAGCTTTCAATCAGTTTGCCCCAACTAACAACTGACTAAGAACTTCATCCAAACCTCATAATCAAGCAGTGATGCAAGGTGGAAGATATGATGTTCAAGGAATAATGTAGGGAATGCTCCAAGGATTGTGGAAATAACTGAAATGCGGGTAATGTAATGAATGTTGGGAATTCGAAATGTTTATAGGTTTCTTTGGAAACACTCAAAGGGTAGTGCTACTAATGGGTATAAAATGGTGGAAATATTGAGAATACAGTAATGCAGTGGAATGTTCATATAAGAACCGGAAAGCTCAGACTGGAGGAAGAGTGATTAGGTGTTATAACTCGTGGAACGGTTCATCTAGCTAATGCTTGTCCACAACCAAGGGTGAGTGGTTTGAACTTCTTTAAGGAAGTTGCATTGTTGGCTAAGAAATATGAATTTGGGATTACTCAGAGCACTGATGAGAATGATTTTTTAGTGAGTATCGATCCGGATGAAGAGTGTTAAGAGCTTAATGGTTCAATGATTATGATGACCAAAATTCAGGAGATGCATCTTAGTGATTCTTGGTCCAAAGTATGATATTGATGGTGTGTCTGAGGTACCATATTTCAATAGTTGCTATATGAATAACATATTCTCTTTGTCTGCTCACGAAGAGAAGCATCATAGGCAACTCGAATCAATTAATGATTCATATATGAATGTTCAAATTAATAGCAATATGATATTTTATGAGGAACCATATGTGAATGTTAATAACGAAGAAGTTGAACAACATGCAAATCCAAATGACTATAATCAAGCACTTATTGAATCCATCATTAATAACATGAAACCCGAGTGGATAAGTGCAATACGATCAATCGTGAAATAAAAAGGCAAATAGTGCTTTGACCATAGATCTTGAGAACTATAATGAACGTGTCAAGTATTTGTAAACACTCATTGATACACAAAAAATTTTAAAATGCATTTCAAGAGTCTTTTGTACCGAACAACAACTAAAGAAAACTCTTGATTATGAACTCATTCTTGGTAATGAAAAGCGTTCTAAACATGAAAAAGAAAATTTGGATTTAAAGTTCAAATAAATGAACAAATAAAAATGCTTTCAACTAGTCATGAAAATTTTCGGAATATAAAAGGAAAACACGTGATACAATTGATAAATACTAAGACGAGGTGATCGAGTTACAACATAAAGTAAATTCTCTAGAAAATGTCATCTATAAGACCGGTCAATCGGTTCAAACGATTCATATGCTCAACCATGAGCCAAGCCTGTAATTTGATGGCAAACGCATATTTTACACTTGGATACAAAAATCCATGTTTCCTTAAAAAGGCTTTCAAGATCAATCCTAAGTTATATAATGTTGTTACTCTTTATGATCCCTGCTACACATGTGTATATGTATGAAGATGATGAATATGAGGAATGGGTTGAAGGGAGTCGATCAAATGAACAAAATGTTGAAATATCACCAATTGATTTTCAAAATTAGAAGGGGGTTGAATAGTTTTACCGATTTTTAATTTCTTTTCTTTGAAAACTTAATGTGAGATCGACGAATATATATTAACTAATACGACGGGTAATAATTTACGATAGCTAATTAGACTTGTTATCGTTAGTTTATCCATGTAAGCGTGTCCCTCCCAGGCTCTTTAGTGATGAACTTAATCTAGTGTACTTTCAAGTATAAATTATAAATTGGTACCTTTTCAAAAACTCGTTTTCAAATGCGAAGTTGACTCTTGAAGTTTTACATGTTAATGAGATACATAAATTCAAAACAATATATCACTTAAAATTTGGAAAGAGTATCATCGATTTTAAGATATTTTCATGGTAGGAATATATGAAAACAGAAGAGAGAAAGCAAAAATAGAAAGAAATAAATCGTATGTTATAAGAAAAGAGCGTCGTCGTGTGTCGAAAAAGCAAGTACAAGGCACACGGAAAGAAAATGAGAATAATACGTCCATAAAAGAAATGCAAGGATGTATAAAATGATAGATTGGAAAAGAGAAAATCAAATTTCTCAGTATTCATTTTGAAACTAACTCACTTGTATCTTAATTTCGTAATTCATCATGGTACAACAAGCTTCACAAAACTACTTTCTAAGGAACAACTAGTCTTTGGGACACCATAAGTCGCAATACTTAGTACCAAGTTATTCCGAAATCCTCAAAACCACCCAATAGCATCAATACTAAGAAACTCCAACCATACCAGTCATATACATTAGACAATTCGAGCACCATCACATTCATCACAACTCACCGTGTACATTCAAAATTGACAAATTCACCGTTAGATTTACCTTGATGAATTCCGCAATGTGTTGCGCTTACCTAAACGAATCGAAAATGGACAACAAAGCTTTGCATGATTGCCACCGCTCAAGAATGACATTCTTGACTTCTTGAGGTCATTAGGATTTGATGATACCAAAGATCCTACTATTTCGAATTCAAAAGGAAGTATCTATCCCAACCTTGGAACAATTTATTCATTATTCTCAATCGATGCACAACCGCCAAGGTTACCGGGTTAGACGGGTCAACATTGCATCCACTACGAATGCTATGGGGAATCGTAGCAAATATTCATATTGACTACGCCGTAAGTCTAAGCTTGTCAAGGCGATCTGCTTGTCGATTCATAAAGATGATCATTGTCACGCCCTCAACACTCACCCCAATATTCCAAAAGAGTTGAAGATTCTAAACATCGGTCGTTGATGACTTGATGGTGATGAAAACCAAAATTAAAGCGCTCCCGCCATAGCTAGAGTAAGGGCAATTCTCGAATGGATGTTGATTGATGTAGTGAAAGATACGAAGGCGTATTTGGATTACATGAAAGATAGAATTGGCATAAACGTTCCTATAGCAAGATCAGAACCGTGGAGCCTACCCTAGGAACAAATAGGGAAGACGTTAGCCCCTAATATCAAGAGGAAGAAAGCAAGTCTTGGAGTTACAATCGAGAGATTAAGGAAACACAAAAAAGAAGCACCGAGTTGTGTTTAAGAAGAAAGAGACTAAGGAGGAAGCTGTACAAGGCACTCTTATTCTAATTGCTCCTGAGATCGAATAATTGAAAGTTAAGGGAACAATGGAAGTGAGTCTTGCTGAGAAACTTAACAAACGCGAAGCACGTTTAAAAATAAATGATAGCCAAAGCAGAATTAGAAGATGAAGTCGATGAGATAGTTGAGGAAGGAGAAAAAGTGTCGAAAGCTAGCGGGAAAAGCATAATGACACTTGATAAAGAAGGTTATGATTCTTATGAGACTGAATCGGATGACGATGTTGAACAATACCTACTAGTGCCTACAGAGAGAATATCTAGTACAACACAGTCAAGTTCTCGCACCCGTAGCTCCCCTAGGAAAACATATTTACAAGATGCTATCCATCTTGCAAAAGAGCCAAATGCTCCTACCTTGGCAGACATTAGAATGCCAGTATGATCAAGCGGTACAACTTCTGTAGTGTATCCACATCTACCGGAATCGAGAGGAAATCCTGAGCAATCATATCATTCTGGTGTGCACTAATATTCAAATTAGTGGCAATCCACTATTCAAAGAGTTGGAGGTTCATGCTTCCTCACCAAATTTGAAAATGAATCCTTTGGATTCGCGATGTTTTTAGAGGACATTCTCGCTGTTACCACCACCGCATCTATTCTCGCAATCTCACTCCACTACACCACCAATAACATCCTACTCATCACCACCACCATCAACATCTCGTAGTTCACATTTCACACCGCTCAACTAGAAAACACAGAAAGTCATGGAAGAAACCTTCATCATTAGAGACCAATCCGACAAGTTATCCGACGGCACCGGAAAGGTCTTAGAAGTCGAGGTACATAAATATATGAGCGGTGTTATAAGAAAATAGATGTTTAAAGAGAAGAAACAAAGCTTGTTTGTCGACATGCTTGTCGATATAGCACTTCAGTGAGGATCCGAGTTATTTGAAGTGTTAAAGAAAGGCGTAATGTGAACGTGTTGCTCAAACTTTGTGTATAGAGGAAAAACTTGCAGAGATCCCGTGATGACCCGACAACGATAATCCTAAAGGGAGAATGCGAAGGGAAGAAACGTTTTGTTGAATCTTCCTCTACTACACAAATAAGCCCTAACAACAAACACCACAACAATCACCACAATCATCATCAACACAAAACAACATCAACAAAAAGCTAAAGAACTTGAACGATTAATGCAAGAAGTCAAGTTTTGGGTAGAGATGATGCGGATTCTTCAGACTGACGGGTTTGATGATTGGTATAAATTGGAAGAATGATAGTTTGAAATGATATGGGTGACAAACAGAAATAAATCCGTAGCTCCCACCGAAATTGACAACATTACATGAATGATATTTCAAGAATAAAATGCAACTCGCTCCCATCGGATTTGTCAACACCGTAAGTGTTACATTTTCGATAAAAACATATAGCGCTTTTATATACTTTCCTAATCTCTTCAAATGCCTACGAGTAACATGTACTTAGGTATTTGAACAGAGTATATGAAGTTCTACTTATGTAGACAATGGACTAATTCTTTCATTCAATTAACTTGAATCTTTAGCATGCAATTCCTCCTTTATCGTCTACATAGCCCAAAGGGTAATTAGCACTTTAGGAATAGTAAGAGTCCAAGAAGATTACCTAGCAAATATGATACTAATTCCTTTACTCTTTGCGGTTTAAACTCATACATCGTGACAAGTGCATGATGTTATTTATTTTGATAGCTCTAAACACAATGTTTCCAGCTACACAAAATATTCTATCTTTCAATTAACTCTAGACCACAAAAGGGTAATGAAAGATCATAAATGAGTTCATTGATTTGTAATCCTATCTTAGTTTGTCAACTAAGGAGAAAAGATAGGTATAAGTCTCACTCTTCTTACTAGGAAAGATATTAAGTTTGTCTTTCAAGGAAAAACAACCTTGTTTACGAATTATGTTGCAATAACACAATTAATCGTAACATAAAAGTTCAATTATAGTATTTTCGATAATTATATTCTTAAAAGAATTAACTACCAAATTAATTACTAATAAGACTAAGATCCATCTTGCAACCCCACTTAATTACCATAGGTCCGACGAAAGGCATAAAAAAATAGGACAAGAGGTAAGCGATTTAACGTTAATTGCATAATGCAACTCTTAGACTTTATGAGACCTGTTAAGGCATTAGTATCAAGTAATAATGTCAAAAGCATGTTTAGTTCTCATCTTATACCTCGGGTTCAAGGTCCGACCAAGCTAACTAGAGATAAGTCGACCAAGTATGAACGTGTAAAAATAACCATAGGTCCGACCAGTGAGAAATAATTACCATGGGTTGGAAAGGCCCTTAGGTCCGACCGCAGAAGTCAATCCAAATACACGTGTTCATAGTTAGATGGTATAGACTTAAAATTAACAATAAGTATGCACATATAAATGTGATAAAAGTCGTGTACAAAGAAGCATGCAAAACAACTTTGTAACACTAATTTTAAAAGTTTTGGTAATGACACCGTAGTGATCATCATGGTTCACGGTAGCTCCAATCGAACGCATGTGGAGGCAGAGGACCGTGTCAAGCATAACCTAGACATCCTTTCGGTGCGATTGTGCGCACCTCTTTGAACCCCTTTTTGAGTTTGTTCTAGTGGGTGAGCCGTACATCCCAAGTGTCCATAGCGTCTAGTTTTAAATTCTTGAAAACGTGTTTCATTATATTAGATCACTTTATTTAACAAAAATGATTTTCCACGAATCATATAGCAGGTCACAATGAGCATGATATTTAGGCGTGTAAATAAAGACCATTGATGTTATGGTTTCGATACGTATTATTCCATATTGCATACAATTAGGTGTTAAAGCAAGTAATAATGCACATATGGGAATCACAAACATATAAGCATAAACATCAATATTAAACACATATTGTTCGATTTCTCTCGAGTCTTCCCCAAAAGGAGAACCATAAGACTATCACTGGATACAATACCTAGATCGCCCCATACATCGCTTAAAAGCGATTGAGTGGGTCTTATGGCCGGAAAACACATAAACGCATGACAATCTCAATTAACAAGTAATTACGCAATTTTATGTATTTAATAAACAATATGTAACTCTAATTATCATTATAATTCTAATTAATAATTAATTAATTCTAATTAACATTTAATTCTAATTAGCATGTAATTCTAATTAACAATTTAATTCCAATTAACAAAGTAATTCTTATTAACAAGTTAATTCCAATTAGCAAAGTAATTCTAATTAACATGTAATTTAAATTAACAAATTAATTCTAATTATCAATATAATTTAATTTGTGTGTGACTAGTTATTATTTATTAAAAATTGACAAGTATTGCATATAGTTGTCAAAACAAAATAAAACGAATAACTAAATTAGGTTTCATGCAGCCTTTTAAACATGTTTATTAATAAGAAACGTTTAACCCATAATCGCAAAAACGATATGGCTCGTGATGCCATTGTTGGGATTTTAGAACTCAGTTAACCATTAACCTCTACGAGTACGCAGCGGATAAGGATCTAGTAATCGCAATTAGGTTAAACACGTAATTAATAAACAATTAATTAATATAACAATTAATTAATAAAAGGGATAAAAGAAAACCTAACCTTTCGAGGCTATTTGAACGCAAGTGTAACGGACAATAAAACCAATACGAAACTAAGCACCTAAAATAGATGCCTCAATGAGTATCACACACAACACGAAAACCGAATACGCTCGATAAAGAGCTAGTCGAGAACATATGTATCCAATCAACACTTTAATAATTACTTGAATAACTCGAACAAGAAAACTACCAAGAACAATTCTACTCGCCGAGATCACTTTACTATTCGATGAACAAGACCACCTTATGCCCGATATCGGATAAAAGGTATCCGATATACACCTTGTGTTTTGTCCGATAAATAGGCCACGACCGTGAACAAAACAAAATCCTTTTCTTGCTATCATTGCTATTCGACTAGGAACCAAGAACAAGAAAACCAACCAACCAAATCTAAGCACTTGGATCAATAATATAGATGTAAGCTTAGAAACCAAATAATAATCCTAATCGATATGTGGAAAAGTCAACTAGAATGTAAGCAGGATTATCATTGGTTGGGAATGTATTTAGGATATATGTCATGCGATCAATGCAAGTGAGGGTGTATATATATAGTACAAACCGACCCAATGGTTAATCCTTTAGCTTGGTCGACAAGTAAACAAGCCCAAGCATTCACCCTTGCTCACTTGCCCAATCGGATGGATATCAAAGCCCATGGCGCCTCAAACTAAACGACCCAAGTCCATGAAATAATCCATGGGTCATATAGTATGTCGGTCAAGTTGCATGCATGTATATCGGTATTTATTCAAGTATCAATATACGCTCAACACGTATTCTCGTGTTTATCGTGTGTACCCCCATCGGCACACACACTCTTAGTCGCTTTGTCGTGTTTATAACTCCCACAAACCAACATTAGTGCCACTTATAACTATAGATCAAGGTCTCAAATAAGGTATCATTCAAATAAGGTATCATCTTCCGAAATGCAATTTATGTGCTACTCTACACCGCCAAATACTAAACACTAAACACTAGAAACATCATAACGATTAGTAATTGTATATCGTGTTCTTTATTAACTAAATGGTACGTGAATGCTTTATCAACAAAGAGGTTGTGTGTTCAAGTTTCATTATTAACACATATACTCCAGTGTAAATTAATAGTATGCGAATATTTATCTCTTAAATGAAAAATAAATAAATAAATAAAAATAATTATTATTATTATTATCATCTAAATGCTTTCCGAAATTCATTCAACTATTAGTAATCTAAATCTTTAATAACAATATCCAAGGTTATAAATAGCGTGGGCTACCGCTACGACGACTAAGCCTCAAGCCTTAGCGGCTAAGGCGAAGCTTTATGCTTTTAGGCATTTACGTAAGGCGCAAGATAAAATACGAAAATATTTATATATTTATATCATACTCATATATATCGAGCTTTAAAAAGCGATGTCTTACTTAATAAGGTTAATGTTTATCCTTACATGTAATATTCTTCATTTTCTAGAAAAAGAAAAAATTATCAAGTTGAATAAAAAAAGCCACGCTCATGCTACGCATTTATCGCGCTTTTCTCGCCTTATCTCACGCCACGCAAAGACGACGCCTTGGTTTATTTCAGAACGCGGCGCCACGACCACGCCTAATGGCCTTAGGCGCGCCTTACTACGCCTTTTTAACACTGACAATATCTAATAACACAAAATGCAATAAAGAAAAACGTAATAATGTCAAAAAGACTATTTATTTACCTAAAGTACATTTAGCGGGGAACCCGTTTCCCACGACCCGCCATCCAATTTTTGCCCCGACTTTATACCCGACCGCTTTTTAACCTCACCCGCTCATATTCTTCCCCTTCCCCCCTCACATGCTCAATTCCGGTTTGGATCCGATTGCTTGGCTCCGCGGCGTTTGCTATCCTTGCTCAGATCCGAGCTAATGAATAGTGCACTCCACCTCCAGCTTAGGAGCTAATGAATAGTGCACTCCACCTCCTGCTTAGCGATGTGTCATCCTTGGGGTGTTGTGTAACCGCCACCTGTTTTCACCTTTATTGAAATTGGGTTTTCGGGTTTATCTGCTCTTGCTATCATTACTTGATATGTGTTGTCGGCTTCTTTCCTGTGTAGAAAAAATTGCGTCTTTTTTAGGTGCCAAGGTTTGATTTGTTATTGTCCTTTTTGTTTTGTTGGATTTCAATCTGCTTATCATACTCTATATTCCAATTATTGTTTACAATTGTTTTTGGACGCCTGTATTTGTTTACTAACATGCCTTCCTTGGTTGCGGTTACTGTCTTAGGATTAAGGATTAACCATAAGTTGTTTTGGGATTGAGGATCTTTAGGGTCGGATTCCTTTGATGATATAGGCTTTTCGTTAAGATTGTTGTTTGAGGATTAGGCATGTTGTTTTAGGATTAAGGATCTTTAGACTTGAATTCCTTTGATGATATACTAATTTTCATTAATTGTTTTAGGATTAAGGATCTTTGGACTTCAATTTCTTTGATGATATAGGATTTTCGTTAAAGTTGTTGTTTGAGGATTAACCATAAGTTGTTTTGGGATTAAGGATCTTTAGAGTTGAATTCCTTTGATGATATAGGATTGTCGTTAAAGTTGTTATTTGAGGATTAACCATAAGTTGTTTTCGGATTAAAGATCTTTATAGTTGGATTATTTTGATGATATAGGTTATTTGCGCTTCTGATTTTTATAAAGATTGTTGTTTCAGGATTGGCCATAGGTTTTCAGAATTCATTATAAGTTGTTGTTTGGAATTCTTATCTTCATTCCTTTTTGGAGCTTTTTTTTTCCTTTTTTTTTAGTTAAGGTTATTGTTTGAGAATTAATTATAAGTTGTTTCAGGATTAGGGACTAGCTGCATTCAGGTATTTGCCCGTGGTTATTGCTTGAGTTTTATGTTGAGGCTTGAAATGGAATATTGTATAATGTAGTCGTGTCGATTGGGTTTGAGTTTTAGATTGTTGTATGAATCGATATTTGAATCGTAATTACTTTAGTGAATGTAAATTTAGTTAAAAGACTTTATAAGTTTGGTTATAAAGCGATGGATTTGGATATTGGATTTTTTTATTTTTAAGCTTTTGTGATATAGGTTTTGCTTGATTCGGTATAAAAATTGAATCTTCATGCTTATATTTGTTAAATTTTTGATTCTTTATTCATTTTGAAAATGAGTTTTTATTATGGAGGTTGTTCTGATCTTTTTTTTTTCTTTTTTTAAAAAAAATGGGAAAATGTGTTAATAATTACACCAAACATGATTTTTTTTTTTATATATCAATTAGATATGGGTTTTGATGATAAAGATAAGGTTACTGAATTCGAGGAATTTGAATGCAGGAAAGAAGTGTTATGGGTGTTTCCTAGCAATTTTGCTTTATTGTTTTTGGTAAGCGTTGTTTGCCAAAACCCGTATTTTCGCATGGCAGCCAGGTGGCTGTAGCCATGGCAGGTTTTGGGTACCGCTTTAACAATCGGTGACCGATCCTCTTTATGTGGATCTTAACGTAGTGGGAACCATTGAGATTAGAAACCGAGTGATGAACATCGGGTTAGAAACAAGGTGAATTGTGGAGCAGGTTGGATTTAGGAAAACAATGTATACGTTGGTTTTGTGGTGGCTACTCCGCTAAATGTACTTTCGTTAAAGCGGATGTTGTTTATTTGCTATGAGAACAACTTATTATGCTTTCTAAAATGCGAGAAACCTATAAGCTCAAACTTTCGTTGTAAGGTAAATTTATTAAACTTTATTTAACAAAAAATTGTTTTAACCTTTTGATGTTTTCCTTTTGATTGTTATTATAACTTGCCTGCAGATATATGGTTAGAAAATATTCACATTCTATGGTATGTTTCGGATATTATCTGAGGCTGATATTGGCCTGTTGGTGTTTCGCCCATTTAATGACCAACACATACATACAGGCAATGATGATAATTATCTGTGTTTGTAAATTTATGACCGTGATTTAGCAACACCAGTATTTTGGCGGGGCAACCTTACCCAATTGCTGGTTGTAGCCATTGACGGTGTTCGGTTTTGCTGCTATAATTGCAAACCTGGGCTATTTCACCATGATTACTTTGGCAGCGTCGGTCTCTTGGCGGGACAGCCTTACCCGATTAGCAGTTGCAGCCAAGGCTGGCGTTCACCTTTAGTATTGTATTCACACGCCCGAGCCATTGCATGACGATCATCCACTTTCATTACAGGAATGTATTCTTGAAGATGCGAGCGTATGTATGTATGTGTGATGGGTATGCGAAAGAAAGCGGAAACCCAGAAATAATCGGAAGCAAAAAATTTCAAGGTTAACTCTTAAATCCGAGTATCAATTCCCCATTTCTTGGCCTTCAAATCTGATTTTTTTTGTTACTTCTAATGTTATTTTGAATTGTGCATTTGTAGGAGGATGTTGAATTAGAGACTGATCATCATGAAAAGCACCAACAACAGACTTTAACAAATACGATGATACAAGATAAGTTATTAATTTATTCCTCGACTGAAGTACTTGATTTGTTCCTGTTGCCAACTGTTTAAGTTTGTTTCTCAGAGAAATCATACTGGTATATCAGCTAAACTGCCGGTCAAAGTGCTCTCAACTACTCTGAGTCTAACAGCAGGGATACGTGCCAACTAAAAAAGGTCCGTTCGTCGCTCTTAAATACAAGTAATTGTAATTTATTTATGTGCCACGGTTTTGGTTTTTTTTTTACCAACTAATGCGCCAAATATGAAGCATTCTGCTTTGGTATAGCATTGCTAAAAAAATGATATTTAGAACCCTTAATTAACTATAGAACTTTTTTTCTCTGATTAATTGAATTTTTCAGGTTCGTCATCGAAAATGTTGTTCAATCCTGCTGCCATGAGGATAACACCAATATACTGAACAAGTGCTGGAGAAATAGGACTTGGTTTCATAATCCCAACAGCTGCTTTCACTGTTATCTCAGTTGGTTTATTGCCGGTACGCTTTTTCTTTTTTTGTTGTTGCGGTGGTGATGGTGGACTTGGCAACTGCGAATACAGGCACTGAATTAACTACTTTGTAAGAGTTATGTTTTTTCCTTGCATTATTTGACAAAGATGCTTACGATGAGACATTTACATGTATTACATAAGGTTTAGTTGTGCTAAAACTTATAAAACATATTTCTTAGATGTTTTGATACTTTAAAGTAGTGATATTTGTAGCCCCCATTCTAGAATCGGAGCAGGTCGTTTATGCTCTCAAACCCATACAAAAAACACTCTGCAGCGAAGCGCGGGCTTAAAACCTCGTTTCCTACGTTTGTGGATAGTTTAACATTTTTTATTTTATTTTTTTACTACAAATTTAAGCTATTATAATACTTTCCACGTATATAATAATGGGTAATAAGAAAAGCTAGGAATGAAGACTTTTCCACTGTCTTGAATTGGGTGATCAATTACTACAAACAAAATCACATTCACATGCTCACACCCTCGCCTTTCGAGCTAGCGATCTTTATTTCACATGTTTATACAATTTTACTCCGTACTAAAGTATACGATGGATAAATAACTACATATACAAATTTATACATAGAACAACCATAAAAATAAACTTTAGCGTGAGTGATAATATTTGAGAATTGGATTTTGGAAACTCTATGCGGTAACGATAAATAAGCCTTCATGTTTGATGAATTTTGATATAATTTACAAAGAATTGTCAACTATTTTTATTTTCAAATATGCAATCGCCACTTGATGTTTTCTTAATTTTGTATTTTGACTATTATCATATAACATTGTTCCATAATAAACTTAACCAAAAACTTAAATTTATGCATACGTAAATTGATAATATATAAAATAGATGCCTCATAAAATTGGTGACCTTGTACAACCGTCTAACTTGCACAAGGTGTTTACCGGCACTGAAAATTGTTATACTTTTAGTTAAAGATTAAAAATTGATATTATCTTACGGTAAACTAAAGACATTATACTTACACTTTGGGATTAAGAGAACATGAACATCAGAAAAGTCAATTTAATCTTTTATGTTATCCTTGTTCAAACGAGCATGCCCCCCTCACTGGGGACCCTTTTTTGACAGTTTCGTTTATTTTTCATGTGTTTTTGTTTTGCTATCTGATTTATCCATGTTGTCAAAAACAATTACCCAAGAAGTAAATGCACAAGATCACAAGGCACTGTCACACGAATTACTTGGTGGGCCTATCGAAATTTTGCCTTCTTTTTTTACTACGTATTTATTTCTGGCATGTTGGAGCTTAATGCAAGCAGTTAAACTACCGTTGAATGTAAATGACAAATGGCAATATGCTAATATGTTGGCTTCCACTTATTTTCATTCTAACACTAATCCTTTTTCCTAAAGGTAACTATGTATGTTGAAGTAAAAATCACTTCAAACAAACTAATATCCTTCGGCTGGCATTTCGTCTGATCTTTTGGATCTGTGAATAAAGGAAACACGTGTTAGTCTCGCTTTGGGTTTTATTTCAAGACCAAACTCCGGCGTGAGAATAAGAATATGATTTATAAATGTTACTGTGTGAAAATAAGGTAGAGAGAAGTTAACCTGAATGCAGTAATTTCCCTCTTTTATATAGATGGGGAGTCTTGTCCTTACATGATGGTCACATGTGATGAAAGTAACCTTTTCGGGCGAGACTTTGACTTTGCTCTGTTAAGACTCTGTTTTAAATCAGGCCAGTGATTCTGGTCAAGATTTCTTTCCTCTTTTGTGTGATGACGCTCTATTACCATTGTGCCGAAGTGCCTACACTTGTTCTTTGGAACATATCAATTCACTTCGTCTTATAGCTTGTCATGTAACTTGGTCTGGCTGATTTACCTGGGTCCGTTCAGATGACCTTCTAGTCGTTCGGCTTGGTCACTTCAGACACATACTGATGGGGAGTTCGGGGTCGAAAGACTTCCTTTTCCATGAGCAAGCTTTACAACCCTCTAGGCAGTGTACCTAATCGTTGCAGTGTAGTATGGGTAAGCCCAGGGGGTTGATCATTCTCTAGGGGAATAGAGATGCTAGGTAGAGATGTATGACGAGAAGGTAAGGTTGAGGGAGATTCTTTTTAGTCTTTTTATGTTTTTTAGAAAGCAAGTAAATATCTCGGGGTATAGGAGTGGGGGGTGGTACTTCTACCAATTTTAACTATTAATTAATTAAACTAATAACTAATGAAAAGAAAAGATAAGCTATGTATTGATTGGTGTGTTCTTATGATGATTAAAAGTGTGTTTACTTAGATGTTCTTACTCCCTAGTTATCTCTTATTGGTCGGTTGAATTATCTCTTATTGGTCGGTTGAATTGTCACATCCTCCGAATTCTCTATTATCTTAAAGCTACAACTCACGCAATAAACACAACGATAACTCAAGTGCACTCTCAAGCTTTATGCTGTTTAGGACGTTCAAGCTCGCAACAATTGAAAAAGCCAGTTTTTCTTACTCTAGCGTATACCAGTATAAAACAAGAGACAACCTAACAATAATTAACAACTAGGTTTCATAGATCTAACTAAACACAATAGTAATTTAGCTACTCATGATAGATAAACATACATACACACAAAGAACTGAACATAGGATAAACATGGTGATATAATGGATTAACAAACTTATCTTATGATGTAAAGAATGGTTTGGAACCCTAAAATACTGTCCAAGTCGGACTACACACAAACTAGGGTTTGCTCTCCAAAATTCTACCACCCTAAATGCAGAAAAATCAAATTCTATATATAGATTTACAAGTGCGACAACGTCGCCTTTTGCTTGTGACGCCGTCTGGTCGCCGTCTTTAATGTTTCGTTTCGGCCAAGTCATCGTTGGGACGGCGTCAGTTGAGATGTGTGACGTCGTCTGTCTTCATGAGGGACGTCGTCTGTCTTCATGAGGGACGTCGTCTTGAGATAGTTCTTGGACGTCTGGTGAAGAAACTAAGGGAGATGCCTTTTAGAGAATAGGCGTGACGCGGCCATTCTTTAGAACCACTTTTTCACCTGAGCCATCGCTGGCAATCTAACTAGAAAACTTCCTTAGGGACGGCGTCGCCCTTTGGGTTGGGACGCCGTCAGGCTTGCAAAATAGCCTTGGATCTTGACTTTGCCGTTTTCTTCATGTTTTCGCTCCTTTTCGTCCAAATATGCTTCATTTCAGCATTTTTCTTCCAAAAAACCTAAAATGCGAAAAGGAACGATTTTAAGTAGTAACAAATATAAAATGTATCGATTTAGGACTTAAATGACCCCTTAAAAACATATGATTTAAATCCTTATCACATACTCCAACATGTCCCCCCCCCAGTATCGTGATATTTATTTATAGCATGATATTGGGAAAGTTATTCCGTTTTGTTTCTTTTGCTTTCCGAATGGTTTGTTTTGTAAGATATTGGTTTTCACATACACATCAAACCATAACACAAAGTGGGCGATAAGTGGAATTCTAGAGAGAAAGTTAGAGGTTTAGGAATTTAGTGAGAGAAAGTGAAAGATATTATTATGAGCTCCAACTCTACCTTGGAAGGTAGAGAGTATTTATAGTCTTACAATAAAACGCCACACAACGGGTCATGGATCGTGCATGCTGGTTAAAGACCCGTCCGTCCTCCACGGTGTTACTTAACTAAATACTACTTAGCTTGAAATAACTACGACTACGAGCTTTCTAACGATTACATATACTGAGGTGACCGACTCTTTAATACACCGGAATTTCTAATTCCTAACAATCTCCCCTATGGAGGTCACCTCAATCATGTACTAAAATTACATTGAATACAAATAGATATTACATTAACAATTGTTCTTGCATTCTTGATGTAGAACTTTGCTCAAGCTCGTAGTCATTGATACTTCTTATTGCATGTTTGGTTAATCCAAGTGGAGGTCTTTACCGATCCACGTAATAATAATTTTGAGCCGCCTGAGATCATCACTATCAAAAATCTCCGAGACATCCATTGTGGTGTTGGTATTATGTGATGTTGTGACTTTCGGACCGACATGCTCACATTCTCGGATCATGATATCTTCTCATCGTAGTAACGGAAGCTTTCGCTGATTCATGATATTGGCGCAGCAGAAAGCGTAAGCATGGAGTGAAAATATCATAGTCATTGATGCACTAATCATGATTTCTTTTAGATGAATGTGTTAAGTGAGCATGCGGCTATGAATTGACCGCTTCATTCGATCACCGCAAACGCCGGGCGACACGCATACAATAGTTAGCAATAAAGCGCACAAAAGTGTCTTTGACCACTTTAGTTGAATTGAGGTACACGCCCACGGTTCCCGCTGATCAAGACATGTACCGCCAAAGATCGTATAATTCAAGAATTTCCTTGACGTGGTTTCGCAATGCTCTAGTCGTTCTCAAACCGAACGCCTCAAAGAAGACAACACGGAGTGAGTGAACCAAATAATTTAAGTCCACCGATTGATGAAAGAGATTTGAAAACAATCGTGTATTGCTCAATAGAAATTGTTTTTGCAATACAACGAAGGTTTTAATGAACATCAATTATCAATCATAAAACACCTTTTGATTTGAAATATCCGTACACGGCCGATTTGCTAAAGAAAAGATTTTTAAGCACAAAGACCGGTTTTTCAAAGGTATCCGTCAATCCATAACTCGAACTGTGATTGATTCAAAGATTGAATCGCCCCATTGTTTCTGCTCGCCACATGGTTGATCTATATAATAGATCTCACATGCAACCTACCGTGAGCTTGTTTGATGATGGCTCGAAGGCTTTCCATCTTCATTGTGAATATGATAACACATCACTCGGATGTTCCGCAATACCACAAGGATAATGCGAGGACTCAAGATATAATCTCTTCCACATTATGTAAAACAGAGAGTCTTCATTTGAAAGTGTCCTAATGAGATTTATTGATGATCTCGTGGCTCTAGACTCAATTTGTGCATATTTGGATCCCGTGTCGGAGACTAGGGAGAGGGTCTCCTTCTTCAATATCGCAATCTCTAAGAGAAAGTCGATAGATAATGTCGGTTCCCGTGAGAATGAAACAAGTCCTTTAAGAAGAACTTGAGTGGTTTGGAAAGTTGAAGTGCAATGCGTCATCGGGTCCATGACGCCTTGTCTTCAATACCGATGTTACCATCAAGAGCATATGAATTGAACCCGGTTTCGCCTCTAAGGTTGAATATATGGAGGGCTATTTGTTTTCACCCTTTCTCATTCAATTCTTTTAATTCTTCAACCCTTCAAGCTTACCGAGACTTCATAGCAAGAACCTTGTTGGGTTTGTTCCAAGACTTGCCTCTGCCTCATCCGCACTCTTCCCATATCTCAATTTTCTCCTTTATCATCATACCTAAGGACTTCTACACTAACTAGTGGATTGTCCTCGGTAGATCCCTCCTGCTCGCGGATCATGGGAACCAATACCTAACCTTATCATCCTTATATCACCGCATATAAAGTAAATTTGGTCGGTCTATTTGGTATTGTTCATCCGCCATTTGAACCAATTGAAAACCATTTGAAAATCAATCCGATACTTGTGATATATTATTAAAACATTTTGTACCGAATTGTTTTTGATATTTTTAGAACAAGTGCTCCCCTCAACATGTGCATCAAATGTTTGAAATCGTTTTGCACAAGGAGGCAAGAGGAAGAATTAACTTTTTGATTACCATTTTCTAAAAGATATCAACATCAACTTCCCTAATCAAGACAAGTAAATAAAGCATTTTGGGAAGGATGAGGTTTTCATAAGTTTGCTCCCCTCAAGATGTGCCTCGAGATTTGAAAAGAGTTTTGCACATACTAGAGGAACCCGCATATGAGATAAGTGATCACGCTTCAAATCATAGGTTTAAGATAGATGCTCCCCTCAACATGTGCATGGAAAATTTGAAATCGTTTGTCACATGTGGGAAGGATAGCATGTACATCCTTATAAAACCATTTACCAATTATCAATTTAAATCCAATTTAAATCACACATTCTCCCCGATCACAATTATCAAATCATTTGAGATTTGTGATCTCTTATTGATTTAAATTGATTTTGAAAGCTTTTAAGGGAATTGTGCCTTGATTATGAAAGCGCTTTTAATCGATAAGGATCGGATTTTAAGACTTTAAACTCCATTGATAAAACATGCATGTATATCTTTTGAAAACACTTTAATGCCAAATAACTTTGAAATCATTCTCCCCCTCAATCAATGACATAGGTTGTTGATTGAGAGATTGATATTTTGACGAATAAGTCCAGATGATTATCAAAAATAGAGTCCGAGTTATTTTTCAAAACAGCTTAGTTTTCATCGATAAATGTTTATAGAATCGAGCATGGAATTTTGAAAACATGATAAGGTATGGCTCGTTTTTCTTTAAAAAGCGGTTATCGCTCGAGATGACAATAAGCCATAGTTTTACTTTCTCTCAAAATAATTTTTTGATTTTTTTTTTTTTTTTTAAATATTCGAACAACATCTAAAGTCCGTGTCATTCTTTGAATGACATCACAAAGACCGTAGATATTATCGAATCGAGGAAATCATGACAAAAAGACAATATTTTTGGAATTTTTCAAGATTTTTCAATTTTTATGGATTTTGAAAGTTTTATATTTTTCTATTTGCTTTTGAAGGTTTTGTAATTTTGTATTTTGCTTTTCGAAAAGATATTTACAAGAGATAGATGAGCATAGACCTTTACTCCTCGCCTTCCTCCTCGAAGACGCTTGAGTGTTTCGTGTTGAAAGCTTTTCAAGCCTAGTCGTGGAAGTATGAACTCAAAACGTTCTCTTGGAAGAGCTTTGGTAAAGATGTCGCTAACCGGTATTCGAGACCTCACAAAATAGAGTTCCACCACACCTTTTTCCACTTGTTCCCCGATGAAATGATGTCGAATGTCGATATGCTTTGCTCTTGAGTGTTGAACGTTGTTGCATGAGAGAGCAATAGCACTTTTATTATCACAAGACAGAGGATTTTGTTGAATTCAAAGCCATAGTCGATAATCGAGATCTCATCCATAATATTTGAGCACAACAAGATGACATGGCTATGTATTCAGCCTCTCAGAGGAAATAGAAGTACTCATTTGCTTTTTGAAGACCACCACAAGCTTATCACCCAAAACCGAGCACCTCCGATGTACTTCGACGAGTATCTTGACACCGCATGATCAAGATCTCAGATAGGTCGTTAGTGACATACCGGTGTCCTTCGGTACCAAAGACCCATATTGATGGTTCCTGGAGATACCGAAGACCCGCTTAACCGCCAAGGTGCTTTTAGTAGGCTTATCCCGTATCTAGCACACCGCAAACAAATGAACAAGATGTCTGGTCTACTAGTCGTGAGGTACAACAGGATCCAATCATACTACGATATTTTGTTTGGTCAATCATGATCCCGAGTGGTCCTCATCTAGTTTGGTCCGTCAATCATGGAGTGTCAACAGGTCACTTGAATCAAATCCAAATTTCTTTAAGATCTCGCTGCATATTTAGATTGATTTATGAAAATGCCTCCGGACTTTGCAAAATTTGTAATCCCAAGAAAATGACATTTGTCCCATCATTGACATTTGAAATTTTGAACTCATTTCATTTGAAAACGATCACATTCCATTGGGTCGGTCGAGGCAAAAATAATATCATCAACATAAATTTGAACGTGAATTAAGTGTTTGCGACTTTACGGTGAACAAAGTAGGATCAATGCTCCTTTGTCAATCCAGAGATAGAAGAAACTTTGACAACAGATCATACCATGCTCTAGGAGCTTGCTTCAAACCATATAGGGCCTTTTTCAAGCGATAAACATGAGTAGGATGCTCAATTCACAAAACCCTCTGGTGGTCGACGTAAACCACTTCTTTCGATCTCCATTAAGAAATGCGGTTTTCACGTCCATCCGATAAACAACCATGTTCTTGCTAGCGCATTAGCCAAGAAGATTCGATCGCCTCGACACGAGCAACCGGAGCAAAAGATTCCTCAAAGTCTATACCTTCTTCTTGACGATAACCTTTAGCCACTAACCTAGCCTTATTTTTCAAAACATCACCATGCTCATCAAGCTTTACTTTGAAGATCCACTTAAGAGCAATGATCATAGCACAACTGAGTCGGTACTAATTCCCATAAATCTAATCGATCAAACTCATGAATTTCATCTTGCATGGCATTGAACCACTGCCTTCATTCATAGCCGCTTTTAACATCTTTAGGTTCGATCTTTAAGAGTACTGAGTTAAAGAAGCACCATAAGGCATCGTGAGCAAGTCGCTTTACGATCGGATACCGGACGAGAAGGATTTCCAATGATGTTGTCTAATGGATGATCGTGAGTCCATTTTCCGAGGTGTTCATGTGGTAGTTGTTGAGGGATCAAGTAGCAGAGTCGATGTCTCCCTCAAGAAGATGGTTCGATGAAGATTCGTGAGCAAATATGTTTTCAAATGGAGCATCTTCGTGGAGTAGCAAAGGGATTAACTTCATCATTGATGCGTAAACAGCTCCATGATGTACATTTGAAGAATGATGATTTGTTGATGAGATCAAGGATCGCAGAGGTGCTTCTTGACTTAAAGATATTGAGACCGAGGGATTGACTTCATTCATAGGAATATGAGCACTGTTGTAGGAATCGACACCTTATTAGTACTGGATCATAAAGTTCATCAAACATAGGATCAAATAGTTTCTTTAAATCATCTTCGGATGGAGGTACATATGGAGTTTCTTGAGAAGAGTTTGGAACAAGGGATGAACCAATGGGACTGTTTTTGAAGTGGGTCCCGAATCGAATTGTCCAGAGCCATTTGACCGTCACCATCAAACGTAACGTGAATTGTTTCCATGATATTTCGGGTTCTTTTGTTGTAGATTCGTATCCCTTTTGTTAGATGCATACCCAACAAATACTCCAATGTCTCGCTTTAGCTCTAAGTTTGCCTAAGTCTTGTCCTCATTAGTTGGATAACATAATGCACCAAACACACGAAGGAAAGAGATATTAGGTTTTCATTGTGGACAAGTTCATATGGAGTTTTTCATGAACAGTGTGAACCAGGGAACGATTTTGTGTGTAGCATGCAGTGGCAATAGCTTCACCCGAGAAACATTGGAACCTTTGAGTAAATCAAGATTGTTCTTGCGGCTTCCACAAGAGTTCGATTTCATCTTTCAACTACACCGCTCGCTGAGGAGTTCGTGGAACACTTCTTTGATGGTGATTCAAATGCTTTCATAAAATTCACTAAGTTGTTTGTTGACAAACCCGCCCATTGTCTGCTCGGATAATTCGACGGTTTTGTTAAGTCGAACTCGCACTGCTTGATGAGTTTGATGATGATATCGTGAGTTTCATCCTTTGTCCTCAAGAACTTGACCTGTGAATCTAGAGTAATCATCAACCACAACTAACACATATTTCTTCCCAAAGATATTCGCACTCTCATTGGTCCACATAAATCCATATGAAGGGTATGAAGAACTTCAGAATTGAGTTTGTAGGTTTGGGTTTATGGGTATACTTTTGCTTTTCCCAATTGGCATGTCGAACAAAGATGATCCTTTTCATACTTGAGTCTAGGTAAACCTACAACTAAGTCCTTTCTGGAGAGATCATTGATGGTGCCGAAGTTCAAGTGATTGAGACGACGATGCCATAACCATGACTTTGTTTTAGAAGCCTTTGATAGCAAGCAAATTGGAGAAGACTTCATCATATCTTCAATAGAGATGGTGTATAGATTTGAACCACGTGAACCTCTTAAAAGTTCCTTACCATCAAGTTCTCTAACGAAGTGTATGTTTTCAAGGCTACTTCTAGATCGAATCGCAGAATGACCAACAGAGAACAAGTTATGACCAAGACCTTCTACATAGTAAACCCCGGAGATAACACTTTGCCAACAACATAATCTCCATAACCCATAATAGCACCGAAATGATCATTCCCAATCTAACTGTTCCGATGAATTTGCTCACGAAGTTCATGAGCCATGACCGTCGCTAGTCATATGTTGGAACAACTGAGTCCGTGTACCACGTAACGATTTGAACGATCCGCAGCTTGAACATGCATAAGAATGGATAATCGATAATTGGGATCCCATGCAAGAATGGGTTCCATTTGGTTAGTAACAATGGTTGGAACACCCACATCGTAAATAGAAGCATTCATATCGTAAATTAAGGCAATGAAATCATTATGAATAGATGCAAGACTAGTGTGTTCACTTCTTAAGGGAATAGTTCTACCAAGAGGCATCCATTTTCTAGTGGGTATTGTCTCGATTAGTCTTATGACCAACGGAATCCAATGATAGCCTATCTTACTAAATGTTCTTCCCGTGGGTTTCCACCGCTTTCTAACTTTCTTTCGCTTTTGCCTTTTAGCCTTCTTAGCATGATTTTAGCATTAACAATATTAATCGGACAATTAACATCATTAGGCAAAACATTAACACCACATTCATGATTAGAAATGTAATCAAGCAGACATCAATACAAGGTTTGCAAATAGTATCGTAATTGAATTAATTACAAGACGCCTATGGCTAATACTAGAATCAACACGATTCGCTTTATTCGGCTCAAACTTAAAGTTCCTAGATTGTTCTTCTACTTTTCCAAAGGCACATTCTTAGCTTGCGAGGTCCTATCATTCCTTGTATTGTCTTGAGACTTTGACCGCTCCCTTTAATGTCACCGATTACTCCCAGAGGGAATGGGAACATTAGTTGGTTTTACTACTTTGCTTCACCGCTTAGATGTGCAGGATCCGAACTACATGCGAGCACACTAAGGTTCACTTTCTTATCACTAGAGTTACCGGATTTGAACTTAGAGTCCACACTAGTGTTAGCTTTCTTAGCATTCAAAGATTTGGAATCGAACTACTTAAAGGCACACTAAGGTTCATATTCAATACATTGGGCATCGAATGAATAGCATACTTGGCACTAGGCATAGCACATGGAATCAAAGGATTAACTCTCTCACCTAATGACTTAGGACATATTGTGATCAAGCATTCTAGGATTTCTTGAGATCGTTTGGCATATAAGCATGCATGTCCAATTGCATTATCATGAGGTTTCTATAACTTATCCTCTTCAACACTCTCACGCAGACATTCTAGGCAATCCTTAAGGGATGAGAAGTATGTTTGAATAGCAAGTTTGTTGTTCCCGAGATGAGGAGGGACATATTTCACGCATAAAGCATATTTATTACAAGAGTGAACCTTTGATACACCATTCTCCCATTGGTCATTGGCATCTTCCCTTTACCCGACTCTTTAGATTCTCAATTTCTTTTGTAACGAGGCTACCGCTTCGTTATTTTTGTTACGAGTGACCTTTATAGATTCAAATAACTCATTGAAATGACGCTTAACCTTTTCATTTTCTTCTAGAAAACTTTCGCTTTCCTTTTGTAATGCATTTACTAAGTTTTGAAGATGAAACGCTTGAGAGTTCTCGAGAATCTAGAGGAGGAGGCATTTGGGAGCCCGCTATATTGTTTGTTTGACCCTTTAATTGAGAGATTTGGGCTTTCAACTTTCTCGATCGTGTTGCAATGAGCTTGAATCTGTTCATCACGCTTGCTAATTTGAAAACTCGCATCAAACTCGAGCATCTGAGGATGTCTTGAAATTTGAAGTTTTGACATTTTCTTTAAGATGTTGATATTTTAGTTGTAAATTAAAATGCTCAACTTCTAGTTTAGAAAATGTTTAACCAAATTGTCGTGATTATCCATTTCAATTATCTCATTTAGTTCGTAATTAGTTTTTTCAAGCGCAATGACACGATCATGGAGACTTTCGGCAATGTGATAATTCATGAAATTGAGAAGCGTTAATGGAAAAATTTGTAGCAAAGTGAAAACATATCTTGAGCAACACATTCAAGAATAAGAGTCTCATTCAATGTATGCAAGTTCTTCCTCTCAATCTCATTATATTTTAGTGCACGCCATAATCACTAACCTCAACTATCATTGCATCATATTCCTTTTCCATTTCTTTAATGTCTAAATTCATTCCTTTTTAAGACTTTCAAAATGGTCTTTAGTTGTTTAAAGAAAGGCATGACTTCGCTAGATAACATTCTTCGCTTGTTCAAAACCCTTTCCCTTCAAGAATTCCAGCTGGTATGATTCTTTTCTTGCAAGTTTTCTCAAAATCAACAAATAGTTGAAAGATAACGTATTGACCGATTAAGGTCTTGCTTTTAGTGGCAATAGTTTTAGGAACTAGATTCATTGGTGTATTGGGAGGATACACAGTTGCTTTAGGCATTTTCCTAAGGGAGGGTTTGTTTCAACAATATTTTCCGCTTCGCTTATCTAAGTCCATTTTCCGTAACACTTGTTCGGGAGTCAACAATGTTTGAGGCTTAAACATGTTCAAGGAGATCCAATTCTCCTTTTGTAGTCATGGGGAGTGATAATTACTTTCTTCTCTTTGCATTTAGGGTCCTTAGTTTCTTATTCATCTTCTCCTAGTGATTTCATCTAATTTCTTATCTTCCTCTGTGCACTCAAAGCAACTAGGTTTTTGTCTAGGTTTAAGAATCTCATTGCCATCATAGATCACACTTTGAGCCGCTTTTGCTATCTTCCGCACTCATGGTTGGGTTTATCTATAATGGGAACACTATGCTTATCGCTAAGACTCTATGCTTAGTGATCATGTGAGCAATCTGAATGGTGTTCCTTGTATGTACAACTTGTTTTCAAGTTTGTTTTTCAAAGTTTTCGATTAGAAAAATCTTTCAAGAGCTTTGATTCCTTTGCATTAAATTCTTGCTTAAGCATTTTCACATTTTCTTGAAGTTCTTGTTTTTCTTAGCGCTTTAGAAAGCTTTTCTTGCAAGGAATTTAACTCTTGTTTTAATACTTCTTCTAAAATTACTTTTTCTAATGATTGTACGCACTTGGTCATCCATTTCCGCTTCACGAGTGGTCAACTCAAATTTTGCACGTTGTTCATAAATAGCAACACGCTCTTTATAGGCATTTAGTTCGTAAACTACGAATCATCAAGAGCACATGCGGTGAATTCATCAAAACATAGTCATTGTTGATCGCAGAGGATGCATCACTTGGTACAACTTCACTTTCACTTTGTTTCACATATTGATCATATTGGACAACATTGATATTACCCATATTTTCAATATTTGATTCAATAGTTTCGTATGATTGTACTTTGTCATGCATCTTTTGCACAAAGATCATCGATAGTTTTAATACCTCGAGATGAGTTTGTCATTGATGGGCCAGCTTGTGGTGAAGAAGAGACCTTGGGAGAAACCATTGGAGAAATGCTAGCCATAAAATTTTGTGTGCAAGGGTCCATCATCCACATCGAGTCGTATGCATCACAATCACGACTTGAAAGGCATTCGATGATTGTGACTGTCTCCGAATTGGTCGCTCATCCACATCTCGCATCATAGGTCTTGGCATTGCCTCACGAGAAACAACAACCCTCTTCATCCAAAGCAAAGACCATTATCCCGAGCTTGTACAAGCAAGATCTTATCTCTCAAGTAATCGGCATTCGTGGACGTTTTGGAGATGTGAAGTTCCTTGCAATGTGTCCCTCACCACCACGCTTATAACATTTGATCGGCTTAGCTTGACCTTGATTACCATTCCTTCCTCGATTCGATTACCAACATAACCTCTACCACCCCACCTATTCCCCGATCATACTGCCTTTCCCGAACTGGTTGCACCACGATCCTCCCATCTCTAACAAGAGCTTGATTGTGGGGTTAGATGTTGTTCGAGGTTGTTGTTGGTTTGTGGGAGAGAATTCATGTTTTGACTAATCGGAAGAGCTAGTTGATTAATGATGTTACCCACGTGTGCATCAAAGATCGCCTTGTTTGAACATAGGATCGGGAATGAGTTTGTGATTACCATTACCCATGGGTATGACTTGTGAGGCTTTGGTTGTGATTCCGATGTTTGAGTAGAAGGCGCTTGAGTCATTAGATGAGCTTGTCTCTCCTCGGTTGGTTTTGAACCGATTAAGAATCCTTTTTCTAACATAGCATGTCTCTCATTCGAAGGAGGAAGGCATAGAGTTGCTCATAGTTTGTATTCTTCAACTTTAGTGAGCTTCACAGAGGTGACAAACTTGTGCCATTCGGGATTCATGTTGTTCACAAATTTTGAGTTCACCGAATGTTAGGCATAGTCATTCGATGTTCCTCATATCATTCACCGACTTATGAAATCTCACATAGTACTCATAGACACTCTCATCCGGTTTCATCTTGAAGTGTTCAAATTGTCATAGAGTTGTGATTCTCATCTTCCATAGTTAATTCGAACCCGAGAGAAGCATCTTCACATTATCCCATAACGCTTTTGCTTCGGTGTTGTGATTGATCGACTTGTAGATGTCTTTTGAAGACCTTGAAGAACGATGTTAGAGCCCCGATATCGAGATCGAATCTCTTTTCTCCTTATCATCGAGCTCATCATATGTCTTTGGTCCATCAATTCCATAGATCATTGTTCCATCTTCAACAGATCAATTAAGTCTCTAGTCGTCTCAACCCGATATGGTCCTTCATCAATGGATTTGAGAATGTTGACTCCATTTTCCTTTCCAAGACAAGACAATCGATTCGTTGAGCCCAAGAGTCGTAGTCGCTTACATCAAGCATGGGTGGACGAGTATCTCGAACCAAATGCTGAACATCCTCGGCAAAATGGAAATGATTGTAGGAACGTTGGATGACATGTTTGATTTAAACGGGATTTTAAAACTCTATGATTAAACCGGAAATAGATTCTTTCACGGATTTTACTAAATCAAGAGAAACCGTAAGAAAATCACCCAAGTCGCTAGAAAATTATGCACCAAGTCGCTATCTACTAATTCGCTATTCCACCAAGTCGCTAAAGTCCCAAGTCGCTAAACAAAAGACAAGTCGCTAAATAGCAACTCGCTAAGCCTCTAGTCGCTAGCAAAATTTTGGCAAGAATTGCTAAGATACAAGTCGCTAAAGAATCAAGTCGCTAAATAGCAACTCGCTACTTACCAAGTCGCTAACACCAAGTCGCCACCCGTGGTGGAGAATCAACTACTTGTACCGTTAGTCGCTAAGTCTAAGTCGCTAACTCCACAAACTGTAACTCGCTACAAAATGTAAAGCAAGTCGCTAGCAAGAAAGGTAATACGAGGTCAAGTCGCTAGCAAGAAAACTTCACAAACATCACTTTTCAATCCAAAACAACCCAACCAAGATGATTCAAGCTACCAAATGAAAACCTAAACACTTGTGATGATTCTAAACAAAAAGTACTAACAAAATCCAAGCTTTAACACTAGAAATCAACCAAATGATGCACAAACCACTAAACTTTTTCAAACTCAAAACCACCTAAAACCACTAGAAATCCAAAGATGTGCAAGATATGATCTAACCATGGCTCTTGATACCAATTGTAAGATATTGGTTTTCACATACACATCAAACCATAACACAAAGTGGGCGATAAGTGGAATTCTAGAGAGAGAAAGTTAGAGGTTTAGGGAACTTAGTAAGAGAAAGTGAAAGATATTATTATGAGCTCCAACTCTACCTTGGAAGGTAGAGAGTCTTTATAGTCTTACAATAAACGCCACACAACGGGTCAGGATCAGAATACAGTGGTAAAGACCCGTCCGTCCTCCATGGTGTTACTTAACTAAATACTACTTAGCTTGAAATAACTACGACTACGAGCTTTCTAACGATTACATATACTTGAGGTGACCGACTCTTTAATACCTGGAATTTCTAATTCCTAACATGTTTCGTTACATGTGCGAACAAGATGTGCGCATGCTGCCACAACTCATAATTGTGATGATATGATGGAGTGCCATCGTTTTTACAGAGTATCGGGATGGTGACACGTATGTGTGACAACTGGCAATTTAGGGAGTCTATTTTAGGTAACCGCATTACGTTAAACTAAACTGAGTTTTGCCTTTAACACTATTTTATCAACCGTGACTTGATTTTATATCGTCTATTGGTTTTTATGGTTTATTTCATTATTGGATGAGTTATCGTGTGAGTTTTAACTCTTTTTGGTAGGCACTATTCGATTCGGCACTAGAAAAGCCTAAAACGAGAAATAACATAACTTTTAGACCGTAACTCAAAAATTGGCAAATAAATAGTCAAAACTTGTGGAAAAACATAAATAACGATAATAGAAAGTTGAATGAATGTTGTGGGACACTCGGGGGACAATATATGAGCTCGGAAATGGACAAACGGGATAGTTTACGAAAAATGACGCCTTCGGCCCCTCTCCTTCTCCCTTGGCCGGCCACCATCCCATCTCCCACCATTTATTATTTAGTCCCTCTCCCTAAATATATAAACCCTCACCCTCCCTCATTCTTACACTTTGTTTTTCTCTCTAAAATACACACACATACACCTTTCTCTCTCTACCCTCTCTCTCTTCCAAAATTAAAAACCCTAACCCTAACCACCACCACCAACCGCCCACTTCTTGCCAAATTCCGGCAAGTGGTATCTCACCTCCACCACCATTAGATAGATCTTTCTTTCCTCTATCTATCCATATAAAAATCTCTCACAAAGGCCTACATTAACACCTTCAAATCTTCAAATTAAGATTCATACTTTTAGGGTTTTCATCAAATATTGTAGATCGGGCTTGAATAAGGTAAATGGAACATGGGTCAAGCTTGTTTGAGCTTTGAAGCTAATGTATGGCATATATATGGCTCAACCATATTATAAAATTTAGGCTTTTGGTTTAAACATGGGATTAAATCTAATTAACACTTAAATAAACATGTAGCTAGTGTTTTGGTATCATGTGGTGTATCATATTGTTGGGTTTTTACATTTTAGGTCTAGTTTCATGTTTTTGATTATGAATATATGATGAGTTTGATGTTTGGTTAATGACTGGAGGTTGATTGATTGTGTTTGGATGTTGTGGAAGTGATTTGGGAGGTGTTTGGTTGTGCATATGGGGCGTACAAGCCACCATGACCACGATGGTCATGGTTTGGGTGGCGTACATGGCCCTCAAGGACCAAGGGTCCAGGTTGAGTTGTCGTGGTAGCTTGTGAGTTGATGTTGTTGGTGTTTGGATGAGACGTGTGGAGCCGAAAAGCTTCTAGAGCTTGTTTGGTTCACGTGGTCTTAACCGTGATCGTGTCATGACTATTAGGGTCATAACATTGGTTTCGTGTATATTTGGTTGGTTGATTGGTTGGCGAGATTGATTGGAGTTGATTTGGGATTTAATTGCGCTATTATGACTTTTATTTGGACTTGATATATGATGAGTGTGTAAATACTCATCATTTTTGTCTTATCTGAGCTGCCAAAACACTTAAAAACACTCAAATATGCAGCAAAATACAAAATATATCCAAGGATTGTATTTATATGTTTCGGATGTTTAAAACAGATGAAAAACGAGCTAAGTTTGCATAATTGGCGATTTAGGTCCCTCAACTTTCAAATCGACAAAATCACCCCACGAGCATTTGTTTTGAATAAAGTCAACCCAAGTCCTTTTAAAATCAAAATTTATAAAAATGATCCTTGGGTAAAAGTTTGGAGAATTTACAAGTTTGGTCCTTCAAGTTTCAAAATTGGCAAAATAGTCCTTGGAAGTTTAAAATGGAAAATTATCTTTTATGGTCCTTGTACTAATGAAACTTGGCAAGATTGGCCCTTGGATTTTCAGTATTAGCATAAATGATCCCTAAGGTTTAACCAAAAATCCATTTCCAATCCTAAATCAAATAAACCTAAACCAATCCAGTCCAATCCTATAACCCAGTTACTAAACCCAGCCCAAGTCAACCCGGTCAAACCCACTCCCTTATACCTCCTTCCATGTTCTTCCCTCACATACCCCGCCAAAACCAGAAACCACCCTCCACCTCCATGGTTTCACCACCACTTGCATCCACCTCAACCCCAGCTGTCTACCCACTTACCTACACCTCCACAAACATCCAAAAATCTTTAATTGCAAAAAACCTGCTTTTGATATTTTGGCGCCAAAAGTCCAAATGGACGTTTATGATGAATTTGATGAATCCAATGGCCAAGATCAAGTGGGAAAGTCTCAGAGAGGTCGGCTATGTTCAAAAGATCATTATAAAGCAACTAAGGAGCAATGTGGATAGAATCTAATTTTAATTTTATTGTCTTTATGTCGCTTTTAATATAACTTCAATTCTCTTGTAAAACCTAATTCTGTTGTAATTTCAATGTTTTAATGTATTTCAGCTATTTCAATAATCAATTCAGTGTTTGAGACAATTTCGGTTTATGCATTTTACCTTTGAAAATCTCAATTTACTCTTGTAATGTTAAAGGTGTTGATTCTTGGTTCTATAAGCTCATTTTAGTCACTAATCAAACTTCATAAGCTCTTTAAGTCATTAAACTTATTCTCATTCGCTTTTACTAAAAATGTCAAAATCACTAAATAAATAGTCAAAAATCAAAATCGGAAGAAAAGAAGATTGAAGAAATGAACATGGTCGATTTTGATTGCGATGGTATTAGTGCCTTATGGGAGGCTATAGGATATGGTAATGGTTCTTGGTTCTTAGTTTTCGCCCGATCACTTGTAAGCTCATGTTCCTCATTTTCACTATCAATTATAATGTAACTTGATTTATAGGTAATTGTTGTTGTGGTTTGTATTTTTATGTTTATAATCTCAAGATACCATATTTAAACCTTTGAATGGAACCTAGGCTTATTCAATCATATGCTTTGAAAACCTCATTTCGTTACTTTAAGGAGTGTTTGATCGTTGTTCTATGAGTTATGGTTTGTTTTTGTTGTTGTTTTTAGTTGGAACAGTTAAAATAGGTTCATGTAGTGAATATTGGTCATAAAATCGAAAAGTCATAGTATAAAAAGTCAATAATCACTTTAAGTCTCTTGTTTTCATCACTTGTTAGTACTCCAGGCCATAATCTTTCATATCGGTTCAAAGTTTGTTATCTAGCTTAATTTCATATTCTAATAGCTTAATATAACATAATCGCAGTAGGATTGATTCAAAGTTCATTAAAGTCAATTTGTCAAAACTCATAAAAAAGTCGAAAGTGGAAAAAGTGGTTTTAACAAAACTTTGTGATTTTCATTTGCTCATTTCGCCCAAAATTCGTTGAAATTTTGGTATAATTAAGTTCGAGTGGTGAAGTTTTCAAATATCATTTTGTGGAATTTTATGAATTTCATATAAGCACCAAATGTTGTCCAAACGTCTCAGCTTTTGCCACCGTCGTCAAAAAAATAAGTGAAAAAGTGATTTTGCAAAACTTTGTGGAATTTTCACATTCATTTTAGTTCAAATCACCGAAATTTTGATACATGCACTTGGGTTGGTAGTTGTTAAGTAGGTATTTTCGGTTTATTTTGTGATTTTTTAGCTACAATAGGGCTTAAAGTAGTTGTTGTAGGTCGTTTGGCATGTTGAGAGTGAAATCGGTCTCGAGTTTTTTCTTTAGCTTGTGCTTTTAGGTCCCAATCGAGTCTGGTTAGCTCATTTTGGTTAGATTTAAGTTGTAGTAGCTTATGGTAGCTTTTGGATAGCTTATTGCCATTTCAGCTTATTCATACAGTAGTGTGCCCAAATCATTGTTCTTGTGCTCAAATTGGTTTACACACTTTCCTTGTTCTCGCAATATAAAATAATTTTAGGAAATTTTTCATAATTTTCTTGCTCATCTTCTATTTTCTAGAATTTAATTAGTTTAAACAGTTTTTAATTAATAAATACCAACAAATAGTTATAAAAATACCCACCTTTCCAATAATTTTCTTTTATTATTAGGATTGTAAAAATATCATTTTCATCCGTAGGTGTTTTATTCTTTTAACTTCACGCTTGTATTTACGCCACGCAAAATTGAAGAACGTCACGTTTAGGTTTTAATCGTTAAGCGATTTTAAATAAAAATTAAAATGACTTCAAAGTCTTTGTAGATTTAATTTCCTTAGTGTAATCAATCATAACCCTTTCTGTTCAATATCACCGATCACTACGGCGTTTAGCTATTCACCGCATCGCCGACTTTGGGACAACGACCGGAAACACTGAACTCCTCCCGGACTTAATTGCATTTTGTTCGAGTTGTTTGACTTTTATGGTTGACCATTCATGGTGGTTGACTAATAAAAGATAAACCGCTCGAGTGAATCAAATTTTGCTCGAACGGTCTATCTTTTATTAGTCAACCACTCGTGAATGGTCAACCATAAAGTCAAAACAAATTTCGTAACAAAATGCAATTAAGTCCGAGGAGTTTAGGTTTCCTGTCGTTAAGTCCCAACGAAGTTTTACGATTGAATAGCTAAACGCCAGTGATCGGGTGATATTGAACAGAAAGGAAAGGGTTATGATTGATTACACTAAGGAAATTAAATCTACAAAGACTTTGAAGTCATTTTAATTCTTTATTTAAAATCGCTTAACGATTAAAACCTAAAACGCTAGATTGCCATCAATTTTACGTAAACGTAAAATTTAAAACGAATTTAAAAGAATAAAACACCTACGGATATGAAATGATATTTTTACAATCCTAATAATAAAAGAAAATTATTGAAAATTAAAATTATTTTTATAACTATTTATTTAATTATTTATTAATTAAAAACTATTTAAACTAATTAAATTCTAGAAAATAGAAGATGAACAAGAAAATTATGAAAAATTTCCTAAAATTATTTTATATTACCGAAACAAGGAAAATTAATGAAACCAATTTGAGCACAAGAACAATGATTTGGGCACACTACTAATATGAATAAAGACTAAATAAGCAATAAGCTATCCAAAAGCTACCATAAGCTACTACAACCCAAATCTAACCTAAAATGAGCCATCAGAACCGATTGGGACCTAAAAAGCACAAGCTAAAGAAAAACTCAGACCAGATTTCAACTCTCAACATGCCAAACCACTCTACAAAGCCTACTTTAAGCCCTATTAAGCTAGCTAAAAATCACAAAACAAACTAAAATACATACTTAACAACCACCAACCCAAGTGCGTGTATCCAAAATTTCAAATTGATTTGAACTAAAATGAATCTGGTTCCACAAAGTTTTGCAAAATCACTTTTCACTTATTTATTTTTTTTTTGTTGATGTGTTGTATAAAATCAATGTTAGACAATTTTATTTAGTGCTTATATGAAATTCATAAAATTCCACAAAATGATATTTGAAAACTTCACCAACCGAACTTAATTATACCAAAATTTCAACAATTTTGGAGCGTAAATGTGCAAATGAAAATCCACAAAGTTTTTAAAACCACTTTTCCACTTTTGACTTTTTTTATGAGTTTTGACAAATTGACTTTAATGAACTTTGAATCAATCCTACTTAATCGATTATGTTATATTAATCTATTAGAATATGAAATTAAGCTAGATAACAAACTTTGAACCGATATGAAATATTATGCAACCTTAGAGTACTAATAATGATGAAAACAAGAGACTTAAAGTGATTATCGACTTTTATACTATGACTTTCTGATTTTATGACCAATATTCACTACATGAACCTATTTTAACCTGTTCCAACTAAAAACAACAACAAAAACAAACCATAACTCATAGAACAAGCTTGATCCAAACACTCCTTAAAGTAACTTGAAATGAGGTTTTCAAAGCATATGACTGAATAAGCCTAGGATTCCAGTTTCAAAGGTTTAAATATGGTATACTGAGATTATAGAAGCATAAAAATACAAACCACAACAACAATTACCTATAAATCCAAGTTACATTATAATTGATAGTGAAAATGAGGAACATGAGAGCTATGTTGATCGACCGAAAACTAAGAACCAAGAACCATTACCATATCCTATAGCCTCCCATAAGGCACTAATACCATCGCAATCCAAAATCACCATGTTCATTTCTTCAATCTTCTTTTCTTCCGATTTTGATTTTTGACTATTTATTTAGTGATTTTGACATTTTAGTAAAATTGAATGAGAATAAGTTTAATGACTTAAAGAGCTTATAGTAGTTTATTAGTGACTAAAATGAGCTTATAGAACCAAGAATCAACACCTTTTAACATTACAAGAGTAAATTGAGATTTCAAAGGTAAAAATGCATAAACCGAAATTGTAATCAAACACCGGAATTGATTATTGAAATAGCTTAGAAATACATTAAAACATCAAATTACAACTTAGAATTAGGTTTTACAACCTGAATTTAAGTTATTAAAACTACATAAAGACAATAAAATTAAAATTTTATTATAAAATCCAAAATCCAAAACATCTTAAAACATATAAAACACAAAAATATTTTTCTTTTGTTTCTACATATATATAAAAGATAAAAACATTTTGTCGCTTTTGCCTCGCATTTGTTTTTAAAATCGATTTTTATACTTAGTGCATGCAAGACTGCTCTTCCGCCCACAAGTCCACTTTCGTAGCTTGTAAGTATTCCACGAGAGCGAGAGGACGCTCGCCCTTCACCGTGGATCGAGGAACGCCTAGCACCACCACCCCTCGCCGAAATGGCGCAGATAAACCGATGAAAAAGCTTCCAAGCACCCATCGAGGGTTACGGAGATGCCATTGTTGTCCCAAACCATCGTGGGCGATACCTTCGAGCTCAAAACCGGGTTGCTTAATCTTGTAACCCAAAGCCAATTTTATGGTTTTGAGCGGACGACCCTCATGCACATATTCGATGGTTCAACAAGATTGCATCGACCATCAAATACAAGAATGTCCCACATGAAGCAATTAAGCTTCTTCTGCTCCCATTCTCTTTAGAGGACAAGCCCGGATTGGCTTCGAGAAACAACCCCTCGCTCCATCGAGACATGGGAGGATTTAGTCACTAAGTTTGTTAACGAATTCTATCCTCCATCCCGAACTACAAGTCTTAAGAATGAGATAATGAAATTCACTCAAATATTTGATGAATCATTCGGTGAGGCATGGGATCAATAAAGAGTTGCTCCGAAAGTGTCCGCATCATGGTTTTTCCGAGTTAATGCAAATGGATACTTTCTACAATGGTCTCGAGCCAAGTCGACAAAGACTCTTTAAATGCCTCCACGGAGGTAATTTCTGAGCAAGACCACAAAAGAAGCCTTGCAAATCATAGAAAACAAGTCCCAGTCCGCCTGCATTTAACAAAGACATATCGCCTCGCCTAATGCAGGACCTTCTACTTCATCTCACGTGAGTACATCTAGCACCGATGCTAAGATTGACAAACTCACGGATGTTATTCGAGCTTTGGTTCTTGCTAACCAAAGAAAGTCACTTTCACACAAACACCATCACATGGTGAAGTGAAGAAAGTCGAGGTCTGTGTCACTGTGGTGGCCCTCATGCATACTACAATCTGCATCGCCACCGATGGTAGTCCGCTTGAAGCCAATGCTATAGCCGGTACTTTCATCGTGGAGGTAATCAATACCGCCCTCAAAATGAACCAAACTACCGTGCTAATACTTATCGTGGGACCACCCGGTTTTAACCGTAATCATAACATGCAAACCGAATCGAAACCAACCTAGAACGAACCAAGGTTATCAAAACCAAGGTAATTTCTATCCCGGACCAAATCAAGGTTTCCAACATCAAGGAAACTTTAATCAAAACAATTTCAATCGAGGGAATCAATTTTGTGAAATGTAAATCCTAACCAAGGAATTTTCAACAACAAGGTTATAATCAAAACATACGACCTCAAAATTTCCTCCACCTCCTCCAAGATCAACATCCGATGAGCTTTTAAAACAATTCATGAAGTCTCAAGAGGAGACAAATGATTGTTGATCACCTCGATCACGAACTAAAGAAGTCTTTAAATGATCAACCCTCGGCCTGTGAAAACTTCCAAGCAACACGATCGCTAACCCGAGGGGCGATGCTAAAGCGATCACAACAAGAAGTGGTGTATCATACGAAGGACCCATTGTTCCTCCTACCTCTTCTTCTTCTTCTCCTAAGGTAGTGGAACGTGAACATGGGGCGACAAAGGACAAGGAACTTCCTACTAATAACGGAGGTACCAACGATGTCCAACCTCAAGTTGTCCCGAAACCCAAGTCTAAGCCGGAGTTGTTTTGATTCACATGACATCCGGTTGAAACCGAAACCCAAATCCTCTATTCCTTACCCATCACGCTTAAATGAGCGAAGTCTCCGAGAAAGCTACTCAACAAATGGAAAAGTTCTTCCAAATATTTCAAGAACTACACTTTGACATTAGCTTCATGGATGCTATCATTCGATGCCCAAGTTTGCATCAACAATCAAACAGCTTGTTAAGCAACAAGGAAGAACTGTTTGAGATGGCGAAAACTCCACTAAACGAGAATCGCCGTGAGCTATCTTGAAGAAGCTTCGATAAGCTTGGAGATCCCGGAAAATTTCTCTTACCTTGTGTATTTCCGTGAATGGTTGAATGCTTTGCCTTAGCCGATCTTGGTGCAAGCATTAACATGATGCCTCATTCAAGATGGAAGAAACTTTCTCCGCACCTTACTCCTACATGCATGACTCTCGAGCTTGCGGATCGTTCAATATCCCGTCCACTTGGCATTGCCGAGGACGATTTGAAAAAGTAGGAAAGTTTCATTTTCCACCGACTTTGTAGTCGTTGATTTCGATGTCGATCCACGGGTTCCTCTCATTGTTGGACGAGGATTCCTAAGGACGGGCCATGCCCTTATTGATGTATTTGAGCATGAAATCACATTACGTGTAGGTGATGAAGCCGTTACCTTTAACCTCGATCAAACTTCGAGGTACTCCTCAAACTATGATGTCGAATCGGTTAACCGAATCGATGTAATTGATATTGCTTCAGAGGAGTACTCTCAAGAGTTTCTTGGGTATTCTCATAATTCGTAAGTGGGATCCCACCATCTTCTCAACCTATCATTTCCGACCCTTCCCTTCTCTCACTCCGCTTTGAGGAAAGCGACTTCATCTTAGAAGAGATTGAAGCATACTTGTCTAGTGATTCGGTTTCATGGAAATTGATCACGCTCAATTGACATCGAGGGGACATTCTTCTCCTTGAGAAGTTGCTTAATGATGATCCATCATCAATCCCTCACACTAGTAATTCAATTCGAGATGGGATTAATAACAATGAGATTAATCGGAGGAGATATTCTTCTTCTTGAGAAATTGTTAAATCGTGACACTTCTCCTCCACTCCCTCCCATTGAGCTTCATAACAAGGAAGTCAAGTCGGTTGAGAAAATCAAGAATTTCCCGAGGTTGAACTTAAGGACTTACCACCTCATCTCGAGTATGCATTTCTTGAGGGTGATGATAAATTACCCGTCATTATTGCTCGAGATTTAAGTAAAGATGAAAAGATCGCTTTGATAAAGGTCTTGAAGTCACACTGCGAGCAATTGCTTGGAAACTCTCCGACATTAAGGGTATCAACCCCGAGTTTTGTACTACAAAATCTTGATGGAGGATGACTTCAAGCCGCTAGCTCAACAACAAAGACGAGTAAATCCAAAAATCCATGAGGTTATCAAACAGAGGTTCTCAAACTTCTTGATGCAGGATTAATTTACCCGATCTCACGATAGTCCTTGGGTCACCCCATCCACCGTGTTCCAAAAAGGGTGGCATAACTGTTGTCACAAATGAAGAAAACGAGTTAATTCCAACTCGATTGGTTACGGGATGGCGTGTGTGTATTGACTATCGCAAGTTAAACGAAACCACCCGTAAAGACCATTTTCCTCACCCTTCATGAACCAAATGCTTGAGAGATTAGCGTGGAATGAATACTATTGTTTCCTAGATGGTTTCTGGGGTATTTTCAGATCCCCATTGATCCACAGGATCAAGAAAGACCACATTCACCGCCCATACGGAACTTTTGCCTACTGACGTATGCCTTTTGGCCTATGTAACGCTCTTGCACGCTCCAACGATGTATGATGGCAATTTTCCACGACATGATCGGGAAACAATGGAGGTGTTTATGGATGACTTCTCGGTCATTGGGGACTCATTTCAAACATGTCTCTCCCATTTAGAAAAATGCTCAAACGGTGTGAAGACACCAATCTTTGTCTAAACGGAAAAGAGCCATTTTATGGTCAAGGAAGGAATTGTCCTAGGCCATAAGATTTCAAAACGGGATTGAGGTTGACAAAGCGAAAGTGGATGTCATTGCTAATTGCCTCATCCTACTACCGCTAAAGGTATTAGGAGTTTTTAGGTCATGCCGCTTTTATCGCAGATTCATACAAGATTTTTCTAAAATCGCCGGCCTATGACTCATCTCCTTGAGAAGGATGCTCCTTTTATCTTCTCACCGAGTGCATCAAGCTTTGAAACATTAAAGAAAAAGCTTACGGGCACCCATTCTCGCTGCCCGATCGATTTACCCTTTGAACTCATGTGCGATGCAAGGGATTTTGCTATCGGTGCATCCCGGGCAACGAAACCAAGCATTTTCAAATTATCCACTACGCCGAGTAAGACTATGATCGAAGCTCAAACCCATTACACCACTACGTAAAAGAGCTACTAGCCGTGGTGTATGCGTTTGAGAAGTTTAGGCCATACCTAATCTTGACCAAATGTGGTGTATACGGATCACTCGGCTCTCAAATATCTCTTTGCAAAACAAGATGCAAAGCCGAGATTGCTCCGTTGGGTTCTCCTCCGCAAGAATTTGATATCATTATACGTGATAAAAAGGAGCCGAGAACCTCGGTCACGATCATCTCGTCCTGCCTAGAAAACCCTCACCAGATGTGTTCGAGAAAAGGAAATAAACGAAAATTTCCTCTCGAAACACTCAATGTGGTTTCTTTTCGTGGAGACTCTTCTACCCCATGGTTTGTCTGACTTTGCAAATTACCATGGGGTAACTTTGTGGTGAAAGGGATGTCGTCCCAACAAAAACAAATTCTTTAAAGATGTAAAACATTACTTGGGACGACCCCTACTTATTCAAAATTTGCGTGGATCAAGTCATCAGTGATGTGTATGGTCGTGAAGCCAATGACATTCTCAAGGCTTGCCATTCTCGACCTACTGGGGACATCATAGCCCCAACTACAATCGCCAAGAAGGTGTTTGATTCCGGATTTTATTGGCCCACGATTTACAAGGATGCCCACGAATTTGTCAAAACTTATGACGCTTGTCAACGCCACGGAAATATCTCACAAAGAAATGAAATGCCGCGAACGCCATTCAAGTGTGTAGATTTTGACATCCGGGGCATTGACTTTACGGGGCCATTTCCTTCATCTCGAGGAAATAAATACATACTCGTGGCCATTGACTATTTGTCAAAATGGGTTGAAGCAAAGCTTTGCCTACCAACGATGCCCGAGTTGTTGTGAAATTCTTAAAATCTCTTTTGCTAGGTTTGGAACTCCACGAGCTATAATCGGTGATCGTGGTACGATTGCAATGACCGCTTGATAGATTCATGCAAAAGTATGGTGTAACTCACCGCCTCTCATCGCGTACCACCCCAAACAAGTGGGCAAGTGGAAGTTTCAACCGAGGGATTAAAAGAATTCGAGAGGACAAGAGGCTAAAACCGTGCCTCTTGGTCGGATAAGCTAGATGACGCACTGGGCCTTCCGATAATTTTATAAAACACCCATCGGTGTACTCCATACAAGCTAGTGTACGGAAAGGCGTGTCATCCGCCGATTGAGCTTGAGCACAAAGCATACCGGGCCTTGAAACATGCCAACTTCGATATTCGACACCGGTGATCATCAAATGAATTAAATGAACTACGTGATCAAGCATACGAGAACTCTTTGATCTACAAAGAAAAGACAAAGAAGATTCATGACTTCAAAATCAAGAACCGCGCTTTTCAACGTCGGTGATCCGATCCTTCTTTTTTAATTCAAGATTGAAGATTTTCAAGAAAACTAAAATCCACTGGTCTCGGACCATTCACCATCACTAAAGTATTTCCTTATGGAACCATTGAGTTATCTCAACCCGATGGTCCAAATTTTAAAGTGAATGGTCATCGATCAAGCACTATTTTGGAGAGAACATTCCACCCGTGGTTGTCCCTGATCTACAAACTTTCCCATGAACCAATGAATGCGGGATCGAGTCAAGCTAGCGACTCGGGAATAAAAAACAAGAGTACACCATATGGATTTTCACCCATATTTCGATTTCTTTCTACTTTCTACCACCCTAGTGTGGGGAGTTGCACCGTTGTATATAAGTTTTCATCCAAAAAAAAAAAAAAAAAAAAAAAAATCACAAAATAATGGCGTAGTATTTCCCTTTACGTTCTATGTTTCGCATAACCGCGGTACTTTGAATATTGAGGGCAATATTCATTTCTAGTGGGGGGAATTCTCACTAATTTTATCATGTAATTATACCACCCAATTCCCCCATTTTTGGCCAAAATTTTTTTTAAGTGTTTTGTACTTACTCACTTACGTTATCGATCCGCCATGTCTAATAAACAAAAGGATTGGCTAATCCAGGAGCAAACGGCTCTTGGTAAAGATATCTCAAACCGCTGACGGCTTGCAATTTGCTCAAAATTGTATGGTGTTCATTTCACCATATCTTTAATTAGTGAAGAGTCTAGCCCGCAAGTTTATGGCTTGTGGTAAAGCCGTTGGAAAACCATAATTGGTAAATCGACTCACCAAAGATATTTTATCTAAGAGTTGGCTAGTCCGTAAGCAACGGCTTCGTAAAGACAAATCAAAACCGTTGAAAGTGGGTAATTTGCTCAAAATCATTGGTTATCATTGTACCAAGGTTCTTACTTGAACCGAAACAATTGGCTACCGTAAGTAATGGCTTTTGGTAAAGAGACTTAAATCCATTAAATTTTCATAAAAGATTGCTAGGACTAGCAATAGTTTAGTGTGGGATTGACGAGCAGTAAATACTCATCATTTTTGTCTTATCCGAAATGCCAAAACACTTAAAACACTCAAATATGCAAGAAAATACAAAATATATCCAAGGATTGTATTTTATATGTTTCAGATGCAAAATGTTTAAAAACATATGAAAAACGAGCTAAGTTTGCATAATTGGCGCTTCAGTCCCTCAACTTTCAAATCGACAAAATCGGCCCCCGAGCATTTGTTTTGAATAAAAGTCAACCCAAGTCCTTTTAAAATCAAAATTTATAAAAATGATCCTTGGGTAAAAGTTTGGAGAATTTACAAGTTTGGTCCTTCAAGTTTCAAAATTGGCAAAATAGTCCTTGAAGTTTAAAATGGAAAATTATCTTTATGGTCCTTGTACTAATGAAACTTGGCAAGATTGGCCCTTGATTTTCAAGATTAGCGAAATGATCCCTAAGGTTTAACCAAAATCCATTTCCAATCCTAAATCAAATAAACCTAAACCAATCCAGTCCAATCCTATAACCCAGCCATTAAACCCACCCAAGTCAACCCGGTCAAACCCACTCCCTTATACCTCCTTCCCCTGCTCTTCCCTCACATACCCCGCCAAAACCATAAACCACCCTCCACCTCCATGGTTTCACCACCACTTGCATCCACCTCAACCCCAAATTGCTCACCCACTCTCCTACACCTCCACAAACATCCAAAAATCTTTAATTGCAAAAAACCTGCTTTTGATATTTTGGCGCCAAAAGTCCAAATGGACGTTTATGATGAATTTGATGAATCCAATGGCCAAGATCAAGTGGGAAAGCCTCAGAGAGGTCGGCTAAGTTCAAAAGATCATTATAAAGCAGCTAAGGAGCAATGTGGATAGAATCTAATTTTAATTGTATTGTCTTTATGTTGTTTTTAATATAACTTAAATTCCAATTGTAAAGCCTAATTCTAAGTTGTAATTTCAGTGTTTTTAATGTATTTCTAAGCTATTTCAATAATCAATTCCAGTGTTTCAGTACAATTTCAGTTTATGCATTTTTACCTTTGAAAATCTCAATTTACTCTTGTAATGTTAAAAGGTGTTGGTTACTGGTTCTATAAGCTCATTTTAGTCACTAATCAGCTTCTATAAGCTCTTTAAGTCATTAAACTTATTCTCATTCAGTTTTACTAAAAATGTCAAAAATCACTAAATAAATAGTCAAAAATCAAAAATCAGAAGAAAAGAAGATTGAAGAAATGAACATGGCTGATTTTGGATTGCAGTGGTATTAGTGCCTTATGGGAGGCTATAGGATATGGTAATGGTTCTTGGTTCTTGGTTCTTAGTTTTCAGTCTGATCACTTGTAAGCTCTCATGTTCCTCATTTTTCACTATTAATTATAATGTAACTTGGATTTATAGGTAATTGTTGTTGTGGTTTGTATTTTTATGCTTCTATAATCTCAGTATACCATATTTAAACCTTTGAAACTAGAATCCTAGGCTTATTCAGTCATATGCTTTGAAAACCTCATTTCAAGTTACTTTAAGGAGTGTTTGGATCAAGCTTGTTCTATGAGTTATGGTTTGTTTTTGTTGTTGTTTTTAGTTGGAACAAAGTTAAAATAGGTTCATGTAGTGAATATTGGTCATAAAATCGTAAAGTCATAGTATAAAAAGTCAATAATCACTTTAAGTCTCTTGTTTTCATCATCATTAGTACTCTAGGTCGCATAATCTTTCATATCGTTCAAAAGTTTGTTATCTAGCTTAATTTCATATTCTAATAGCTTAATATAACATAATCGAAGTAGGATTGATTCAAAGTTCATTAAAGTCAATTTGTCAAAACTCATAAAAGAGTCAAAAGTGGAAAAGTGGTTTTAACAAAACTTTGTGGATTTTTCATTTGCTCATTTACGCTCCAAAGTCGTTGAAATTTTGGTATAATTAAGTTCGAGTTGGTGAAGTTTTCAAATATCATTTTGTGGAAGTTTATGAATTTCATATAAGCACTAAATAAGTCATCCAAATGTTTTACACTTACGTCGACAACAAAAAATAAGTGAAAAGTTATTTTGCAAAACTTTGTGGAATTTTCAACGATTCATTTTAGTTCAAATCAATGAAATTTTGGATACCGCACTTGGGTTGGTGGTTGTTAAGTAGGTATTTTCGCTTTATTTTGTGATTTTTTTAGCTAGCTTAATAGGGGCTTAAAGTAGTCTCAGAGGGCCGCTTGGCATGTTGAGAGTTGAAATCGGTCTCGAGTTTTTTTCTTTAGCTTGTGCTTTTTAGGTCCCAATCAGTTCCATGAGCTCATTTTAGGTTAGATTTAAGTCGTAGTAGCTTTTGGATAGCTTATTGCTTATTTCAGTGCTTATTCATATTAGTAGTGTGCCCAAATCATTGTTCTTGTGCTCCAAATTGGTTTCGTTAATTTTCCTTGTTCTCGTGAATATAAAATAATTTTAGGAAATTTTCATAATTTTTACTGCTCATCTTCTATTTTCTAGAATTTAATTAGTTTAAATAGTTTTTAATTAATAAATAATTAAATAAATAGTTATAAAAACAATTTTAATTTTCCAATAATTTTCTTTTATTATTAGGATTGTAAAATATCATTTTCATATCCGTAGGTGTTTTATTCTTTTAAATTTACGCTTTAAATTTTACGCTACGTAAAATTCAATAAACGTCGCTGCTTTTAGGTTTTAATCGTTAAACGATTTTAAATAAAGAATTAAAATGACTTCAAAGTCTTTGTAGATTTAATTTCCTTAGTGTAATCAATCATAACCCTTTCCTGCTCAATATCACCCGATCACTACGCTGCTTAGCTATTCAATCGCACAACTCGTTGGGACTTAACGACCGGGAAACACTAAACTCCTCCGGACTTAATTGCATTTTGTTCTGAGCTGTTTGACTTTTATGGTTGACCATTCACAAGTGGTTGACTAATAAAAGATAGACCGTTCGGAGCGAATCAATATATATAAATTGTCAACTTTGAGCAACGTCAGTGTTACTTTGACTTTTTAGTCAATAGTTGACCCCGACAACGCCGTAACATGGACTTTAGTATAGTTTGGACTATTGATTGATTAAAAGCCGAGAAGTTATGACTCGTGCTAGTGGACTCGAAACGAATAACGATATGAAACTAATATTGAAATTTGACGAAACATATATGTGAAAATGCTAATAAACTATGAAATATTAATAATAAAAAGGCTTTTATACCAAAAATATCGATAACAAGACTTATCTTGTTATTTACTATTTTAAATAGAAACTAACGACTAAAAATGGAAATATTTTATAATAAATAAGCAATTAATGTTTTGAGTACACGTTTATCGAAATATGCCAATGATGGGCATTTAATACTAGTTCAAGTATTTATTTACTTACGTTGTGTGCATGGGTTACGGATAACCTAACATTAATAGTGTTGATCCACGTGGGTAGTGGACTTATTAGGTTGACGAATCTAATAAGAGCCCGCTAGGTACGTTGGGTAACATTATTAATGGGTGAATTATCCTTATGACTCTTTAGGATGCGAATCGATTTATGGGATAATAGTTTACACGAATAAATAATTGAGTTTATCGAGTTGACGAATTCGATAAGGTCTATATTTATTCCAAACTTATTGGACTATGGAGCTTATCGCTTAGATGTCTCATTGTGTTGCATTGAGTCACATATTGGTTGTTTGAGTGCATTCATGGCATCATATTGAGTCGATACACCCACATGAGGATACCAAACACTAGGACTAAACGGTGAAACGAGACATTTTGGAAATAACGAAATGGAATACATTGGGTAGATAACGTTGATTTTGGGAAATATATATTAAAATTGGTTTACATTAATAGGTTGTGCCGAGTCGATAGTTGTTGTGCCGTGATTACCCGTTATCTTCTCGCTAGTGTTTATTCGCATGCTTGCTTGCTTAAGGTGAGTTTCATAGCCCCACTTTTATTTACGCTTTTATCTAAATTGGGGTGAGAATCATGCTACTATTTTGGACCTTTAAAACTATTTGGATTTGCTTGTGTGCTTGATCGCTTAGATAGATGTGCGGTAGTTGTTGCCTTAGACTAGGTAGCAATCCTAATTGCTATAATCATGCCTAGCTAAGAATAGACTTCTACCTTGACCTAGTCCGGGTTGGCAATTGTTCTAGATTTTGCCACGACAGTCTTTGGACTAGAGTCGCGGGCCCGAGTGATCCTGGATGCGGATATGGATTGTGATCCGGTTAGGATCGGTTTGTGAACGATGTTTATCTATCTTTAGTCTTGCATAGCAAATCAACTCCTACAGGTCCACTACGATTTTATTGAATTTAAACCTATGAACTCACCAGCGTAAGCTGACATTTTAGCATGTTTTCTCAGGTATTTAAATGACGTTTGGAATACGTGTTCGGTGGAAGCTTGGCAAGGACGCATGGTTCAAGGATCATATTTGACTCTGATAAATTATGGGGACCTATTTTATTAGATCATGTTTTGGGCCTAATATTTATACTTTTGGATTATTGTTTTGAATATTTAAATTTAGGATTGGATTTGAATGAAAATGACTATCTTGTTTGCTATACTTGTGTGAGATACCAATCCAACAGGAATTAGAAAAATTCCTTAGTGAAGAGTCGGTCACCCCAACTGTTATCTAGCATAAGTTAGCTCGTAGATTTGTCGTTGTTGTCGTTATTTAATAGTTATTTAGTTAGTCGATAGTTTAGAATAGTTTAGTGTAACACCGTGGAGGAAGGTCGGGTCTTTACCCATCAGTATGCCCGATCCACAGTCCGATAGGAGGTCGGTATGTTTGTAATTATAAATACCCTTCCATCCATGGAAGGGTGGTGCTTCTTCTCATTTTAATCTAATCTTTCATTTGTGTAAACCTCTAGCAAGAACACCCTCTCTCTCTAACTTTCTCTCTCTAATGGCTAACATGTATTTTGATCTCCCAAGACCACCCGAATCATCAACACAATAAATATTGGATCCTAACAATTGGTACCAGAGCCAAGGTTATTGTGTTGTGTTGATTTATGTGGTTTCGTACTATGGTTATTGTGTTTCATTGATTTATGTTGGTTCGGTATCATGATGTTTAAACTGTTGTCACACCAGTTTTTAGTGTCCGGAAAATTTTAGTCTTTGTATTGTGGTAAACAGTTTTGACTGTTTTATTGTATCACCTTTGGTTTAAAATGTCATGTAGTATATGTGCAATAACTGTTTTGTGTCTAAATGTTTGTCCAAACAACAGTCTTGCAACTCTTCATCTATGTGCTTTTGGTACCAAAGCTGTGATAATATTATGGTCAATGGTCAATGGTAGTTTTTCTTGGTCACAATCGTGGTCAAAATTAAAAGCATTCTTATGTTTTTCTAGGTAACATCATTTTGTAACTATTGGTTCCAAACAAGTGAAAATAAGTGGTCAAATAGTCATGTTTTATGGTCAAGTCGGGTCAAATGAATCGGTTTATGCATGATTTACGGGTATACATGAAGATGAACGGAAAAGTAGTCGGAAAACTCATCGGAAAACATAAAGAATCTAGCTAGCGACTTGACACAAAATGTCCGGATGCTCAGATTTTATATAGCGACTTGTCTTTACAAGTCGTGGCGACTTAGCCGTGGCGAGTTGGCCGTGGCGAGTATGCCGTGGCGAGTTAGCCATGGCGAGTTAGCCGTGGCGAGTTAGCCGTGGCGAGTTAGCCGTGGCGAGTTGTGCTTAGAAAGGGTAGCGACTTGACTAAAAAGTTGCTACTTGTCATGTACAGAAATGAAGAAGTAGAGTTTGACTGTTGACCTTATGACCAATACCAAATACAAAAATCATATGCTCATGACCTTGACTAAAATGCTTTTTGTTAACCAAATATGCTAATACCTAATGCCTTTGTTGACATCAGTCTAACCATCATCTGTCAAACTCCAAACCAGACGCCACCATCATATCACAATGAAAAAAATTATAACGCATCATTTCTCTAATCCAACATTTCCATCTTATTACTAACGTGACTCAATGATAAAATGGTAAACATATACGATCTCAGGTTGTTCAAACTTATTTTCAATCTTTTCAAGTTTTTTTGAACAAATCATCACTGATCTATTCTAGACTCATACTCAATATGTAATAATCAAAACCATCATATCTAGGACTCGGACTCAGATTCATTTTGTGAAGCCTGTTTTCAACTGATATTCGAACAAGTAAGTAAAAGAAATTAACAAATCTGTTAACTCTCTTAACCTTGGCTCGTTATTAATCGATACCTACCTGGAATATGTTCTTGAAGCCGTGTCCTACACCTCAAAGCCAACCCTGTGGCGAGGTCTCTTCGAATTAAAGGGAGGGTTTTTGATTTGTGAGATTTGATGGTTTGATAATTTTCGTTTGATAAATATGTGAGATTCGTATTTGAGGTTTAAAATAATGGTGATGAGATCAGATTTGTGATATGATATATGTTGGGTGAGAGAATTAAGATATGTGGTAGGCGTATTTTTGTTGTAAGTGGTGTTTTTAGGTTAAGGTCTAAATATTAGGTTAAAGTGTGTTTCAACCTAGTCTTTATACAACCGGATATATGATAATGAGAATGGATCGGGTTTTCTAATGGGTTGACTTAACCGTATATGGACTTGGGCTGGTATATCACAAACATTGACTTGGGGTTTGAACTTAACTTTCTCATGGGCTAAAGCAATATGTGACCACTTTCATTATCTTGTTAAAATTTGATGTGTGATATTATTTTTGGCTGAAGCAAATCGAAAGTGTCATGTGCTCATCAAAGTTTGATAAAATTTGATGTGTGGTATATTTGGTCTCATAAATTTTCACGGAATGATACATATGATCACGGCTTGAGCTTAATTTTTTTGAGAAAAATATTATTAAAGTCGGTGACCTCACTTGGGCTTTGGTGTTTGGATGGATAAATCACACTTTGAAAATGTTGTGTGATACTCTTTGACCCATGAATTATTAATGGCTCGGTATATATATGTTGTGGCTAAACCGAACTTATTCTCCTATTGATCTTTGAGGCAATAATGATGAGATGATTTTTTGAGGAGGTCAATGAATATTAAGATGGGCTTTGTGGACAAATGAAACAATGTTTGGTCATTAAAATTTCAATGAAAAATACATTTGTCTACGGCTAACGTTTGTATTTCATTTGGCTAATAAGTTGAGATTTGCTAAGATGATGTGATTTGGTGATGAGGTTTGGTACTTTGGGGGAGATTTTCACGGAAAATATTATGTCATGGCTTGAACTTATGATTAATCAAAGTTGACTACGGGTTTGTTGTTCGGCATGTCTTATTTGGATTTGAAGTGAGGTTCTCCGGAAAGTCTACTTATTTCGCCTTCTTTATTTCTACCCTTTCGCGAAGATAACTTGTTTGGGCTTTTATAGAGTGTGATAAAGACTTGGCTATTTAGTTGCGTTTGTGATTCTTTCTCACTTAACCCACAACGTAGCTATCACTTCGGTGTCTCACTCGCTTGAGAATGTCAAGAGGTTTTGTACATTGGGTACACCGTTTTTTTTTTTTTTTTTTTTACAAGGATTAGTACAAGTTCAAGTAACAAATGCGGGAAGTTCACTTTATGATCAAGTTTGAAATATCGGATTTACTTCTCCAAGTAGTCTCAAAGAATTGCCGCGGATTTGTGAAAGATGTGTTTTCCAAAGTGTTGATTGGATGGTTGATGATTTTGATGATGTTGGATAATGAACCGTTGATGAACCGCTGCATGTTCCCCTAAAACAAATATTCACCGAAACCAAAGTTGTCATTACACATTCAAGCTGACATTGTTTACGGTTTTGTCTTGATTTTGTAAAATCCCGCGAAAGAACCTATTTCTCGGTTTAAATCATAGACTTGTAAAATCTCGTAACAATGGAAACATCCTAATAATAGTAAAGTGCATTTCCGGAACTATCTTACGGTTTATTCTTGGTTTTGTAAAATCCCGCGAAAGAAACTATTTCTCGGTTTAAACTATAGAATTGTAAAATCCCGTGATGATGGAACCATCTTGGAGAAAGGAAAGCGTATCTCGGGTCTTCGATCTTGGTGTTACGGGTTCTATTTCAAGAAGGGATAAAAGGTGTACTTCATAAATTGGATGTGTGTTTGGATATTCGTCATGGCGGTTTGGTTATTGCATGGTTTTACGGGTTATGTAATTTTAACCATGGTCGGATGAAACCATTATCAAAGTTCGCTTTAAATGTCAAAGAAGGCTAGATTTGAGCGATTAATCAGAAGATGTGACAACGGCGTTAATTCATTATTATTTATTTGAGGTTGAAGTGAATTATTACGGGCGAGTGTACTTAGTATCTGAAGATATCAGGGGATGGATGAAGATTCTTCATGATCCTTGTTCGAACTTATTATAAAAAACGAAGACTTGGAAATCTAGTTATTGTAGGGTGACTTTTACCTCTTCTTTTACCACTTGGGGAATTGGGCTCTTATCACCTAAAATAACTATCACTTTAAGGAGTTACGTTGTAGTGCTCGATTTCAATTGTGGATTTTCAAGAGGTAATGTACGCCTTATACTTGATGGTTGGATGGTTGAAGAGTATAGAGTACATAGAGTACTTAGAGATGCTAATGGAAATCGACACCGCTCTTTGTTACATATGTGCAAGTTTAAGCCACGAGTTCGGGGTAGTTTACTACAGGTCAAATTCATTATATCGGGTTTTCTCCATCACCGTCACTACAAAGAGCCCATTGAATGATAATGGGGTTGATTACGTGTTTTGCCAAAAGAGACCGAAAAGAGAGATTATGACGTATGAACACTTCCGATCAGCCTCATGCCTCGTTATCTTAAAGAAAAGAAATGTTGAATACTTCGCTCAAGCCTCGTCGCTATTATCTTCTTCTCAAGAAGAGAAATCTTCTTATTATGACCATTCTCATCAACATGCTTCATACTTTTTCCATGCGCTTCAGTCTTCAAGTGAACCGGGCTACCACTGATTGTTTTCTTATTCCACTTGCTCAACTATAATGAAGATGGAGACATCATGTGCTAATTTTGCGGGGGAGAAGTGTGAATAGACTACATTTGGATGATGTTCACTTATTTAATCAAGAATGGCAACTCCGTATGCAATTCTTGAGGGGGAGAAGAAGTGTGAAATTACTGCATGGTTGATTGATTTCTGAGAATAAATGGTCAAACGGCTCCAAACTCATGTAAGAACCGATCTTCTTCTTATCGGGTCATCGTTACATGGAGTTTCTTCTATGAGCCGGTAGTTGACATCTTCACAAGCTGATATGAGTTTATTGACAAAGTGCTTCCGGTTAATGCTTCACGTGCACATCAACATGATGATTCCGAACAACCTTCGTTCTTGTTTGATGTGATTGTTTGCTTGGTATTACCATTTTGTGTGTTCGTTGCGGCCCGATTGTCGATTTCCTTGATGAACATCTTTCTCGTTCTTGTTTGATTGGGAGGATTTTAGTTAAGGGATTTGCAAGATGTAAGTTGATTGGGATGCTTTTGGTGATGTTCTTATTTTGGTGAGTTGAAAATGTTAACTATCTATTCCCCAACCGGATAATCTTGAAGAAGGTCGAGTCTATCATTCTACATTCTCTGCTACATGTTAGAAGACTAAAGACGAGTTTCATTTGATTATCAAAAGACTTCTTCTTAATTTGGGCATTTATCAAACAGATTGTCGGTTTAGGGAGAGCACTAATTGGGAGAAAGTTATAAGTCGATTCAATTCCCAATTAGACGTGCTCATATTCTTTAGCACTACTCGAGACGTTGATATTGACTATTGTTGGACATTTGACACAAGGTGATTACTTGAGTTAATCATTTATCACTTATTTGAGATTGAAGTTGACTTTCACAAAGGCGTGTTCTTATTTGATAACTTGCTCGGGCTTAAGAATTTGAGTTGAAGACTTGGCTTATCTAGTTACCAAAGATCGAGGTGGATGGTTGAAGACACGGTTAACTATCACTATTAGAGTTACTTTGTTTTACTCGATGTCACACGTATGACATAAACCAAGAGGTGTTAATGTCTCATACTTTGTTTGGGTAGTGAGTACTTAGAGATTTGCTTGAAGCATAAATTCTACACCGTTCTTCCATCATTAGGTGCAAGCTAAGATACAAATGTGGGAAGTTGACTTGGCCCAAGTATGGTATAGCGGGTTTTCTTCTTGAATCACTTTGTCTAAAGGGTTGATATAAATAGTCGAAGAGAGTCTTGACAAGTTGATTCTCACAAAGAATTCAAGTGTTCTTCTCAACAAATTTCTAGTATACCTTTCAATGAGTTCTTGATTACAAGCATCAAAACCGATGAGGAAAAGGAGACACGCATCTAAGCGCGAGTAATCTTGATGAGCTTAATTCTTCTAAGTGATTGAAGATATCCGGGAAGACAAATGTTATTACAAGAGAAACTCAAGGTTTGACTCATGGTGAGTAAACTTGATGAACTTAACTCTTCTAAGTGATTGAAGATATTCCGGAAAACAAATGTCATGACCGCAGATAAACTCAAGGTTTTACTCATCAAGGCGTTTTGTGTTCTTATTCCAACTATGTGGGGAAGAGATGTTAGAGAAAGTTTATGAAGATACACTAGTACACGATGGTATCGCAATGATCGTGGGATATTCGCTCGCTTGTTTCAGATAAATGTGTAAATCATGAGGAGGTGTTATCAGTTATTCTCTCGTTGGGTAATGTGTATACTTGGATTCTTGAGCTTCATACACATTCATCGTGAAGAAAAATGTGAACATAGGGAGGTGTTTTCATTCCCTCATGATGTGTATTCGGAGAGCTCTTGGATATTGGTGTACTTGGTTCTTGAGCTTCATACACGATCATCCGGAAGAAAAATGTGAACATGGGAAGGTGTTTTCATTCCCTCATGATGTGTATTCGGAGAGTTCTTGAGCATTATACAAAGAGACGGACCGCATCAATTCAACTACTTGGGGAAGTGGTTTCTTGACACCTTTTGGAATGGATTGCTTGAACCTCGGTAGTAATGAAATTTGAGAAGAAATTTAAAGTGGGATGAAACGTTGTTATTCTTCTTCTTGATGATATAACCCGAATGGAGATCCTCGATTATCGTTCTTAAATGGAGCAATGGATTTATGATTATGGTGTGCATCTCAGGCACTGCTAAGGAAAGCTTGAAATAGAGCTTGAATCTGCTCATCTTAAGGATTTTCGGTTTGGGGAAGCTGCAGCAGTCTCACTTTCGGATGGTTCAATTTCTTTCTTCAATACAAGAGCCTCGGAAACTTTGGTGGTGAAAGTTTTAGAGATGATGACTTCTATCTTCTACGACGTCTTTCGATATCCTTATCTCGGTACTCGTATCATCATCTTCTTTAACTATATCATCTTCTCTATCTTTGTATATATTTATTCAAAAAGCAAAATACAAAAATATAAAACCAAAGAAAACCAAATACAAAAATAGAAAACCTCAAAAGAAAATAGAAAAATATAAAACTTTGAAAACCATAAAAATCGAAAAATTTCAAAATACCAAAATATGTTTTCTCATGACATGTCTTCGGTATCGATAACATCTACGGTCTTAGAAATGTCATTCAATAATGGCACGGGACCATAGATGAAGTTCGAGCGAGGAGGTGTAAATATTCTTTCAATACATGTCAAAATTATGGCTTGCGCTACTTGGATCAGAACCGCTTTCAAAATAATGGCTTGCAGATTACTTGATCAGAACCCGTGCTTAAACCATGGTTTGCTATTATTTGAGATAGCAACCCGCTCTTCAAAGAAAGGAAAGTCTTGCTAAATCAATTTTCAAATATTTCGTGCACTTATCCTAAAATACAAATGAGGAAAGTATGTCGAAGGATCTGCTGTTCCTACTCAAATATTTTTCCGTCTATAAATTCTTGAGAAAATATTTGTTGTATTTCAAAATGGTGGTGAAATGAGTTGCTTGAAAATCAATCGGGATCATAGTTTTCGTATTAATTCGCAAAACTCAATCGATGACTTCAAGACTCTTAAACTTTTCACAAATTGAGTCATTGATTGAGGGGAGAATGTTTTCAAATCTATATCATCTAACGAGCTTTCTTTATTATCCTCGTGCTTAATTAAAATTAAAATGATATTTGCTGTGTCGAAGGACCGGGAATTTAGGATATGATTGTTAGGTTTAGATGATTAGAGTTTGATTAACACATAAACCCCATGCCTTATATGATCCGATTGATATGTTGCATAGACTTTTATTAGTCGATTGTTGTTTGGGTGTTGTCGACCACCATATATTTGTATGTGTGTTCACTAACATATGCACGTATATTGGTATATATGAATGTTCCCGATCCGGATCCCACAATTGAACATGATTGGATGCCGAAGGAAAGGGTAACTATATCTTGGGTTGACAAATGAAGAAACGGAGCTTAATTGGACTTCTATGGAGAGTTGGCATAAATGCAACGTAAGAGGTCTCACCGCATCGCGAGATGGTTTTCTTCTGAGTGAAGAAAAACGGAGCTTAATTGGACCTCGGTTGGCATTCAAAATGCAACATAAGAAGAAGTCTCACCGCATATCAGACGGTTTTCTTCCAAGCCCTATAGCAACAATGAAGCTTCTCAACCACTTAATATATCTTTAATGCAGATACCATTTTAAACAATTTTGAATAATTTGATTAAATTGTTTTGAAAATGGAAAATATTGTTTTGAAAATTAATTGGACTTAATTTTGAAAATCACCGGACTTCATGTTATCAAAACCTAAGTCACTCAATTATTGACTTCTGTCATGGATTGAGGGGGAGAGTGATTTAAAATAAAATATTTTCAAACGATGTTTCTTCACAAAAGTTGCGTCTTGTACGATAATAAGTGGTGATCTAAAGATTTAATGTTATGTCATGGTATGATTTTTTATTTAGAATCAAGGTCTTTCAAAATGAAATTTTTTCATTCTTGTTTGATTGTGAAATTGTTTTGTTTTACTTAAAAGATCTCTTAAAAACTATCATACCTGACACTAACAATCTTTAATGTCTTAAATTGGTCCTTATCTGTCATCTTTCAAAGTTAAATCAAGCCACGTCTTTCCCCAAAATGTTTTAAATGATTTAAATCAATTGGGATCACAAATCTCAAAAGGTTTGAAATTTTGATCGGGGTAGAGATCGTGTTTTAAATCTCAAATCTGTTTTAAATGGAATTGGTTTTAGTCCTTTAAAGGCACTCCTGCCTCCATGTGTCAAACGATTTCATACATAATGCACATGTTGAGGAGGAGGATTTATCCAAAAACCAGATGAGTATTTAAACAAGGCCACATTTTCTCCCATGTTTTCTAAACCTAATTAAATCACTTGGGATCCAAAATCTCAAAGGGTTTGATATTTTTGATCGGGGAGAATTTGTGATTTAATAATGAAATTTGATAAAAAAATGATCGTTTTGATTCAATTGTGCATCTTACTCTCTCATATGTGCTAAACGCTTTGAATCTTGAAGCATATATTGAGGGGAGCATTTTATAAGAAAAGAAACTATCGAGGTGCAAATGCTTTTATGTTTTAACATAAAGTACCTTGATTGAGTTTTCAAATGGTTTTCTTAATGGCGCTTGTGATTGTGGATGTGCTTCAAATTAACTCTTGCCTCTATGTGATAAAAATGATTTCAAATCCTATGCACATATTGAGGGGAGAATTTTACCAAGAAAATCAAATGGCTTTTTGCGTGATGAAGAAATTATGATCAAAGAAAATATTTCAAAGTCCTCTTGCCTCCTTGTGCTAAACAATTTCTAAATCATACGCATATGTTGAGGGGAGCATTTCTAAATGATCAAAACTATTAAGGTACTAAATGCTTTGATCTCGTATCACAAGTACCTTGATTGTTTTTCCAAATGATTTTTCAATTGGTTTCAAGGAAGAATGAACAATACCAAAAGACCGACCAATTTACTTTATGCATGGTGTTATAAGGATGGTTAGGTTAGGTATTCGTTCCCACGATCCCGCCAGAGTCGGAGGGATCTACCAGGACAATCCACTAGATAGTGTAGAGTCCTTAGGTATGATGAAAAAAGGAGAAAAATGAGAAATTGGGAAGAGTGCGGACTAAGACCGAGCTAGTAATGGAATAAACCCAACAAGGTTCTAGTAATGAAGTCTCGGTAAGCATCAAGGGGTTGAAGAATGAAAAGAAATGAATGATAAAAGGGTGAAAAGAAATAGCCCTCCATCAATTCAACCTTAGGGCGTAAACCGGGTTCAATACATATGCTCTTGGTGGTTACTAAGGTAACACCGGTATTGAAGACAAGACATCATGGACCCAAAGATGCCCGCACTAAACTTCCCAAGCTACTCAAGTTCCTCTTAAAAGGGCTTGTTTCATTCTCACGGGAACCGACATTATCTATCGACTTTCTCTTAGAGATTGTTGATATTGAAGAAGGAGACCCTCTCCTAGTCTCCGACAAAGGAACCAAAATGCACTATTGAGTCTAGAGCCAAGAGATCATCCACAATATCTCGTTAGGACACTAAATTCTTGAAGACTTGTTTTTCACACAATGTGGAAAGTAAGTATATATTAAGAGTCCCACGATTATCCTTGTGGTATTGCCGTAACATCCGAGTGGTATGTAAAAATATTCACGATGAAGATGGAAATCCTTCTAGAGCCAACATCAAACAAGCTCTTGGTGGGTGACATGTGAGATCTTCTCATAAGATCAAACTTGTGACAACCGGATAGAAACAATGGGGCGATTCATTCTTGAATCAACCTTGGTCCAGAATGGAATTGACGAATACTTTTGGAAAACCGCTCGATGTGCAAACCTTCTTTTCTCTAGCACGTCGAATGTGTATTCATGTTTTCAAATTCAAAAGTATCTCGATTGAAAAATACTTTTAGAAAAACCGCTCGATGTGCGAATCTCTTTTTTATCTAGCATGTCGAATGTGTACTCATTCTCTAATACAAAAGTATTTTGTTTGAAAATTGATCTTTCTCATAAAACCTTCGTCGTATTGCAAAACTCTTTCTTCAAGCAATACGCGATTGTTTTTCAAATCAATTTTCATCAATCGGTGAATCTCAATTTTTGGTTCACTCACTCCGTGTTGTCTTCTTTGAGACGTTCGGTTTGAGAACGACTAGAACATTTGCGAAACCACGTCAAGGAGATTCTTAGGAATCCTACCGATCACAGCGTGACTTGTATCGATCAACGGGAACCGTGGGCGTGTACCTCAATTCAACGAAAGTGATCAAAGACACTTTCGTGTGTTTTATGCTAACTGTTGTTTGCGGTACACTTGACGGTTGCGGTGATCGTAATTGAGGAGTCAATCCAAAGCCGCATGCTCACAAAGATCCACACTTAATTTGAAGAAATCATGACCGGTGCATATCTACATAACACGGCTATGATATTTCATACTATGCTTATGCTTATTTTGCAAATATCATGAACCGAAGGCTTCCGCTACTCTAATGGAAAGATGTCATGATTCAAATGTGTGAGCATGTCGGTCCGAAAGTCACAACTTCACATGATGGCAACACAATAAAGGGTGATCCGAGATTTAATGTGGTGATGATCTCAATGAAAGCTCGAAGATCATCAAAGATGTGGATCGGTTAAAGGCCTCCACTTAAAGTACAAACTATGCGGACTTTGAAGAATCACTACTAAAGCACAAAGATTGTGGAATTGAAGAATTGAAGTCTACGAGCTCAAGAACAAAGTCAAGAATAGAATGCTAGGATTCAAAATGTAAAAATGGGGTGACCTCCTTGGGGAGATTGTTAGGAATTAGAAAATTCCTTAGTGAAGAGTCGGTCACCCCAAATACTATCTAGCATAAGTTAGCTCGTAGACAAATAGTTAGTTATGTTATTTATCAGTTTATTAGTTAGTTATTAGTTTAGAATAGCATAGTGCAACACCGTGGAGGAAGGTCGGGTCTTTACCCATCGTATCCACGATCCACGTGCCGTTAGGAGGTCGGTATGTTGTGTAAGTATAAATACCCTTCCATCCATGGAAGGGTGGTGCTTCTTCTCATTTTAATCTAATCTTTCATTTGTGTAAACCTCTAGCAAGAACACCCTCTCTCTCTCTAACTTTCTCTCTCTAATGGCTAACATGTATTTTGATCTCTCAAGACCACCCGAATCATCAACACAATAAATATTGGATCCTAACAGTTACAGTATGGACCTTCGCAATCCAACGGGTTGGGGAGGTGACACGTCATGGTCTTACATGACAAGATGTTTCCCTTTCCCTCCTTTTGCCTATAAATACCCCTCATTATCTCTTTTTTACAGCCGTAAAATTTTCACACACACACACGTCATTTAGCCGAGCGATTTTTGCGCCCTTCGTCTTCTAGTCAGGTATACTTTGGTTCTCTCTATTTTTTTAGGCTATACCTTTCTTCCTCTCGGCTTATCGTGACGGAATCGTCCGGGTCAATTAAGGCTTCAAAACATGCTTCTGATAATGCTTCGGATCACCTTCTGGGATCTAAACCAAAATTTGATATTCATGCGTATAATTCTAATTTGGATGAAGCGGGTTTGGCCTGGATGATGAATACCTTTGCTATTCCCACCGATCTGCATCCGAGACTTCCCCCGACGGGTTTTACCATGGGTGATTTGGGAGATGATGCCATCGGCCTATATGTAGAGTATTTTATGGAGGGTGGTCTTAGTGTTCCGTTTTCCTCCTTTGTTTTAGACGTCTTGCAATATTATAAGGTTTATGTATCTCAGATGGTGTCGTTAGCTTTGCATAGGGCAACTCTTTTTTTGAAGTATATAGTCGAAGTTTGCATATAACACCCACTACGTCTCTTTTTTGTGCCTTTTACAAGTTGCACAAACAGGGTCACTAGTTTTCTTTTGCCAAACGGGACGGAAAGAAATGAAGAGTTTGTTTTAATGAGATTTTGTCGGGGTTAAAGGGTTGGAAGTATAATTTCTTTTTGATCGACCATTACGCCATCCCTTTTGCTATGCCGTGGAGGCATCCGGATTCGTACATTTCTGATCCCTTTCCCTCCGGAGAGTTTTCTGAAACCGATGAATAGAAACTCTCCGCCAACGTGATTGATCTAATAAATATTCCTCCGGGGTTTTTTGTATGCCGTGGGGTTGTCAGCCAACTGGAAATATCCCGGGTATCCGGGCTGCCTTGAGGGATGCCGAGGGGAATGGTATTAGCCTATGTTTCCTTTACTTTGTATTTGTGTTTTTCTGTATTTCTCTTGATTTATTATTACTTTGTTTTCGCAGCTTTAACCATGGCAGATTACCTTATTCAACCTAAGTACCGAAAAAAGGCTTCGATGGTGAAGGGAGATGCCTACCAACCAGGGCAAGCACATATAATGCATGTTACATTTCCCTCTCCTCCGAACACTCTAGTTCCTCCCAAGAGTGATTTAATAAAGGTGGTTGAGGTTCCTAACCCCAAGGTGTTGGAGGCTAAAGAGAGGAAAAGGCGAGCAACCGAGGCGAAGAAGGCCGGGGGAGGGTTGAACAAAAAAATGCCCGGCCGGGGAGGGTGGCTCTGGCCAACCGAAGAGGAGGAAACCAAATAGCCTTACTTTTATCATACATGTAGAGTCAACTATACATGCTTCCTCCTTTGAATATTGCCTATCCGGATGAGACAGGGCCGAAGGACCATCGGGAAGGTCAGTCCAACAATCGGCTCAAAAATGTGGACATCGGAGGTGATAATGTTAACGAGGAGCAATAAGTCCGCACCTCTCCTTTGACTGAGCGCCTCCCCCCACCCTGAAAGATACAAGTAATTGCTCGTGTTTGTTGCCATTATAAACTGTGTCTTTGCATACTAGCTTAACTGTTTCTTCTTTTTTTGGTAGGGGTTTCACCTCCGGCTTCCTCGCATCGAGAAGGGAAAGATATTGATCAGGGTGGGGAGGCAACCGCTGAGGAGGTATTCGTGTTGGGGTGGTCAATTAAAAAGGATCAGAGGGTTAAGGGCTATGATCTGTGTCGGGACTTGTTGCTTCATCTTCCTCCTCCGGCCGAAGAGACTTATCTTCGGAATCTGACCGACTTGGAGGCAACTTATCGGTCATGGGCATTTTTGGCTCATGGAGCATTAGCTCAGATGGATGTGCTGGTTCGGTTTGAGAATCTTTGCCACGAGCATGAGCAGTTGGTTGCCACGCACCAAGTATGTGAAAAAAGTATGCGTAAAAACTTCAATTTATTTTCAAAGGTGTGTGAAGAGCTGAAAACCGTTAAGGATGTGCATGTCGGCTGCTCTATCAAAGAGGAGGATATGAGCAAAAGAATTCGGGAGCTTGAAGAGGAAAAAGTTGCTTGGTTGAAGACCTCCTTGGCACAAACTGAAAAAATATCATCTTTGGAAAAAGAGCAGGGAGAGGTTAAGGGTTCCTTAAAGGATGAACAAGAGGAGACTAAAGCTCTTCAACAGGTTGGAGATGGATCATTTCAATTTTGTGAAGGAATTCATTCCAACCGTTGTGTCTCGCCTTCTGGATAGCCATGAGTATAAGTCTTCATTGTTCATTCCCTTCAGCCTTTGCATCATGACCGGTTGGTTGGGCGGGGTGGCTTTGGAATGATCTGAAGAGGATTTGAAGGAGATCTTGGAAAACACCGACGGTGTGGATATCTATGCAACCAAAAAGTACAAAGGAGAGTACAACAAGCTCCTTGTCAAATAATATCCTTATCTAGAGAAGATCTGAAATGCTTATTATCGCCCCCTGGAGGAACTTATGCAAATTTTTCCGGACCCTGCTCCTCTCGAGCCTGCTGAGCCTACCGAAGAGCATGCCGAGGGGTCTAAAATTGCTGAGGAATAAAAGAAGGTCGTAGAGGGTAAGAAGGTTGCTGAGGAATAAGATAAATTCGTTGAGGAGAAGAAGGTTGTGAAGGAGAAAGAGAAGACTGTCGAGGAGAAAAAGGTTATGAAAATGCGTGACTATCTGTTTTTATCATTGGTAGCTTTTGTTTACTTAGATGAATGGGTTGTAACCTTAACTCTGTAGAACAATCTGTATTAGTGGTTTGTAAATATTAACTTGGTAGAATCATCTTGACGATTAGTTTGTAGAACAATGGATGTGTGGTTCCTTGATTTTAATAATGGGTGTGTGATAGAATCATTAGCATCTTTTGTTCATTTCGCTCCATTTCTTTTGCTTCTCTTATTTTCTTTTGATATGGTCACCTATTAAAGTCATGAGTCGTTCGATAAACTTTACTTTTTCACGATAACCGAATGGTTTATACTTCAAGCAGGTTATTGCGAAAAAGTAAATTTTACCGAACGACTCATGCCTTTAATAGGTGACCATATCAAAAGCAAATAATATTGTTCCACCCTGCTTGCTTCATTCTTCCGGTACACGAAGTCTCCTACCTTGAACGTCTCAGCACAGACTCTATGGTTATAATATCGTTCCACTTTCTTTTTGTACTTGGCCTCTTCTATCGCTGTTGATTCCCTTCTTTCCTGCAATAGCTCCAAGTTCAGGCGGATCTCTTCTTCGCTCTCCTCCTCTTTTATCATCATTTTCTGGAAAGTTGGTATTCCTATTTCCGTTAGGATCACAGTTTCACTTCTATATGTTAGACTGAATGGAGTCTCGCCATTGCTCGTCTTGAGAGAAGTCCGACGAGCCCACAATACATTTGGTAATTCATCCATCCATTCGGCCTTGCTTATTCCTAACCTCGCCTTGAGGCCATGCATTAGAATCTTATTAGCCCTTTCAACTAAAACATTGGCTTGGGGGTGAGCCACAACGGTATTTATTTGCTTTATGTTTAGTTTCTCGCACCAACTTTTGAAGAGGTCATGGATGAAATTGCTACCATTGTCTGTTACTATTATGTGAGGTAGACCGAAATGACATACTATGTTTTCCCACACGAACTTTTTGACCTCTTTGCCTGTTGTCCTTGCCAAGGGCTTTGATTATATCCATTTGGTGAAATAATCAATGGCCACGATAATGTATTTGACCTTTCTGGTAGCTTCAGGAAATGGGCCCAGGACATCCATTCCCCACTGAAAGAAAGGGCATGGTGCCATGATAGATGTCATAAGGGTCTTAGGCAGTTTTGGGACCGTGGCATGTATCTAGCAGGAATCACATTTTTGAATTACTTCACTGGTGTCCCGATGCATCGTTGACCAATAATATCCTTTCCTTATTAACTTTGCCACCACGGATATTGGGCCGGAGTGCATTCCGCACACTTCTTCATGCGCTTCCCTCACTATGTAATTTTCCTGCAAAGGACCTACACATCTTAACATGGGTCCCAGATATTAATTTTTGAATAAAAGACCATCTTCCATTGTGTAGTGACTGATTTTCATCCGAAGGGCTCGTGCCTCATTTTGATCCTCCGGCTATACTCCTTCTTCGAGGCACCTGATGATAGGTGATGTCCAATTTTCCTCTTCTTCTTCGACCATGGCTCTGATGACTTCTTCCTTGGTCGAGGGTGTTTCTAAAACTTCCACAAGTATTTCCTTTGTTAAATGATCGAACGCTACGGAATCAAGTTTGCTTAACACATCGGCCTTCTAGTTTTGCATTATGGGGATATTTTGTACCCTGAACTTTTTGAAGCATGCTATGTACTCTTTTGTCTTAGCCAGGTATTGTGCCATGCTCTCCTTGTGTGTCTTAAAATCACCATTGATTTGGCTTGCTACCAAATTCGAAACTACTTTCACATTTAATGCTTGCACTTTCATATCTTTGGCAATTCTTAATCCTGCCAGCAGCGCTTCATATTCTGCTTCTTTGTTAGTGCTGGGAAAGTTTAGCCGTAGGGCATAGGTATATTATGTTTTGTCCGGGCTAATTAAAACCAGTCCGTCTCCCGCGCCTTTTTTGTTGGATGCCCCATCGGTGAACAAGGTCCATTCTTCTTCCTGAGTGTAGATGTCGCATATCTCCTTGCCTTCCTCCTCTGCACCCTTCTTCTTTTTACTGACGGGTATTTCATTAATGAAATCCACCAGGACCTGACCCTTAATCGAATGCCTGGGGATGTATGCAATGTTGTAGGCTCTTAACTCCATTGCATACTTCATCAGCTTCCCTGATACCTCTGGTTTATGTAGTACTTTTTTGATGGGTTGATCTGTGATTACTTTAATTAGATGGGCTTCGAAGTATCTCCCGAGTCTTCTAGAAGAGTGTAGTAAGGCCAAGGCTAACTTTTCCAAGGGTGCATAGTTTCGTTCTGCATCGTGTAGTGTTTGGCTCACATAGTGCATCGACATTTGTCTTCCCCCTCTTTCTACCATTAGTACAGCGCTTATGGACTCCTCGGCCGCCGCTAGGTGTTTGAACAAATCCTCCCCAACTTGGGGGGACGTCAGGTAGGGAAGTTCTAAAATGATTCGCCTCATCTCTTGGAATGCTTCTTTGGCCTTTTCGGTCCATCGGTACTCATTTTGATTTTCCTTTGTTAAGTTTTTCAATGTATTGAAAAATGGTAACAATTTTTCAACCGATCGAGATAAAAATCTGTTCATTGCAGCCAGTTTTCCACTTAAACTCTGTATTTCTTTGAGGGTCTTTGAAGACTGCATATCGGCTATTGCTTTTGCCTTCTTGGGATTTTCTCTTATTTCTTCGGATGTCACCATGTATCCGAGGAATTTACCTTCTTCCACTTCGAACGAACACTTCTTCGGGTTAAGCTTCATATTGATTCTCCTGAGTTTATTGAACGTTTCAGCCACATCAACTAATAAATCTATCTTACTCTTTCTTTTTATGACCATGTCATCAACATATGCTTCCAAGTTTCTCCCGATTTGACTTTTGAATGCCGACTCGACCAGCCTTTGATATGTTGCCCTGGCGTTTCCTAATCCGAATGGCATCTTATTGTAACAATATGTGTCGTGTTCGGTGTAGAAGGTTGTCTTCTCATCGTCCTCCTTAGCCATTTGCACCTAATGGTATCCTTTGTAAGCATCTAGGAAACACTTATATTTGAATCCCATGACCGATTCAATTTTCCAAAACGGGCAGAAGATAGTAGTCCTTCGGGCATGATGCATTGATGTTCTTAAAATCCATGCACATTCGCCAGGTTTCGTCAAACTTCTTCACCAACAATGGGTTAGAAATCCAAGTAGGGTATTTCACCGCCCGAACTATTCCTGCTTTCAGCCACTCCCCTACTTCGGCGTTGATTGCCTGATTTTTTTCTGCAGAGAAGGTTCTTTTCTTCTGGGCGATTAGCCTGTCCTGGACATTGACATTGAGTTTGTGTTCGATTATCCGTCTGGGCACTCTGGTCATGTCGAACGACTGCCATGCGAATACGTCTTTATTGTTTTTGAACAACTCGATCAGTTGTCTTATGCATTCCCTAGATAAGTTAGTTTCAATGGTGACCAATTGTTGGGGAAATGCAGCATTGATCATGATCTCCTCGGTTTCTTCGGGGCGTTCTGCTAGATCGTCCTTTTTTGGTTCCTCGTTCTTTGTTTCTTTATCTAAAAATTGTTTCTCCAATCTCTTGCATTCTGATATGATAACAGACCTTGTGACGAGCGTGGCGATACCACCTGGTGTGGGAAATTTCATCATGGAGTGTACGGGTGAGCAAACGACCCGAACGGACCGGATCGACCGACTGACCGACCGAGACCGGACCGGACCGGACGAGACCGGACCGACCACATTCGGTCCGGTCCTCGGTCTAGGCTTTTGGGCTAATTCGGTCCTCAGTCCGGTCTGGTCAGGACCACAAACCGACTATTTTGGCCTTGTTGGACAGGACCGACCGAGACCGGACCGGACCGACCACATTCGGTCCGGTCCTCGGTCTAGGATTTTTGGCTAATTCGGTCCTCGGTCTTGGCGGTCCGGTCCGGGACTAATGCTCACCCCTAATGGAGTGTATAGTTGACGGGATGGCCCGCAGTTGTTTGATGCCTGACCGCCCTAATATGATGTTATAGGGGGAAGGAGACCTTACGACAGCGAATTTCATTGTAGTTTCTCAAAACAAACCGTCATTACTAAAACAAACATCTAGCTCAATCTTTCCGAGCGATGTGTTCGTCTCTTTTAGTTTGGCCTTAATTGATGGACACAGATTTTTCAAAACAATGCTCATGCATGACTTCTATCGCAGCTCACTGATCGACATAAATCCTTCGGACCGTATATCCTTCCACTTCTGCTTCGACTATCAACGGCTCGTCAGACACATCCCCTGGCAACACCGGAGGAAATGATATAGGGGTGTTCATCCATCCCTCTTCTTGATCCATGGTCTTTCTCTTTCGGTCTTGTCCTCTGTAGTGCACCATATTGATGATTCTTCCTCTTCGGGGCTGGTTGTCTCTGGGAGCATTTCTTCCCCTCTGTCTCACATCTATTAGGAGGTGGTCTAGCTTCCCCGTTTCCAGGGCTATCTTCAATTGTTCTTTCAAGTGATAACAGTCTTTGGTGAGTTGGACCTTCTCGCCATGATAATCACAAAACTTGTCCAAATTTTCTCGTCTCGGTGCTCCTCTTAAAGGTGGTGGTGGGGGTAGATTGACTTGAAGTTCGGTTGCTAGTATCTCTTTGGGGGGTTTTGTGAGAAGGCTCAGGTCTATGGGTTGAGTGTCACTTTTGTAGTTGTTTCTGCGAAAGTCACTACGAGGTGCTCCGTCCAATCTCGCCGGATGATACGGGGTGTATTGGTTACGGGGTTTGTGATCTGACCGTCGATCACCTATTCGCCTGTCCAATTAACTCTGAGCTCGCGGTGACCGGTCTGTGTTCGGGTTGGCCAAGTGTGATTTTCAGTATGCTTCTCCTCGGGGGAGCTCTGTGATATTTCGGAACGCACAAAGTCATCCATTCTATTCATCATTTCTGTCACTGTTCTTGGGATTCTATCGGAGAAACTTTTTGCTAGCTTTGGACACTTTCTCCCGTTTATGAAGGAGGATATTTGCATAACCTCCAGAACGCTCGGGATGTAACTGGCCTCGTCGGTCCACCTTTCCTTGAATTCAGGGAGAGCCTCATTAGCTCTTCGGACGATCTTTGTGATTTCCATTGGGTTTTTCAAACACTTACTTCGCAACGCAAACCTCGTCAGGAATTACTCCCTTAATGTTTCCCAGTTGTCAATGTTGCCGTTCGACAACCGATCAAAACATCCTCTTGCAGAACCGTCCAATGTTTGCTGGAACATCCAACTCAAAAACGGCATTTGCCATCCCTCATGGTTAGCGGCACCTGAAAATCTGGTGATGTGGTCATCTGGGTCAGTTGAACCATCATATAGTTTTATATTAGGTGGCATTTCATGCTTTGGGCCTGCGAATTCTATGATTCTTTTGGTGAAACGGCAGCGAGGTGCATCTTTATAAGGTTTCAGTAGATCATCATCTTAGGCAGGCTGATCTTTTTTCGCTTCTCGCTCCACAACTACTTCTTTTGGCGGTTTATCGAATCCTTCTCCAAAATCAATCCGAATAGGTTTGAGAGGGCTCTTGCCCTTGGAGCTGTGTTCACTTATCAGGGCTTTCAGTGTGGTTATGTGGCTAAGTATTTGTTCTTCCAAGTCGGTAGGGTTGTTGTCGTCTTTCTCTCCCGTTCCAACAGGATTTATGGGTGTTTCAGTTGAAGGACCCGTCATTCTTTAGCTTTGGTAGATTGAATAACGAGTCCCACGGATGGCGCCAATTTGTTGAAGTAAAAATTTGTCCTCACTTCAAACAAGCTAAGATCCTTCGGTTGGCACTTCGTCTGGCCCTTCAGATCTGTGAACAAAGGAAACACGCCTTAGCCTCGCCTTGGGTTTTATCCCAAGACCAAGCTCCGACGTGAGAATAAGAATATGATTTATAAATGTTATTGTGTGAAAATAAGGTAAAGATGAGTTAACCTGAAAGCAGTAATTTCCCTCCTTTATATAGATGGGGAGTCTTGTCCTTACCTGAGGGTCATATGTGATGAAAGTGATTTTTTCGGGCGGGACTTTGACTTTGCTCTGTCCGGACTCTGTTCTGAATCAGGCCAGTGGTTCTGGTCAAGATTCCTTTCCTCTTTTGTGTGATGACGCTATATTACCGTTGTGCCGAAGTGCCTACACTTGTTCCTTCGGAACATATCAGTTCACTTCGGCTTATAGCTTGGTCCTGTAACTTGGTCTGGTTGATTTACCTGAGTCCGTTCAAATGACCTTCTAGTCGTTCGGCTTGGTCACTTCGGACACATACGCCAACAATGTACATAAAAGAGTTAATTAATCCTTCTAATGACTTTCATGAATAGATTTGAATGAGATTGGGTGAACCAATGTAAGAGTAGAAACAACTTTAAAAATGTTCTTTAAATTATACTCTCTCCGTCTTAAAATTATATTTCACATTTTATTTTTGAGATGTCTTAAAATAATTGTGCAATTTTCTTTTTAAGTAAAAACTAAAGAATATATTAATGAAATATTCTTTTTAAGTGGTTGAAATTTATAATTGTTCTAATTTTATTAAATTTTATGACTTATCTCTAATGACAATAATTTGAAAACGAAAGAGTATACATTTACTTAAATGTAAGCTCATGATACACCTACCAATGTTTTGAAACCCGGCCGACCGTAGGTTAACAGGTTGGACCGGTTAGGACAAAAACGGTCAAAAAACCGGGTTTTAAAAACAGGTCAACCGTTTAGACCGTGAGGTTTTAAGTGACGGTCAACCGAGTTTTGAAACCCGTGGGTTTGGTTTTTATCATTTTTTAATTTTTTTTTTTTTTTTTTTTTTTTTTTTTTAAGGCAACAATATATTAAACCTCAAAAATAAACTTGTAAATCTAAGTAGGATGCATGTCTTTAGAAGTATAAACTTGTAATCTCGTAGGATTTATGCCTTTTGAAGTATAAACATGTAATCCATGACGTTTATGGTTGTTTAGAAAATTATACGAGGTTTATATCCTCGTCACTTTGATTTGTTGTTTAGGCATGAAAAATTATTCTTTGCTTTTTTCACCGCAAAACTAGTGTTTAGACATTATGTTTGGACAATTAAAAATAGATGTTTGGACATATCATAAACCGGTCTAACAGGGTTGACCGTGATTGAACCAGTTGACCGGTGACTCGAGTGTCTTGGTGGTCGATCACAAACCGGTTTAAAACATTGCACCTACCATTAGTATGACAATGTTACACTACTGGTTAAACCATCATATAATGCTTTAATACAATAGTTAATAATAAATAAATCACAATTAATAATATACACAACTTTTTTAAAAAAGTGAAAATTTTCGTCTTTATATATCGACCCCTCATGTCCCCTCATTCACTACTTTCACCTTCTTCCACCTTCTCTCTCTATCTCTACAACTTCACTTTTGGGTAATTGGTAGCAAATGTCACCGGAGTCCCATGGGGAAGAAAGGAGGTGGAAGTGGCGACGCAAAAGGCGGAAAATACAGGCCCTGTTTGCGCCGCCATTTCATTTATATTAAAAGAAGCAACACCACGAAAAAATGAAAGCTTTGCAACTTAACTATTTTGCTACTTTTTTGTTTCCATCAAGGATAAAATCGTAAGAACAATAAGTTAATTGCAAGTGCTTGGGGAATTGAGGGTACCGGTCCGAATTTATATCACAACCTTTAATTTTCATTTTATAATGGTTACTTACTTACTACTGTATTATTCACCTATTATTTCTTATTCTTAGTTTATTAACCTTTTGTCTTCTTTATTATTATTTTGTTGTTGTTGGTATTTTGTAATCTTTGTAAGGATGTAATGGTTGCTAGCTAGTTACATGTGGATGTAAGAAATGCATACAATGTAAGTTTTGGGTTATTTACTATTTTAGTATCGTGTTATGGACGTCTTGTGATGGTGAAGCTAGAAAGATCGTGGTGTGGTTAATTTGTTTTGTTTTTGCGATTGTTGTAACGAATATTACTTGGGTATGCATGGCTTACACCATTCATGTAATCAGTTTATGGATATGATGATATTGTAATGAAAAAGGTTTTGGATGACTGCAGTAACTTTTTTACCTTCATTTTGTTTGGTGATTTATTAATTTTTGTTGTTATCTATCATAATATATATTTGTATTTGTACTATGTCTTTTAGTTGTTGGTAATTTATGTTAATGGAACGTTTCAAGGACGAGTAATGTTGTAAATCAAAGTGAATTTTTATAGGATATGAATGATTGCGGCAAAAAGTTTTTGCCATAATTCTATATTGTCAACTTCAATTCTGGGTAAAATATATTTTCTATTTAATGAAATATGAAATATGGGTTTTAACGCGTCTCAAAAGCGTATTAGACACCACGGTGGGGACCGTGAAAAAAGAAGTCCGGACCTAAAAATACATTTTTCAAATAAAATATGTGAGTCCGGACGTTTTTTTTCGTGAGTCCCACCATCCTTTTGGTGTGCTTAACATATGCCCCTGGGGCACATGTTAGAAAAACCCATGAAATATTTATAGCAACCAAAATAAAATACTGAGTAGTGACTCACTTCATTAAGTACTGCTCTATAAACCATCAATATCATTGTTACAACCAAAAATATAAATAAATATTAATCTATAATCTTATACTACTTCTATTCATTAATTTTCAAGCCTTTCATTAATTTTCAATGAACCTCTGTATCCATTTAATTTGATATAAGATCTTTTAACTTTAACTTAAGTCAAGTTAGGATCCTCAATAATTAGATTAAAATCAAATGTCAAGAATAAAATTAAGAAAAATACAAAATTTGGAGGGTGTTTTATACTACTCCGTAGTTCTTTTCATTAATATTAGTCAAGTTGTCACATCAATTTGAGAGGACCCTCTTCCCAAATTAAAAAGCTTGAAAAACAACTTCATAAAGAAAAATAACGTTTAATTTTGTTTCAATCGCAACAAAAACTTTCGTGATACTGAGACATTGTAGCTAATTCTATCATAAGAGTAATAATATTCATTTCATAAAAAATGTTTCAACTTTTTATAAGAAAAAGCTTACTAAAACACCCTCAAATAGTATACACATTTATTTCGTCAACATAGGCTAGACTACATATAAGCTTTGACACATTATTTTTCTAAATTTATGTGAAAAAATTAAGGTGAATTTTCGGCATTACAAGAAACAAAAATGGAGAGTATGGAGCTTTTCAGTGTTAAGATGTGTTGGGGTAATTTTGCGTTTGATTATGTTCATAGTGATTCAATAGGTAACTCGAGAGGTATTCTTTGTATTTGGATCCCAGCTCTTTTCGCAAAAATAGACATTACTATTTTTGATTATTTTATTATAATTCGCGGCGTGTGATTGAAAACTGGTAATGATCTTCTTATTGTTTCGGTTTATGCTCCTCAAGAATTAAATGAAAAAAAAATGTTGCGGAATTATTTGACTCAAGTGATCAAATGGTCCATTGAAGGAGACGAAAATTCTAGCTTCTATCACGGTGTGTTGAATAAAAAATGGAATCAACTTAATATTCGCGGTATTATGGTTGAAGGCATATGGAATGACAATCCGCAAGTGGTGAAAAATGAACTCTTTCAACACTTCCAAAGAAGATTTGATAAACCTGATGTAAGTCGTGCTTATCTTGATATGAATTATTCAAAACTTTATCTAATGATCAACAGGTAGAGTTGGAACTTGAAGTATCTAAAGAGGAGATTGAAGGCGGTTTGAGATTGTGGGATTGATAAATCCCCGGTCCAGACGGATTCACGTTTGGTTTTTATCGCCGATTCTGGAAGGTTATTGAAAATGATGTGTTCGAAGCCGTTAAACATTTCTTTACTCATGGAGGCATCCCAAAAGGTTTTAATTCGTCTTTTATTGCCTTGATACCTAAAATCCTTGATGCTAATGTGGTAAAGGATTTTAGACCAATTAGTCAAATTGGAAGTTTGTACAAAATTATTGCAAAAATATTGGCGAACCGTTTAGTTGTTGTTTTGGGATATATTGTAAACGAGGTGCAATCAACTTTTATTGCGGATCAACAAATTCTAGACGGTCCTTTTATTTTAAATGAAGTGTTACAACGGTGTAAGTCAAAGAAGAAACAATCTTTAATTTTAAGGTTGATTTTGAGAAGGCTTATGACTCGATTCGATGGGATTTTTGGACGATGTATTGAAAAGTTTGGGTTCGGTGATAAGTGGTTGTTGGAATCACTCTAACTTGTATTTCAAGTGTTAGTAATTAATATGTAATAGGTTGCTTAATTAGGCTTTTATGTTTGTATTTATGGCAAGGCTTATGTAGAAAGCCCATAAGCCTTGGCCCAAGCCCAATAAGGAAGGAAGGGACTAGACATGTTGCCTAGTTCCTTCCTATATAAACTCATTGTAAACCTTCCTTGGAAGGTTGGTTGTTCATTTTCACTCATATCCTCGCATAACTCTTTCTTATTCATACGTGTGTTTTGTGTGTGTTGTTCAACCAATCTATCTTCATCTTATTTCTTACATATTGATGCTTGTGTTATATTATGGTGACCTAACGATGGTATCAATCGCCATCTAGTTGGGTGAAACACTTTTGTTTTGAAGTATTATTTCATACGCGTGGGTTTTAAGGATACAAACTTTCATACGCTTAAAGCTTTAATTTTTACACTTGTAAACTCAAGATTCTTGTGGTTTAAGGTTTATTTAGTGTTAAAGTTTAAGTTTTTGCATCAAGTTTCAAACTTTACGTGTGTAGAGTCGTTTTAAGCTTGGTTTTATTAGTGTACTATTTTCTACGCGTAAGGGTGATATTTGTTTTCAATCATCAAGTTTCAAACTTTCTTGTTATTTTGGTGATATTGAAGCTATTTCATCATTAAAATCGGGTTACAAAACACTTTTGGGCATAAAAATCGGTTTTGGTGAAAGTTGGTACTTTCTACTCGTAACAAAACCCTAGTTCTACTCGTATACACAAAGTCTCGCCTAAGCGACAAGTTACGCATAAGGAATTCATCACTTGATCTTCAGAACTGTTGGTTTACTCAGTGTTTTCTTGCTTGGATAAGCATGAAAACACTTCGACTTTGGATATCTTTTACACTTGGATAAGTGTAAAGGATTTTTGGGTAAAACCCTAGTTTTACGCCTAAGCTTAACACTTACGCGTAGAAACTTCTTTGCCTAAGCATTTCCTACGCTTAAGCTTGTCTTACGCCTAAGGAAATATTACGCATAAGGTTTCTACTACTAAGTCTTTGGTTTACGCCTAAGCTAAGTTTTCTCAAGTCTACGCGTAAGCTATCACTACGCGTAAGCTCTTGTCTACGCGTAAGTTGGGTATTACGCGTAAGGTACTTTCTACGCATAAGCTGGTTTCTACGCTTAAGGTTACTTCATCAACAAACTCTAAGTTTCATTCGACTACAAAGATCCATCATCAACACAAGTTTCAAGATGTCTCAACCACCATACTCTAGCTACTTTCCTCATGAGTATCCTCAACAACAACAACAACTAACTCAACAACAACAATTCTATCAACAATATCCTCCACCATCTCAACAACAATTGCAACAATCAACAACAATTTCAACGTCTCAAATGTACTTTCCTCAAGGAGCAAACCCTCTTCCACCACAGATGGTTCAACCAAACCCTCGTCAACAAGTTCAACATTGTAACTACTTCCAATATCAGTATCCGGCTAAGTATGATATGAATGTTACAACATAAAAGGAACCTTCTTGGTTTGCAAAGATGTGTGAAGCTTTAAGTAGCCAACAATCCATACATGAAGCTGGATCCCTTGATAGATCTCCAATGCTCACTCCCGGAAACTACGATCAATGGGTGATAAGGTTCTTCAGGTTTTGTGATCTCAAGAAGCCACATGGTAAGTTTTGAAGAAGGTCATCCTTGAAGGTCCTTTTCGGATGCCTACTATCACTTTGCAGGAGATCCGAATGCTAATCCACCAAGAGATGATGTTACCAACGTTGTCGGTCTTGATCAACTTACTCTTGACCAACTTCTTCACTTAGAAGCCGATGAACTTGCAATGCAATATATCCTTTTGGGATTACCCAATCCGATACTTCGTAGTGTTGATGCTCAAAAGACTGCTAAAGCAATGTGGGAGCACATTCATCTTCTAATGGAAGGCACATAACTCAATCAAGAGGACATGGAATCCAAAATCTACTTAGCATATGAACACTTCATGATTGAACCGGGGAGAAATTAGAGTCATAACATCATCGGTTCTCGAGACATCATCAATGACTTGGATAAACATAATATCATTATGCCAAGGATTGCAATCAACACAAAGTTCACGAGTTGTCTTGGTCACGATTGGGAGAAGTATGTTATATTCATCCGTCAAGCAAAGAATCTTCATCAAGCTACATACGGATTGTTGTATGACTATTTGAAGCACCACCAAAGGAAGTAGACAAAGAAAGAATCATCCGTGGAGTCCACCTTCGCCTTCACTCCCGGATAATCAAACTCTTGCTTTGTATACTCAAGCATGTTATCCTCAATTTCCAACCTTGCCAACTGTCTTCACAAACCCTCCACAACCAACTGCTCAGATTACACCATATGATCCATCACAACAACAATCACAAGAAACTCAATTGGTTCCATACAACAACAACAATGATCAAGCACTCTATAGTGAATCAAATGAGGATGCAGAAGCCTTCGATGCATTGAATCAAGGATTTGTAATGATTGCAAGAGCCTTCGGACGATTTGCTAACAAATCCAACAACCGCATTCGCACCTCATCAAATACAAGAAATCAAGTTGTTGTTAACAATGGAAGGGTTGAGGTTCAGAATCGTGGAAATGGTCGTCAGAATAATAGTGGTCAAGGGTTTAATGTTAATGGAAGGAAGAACATGGGTGCTCCACAACAACGGGTTCAAGTGGTTGATCGAAATGCTCGGGCGGGGTAAATGGTCTCCGATGCTATAAGCGCAATGAAAAGGGTCATCGGCTAATGCATGTCCAAAGCCGAGAACAAGAGGCGCTTTATCACAAAGAGGCTTTACTCTTGGCTCTCAAGGATGAAGTGGTGGAACACTTACCAACAAGGAGCGAGCTTCATGGCTAATCTGATTCGATGATGACATGGAGGACTTGCAAGCTAATGCATTTGTGATGTTAATGGCAAACATGCAAGAGCTCCACATGAGTGACACAGGCCCGGTGTATGACAGCGATGGCTTGTCTCGGTGCCGGATCAAAATATACTCATTAATGATCGATATCTCCGCCAACATACGCATCCGACGAGGCTCGAGTGTTCAACATGAATCTTCTACATCTCATTCCGATGATAATCAAATGGATCCGTAGTTATATTTGACGATCAAGATGACCTTATGGTTAATATTGATAATCAAGTTGACTCCGTGGTTATATTTGAGGATCTAAATAATGATCATGTTGAGACTCAAGTTGAACAAGATGAACCTTTGTCTAATCGGATCTTGAGCTCATGACCAACTTAATTCGGACCACCCAATCTCAATTGGAAAAGTGCAATGACATCAATAAGAAACTACAAGATAAAATTGCCTTTGTTGACTAAGGATAATGAATGCTATAAGTTCCAACTCAACATTTTGAAACTAAAGAGAAACGTGAAAAAGGTTTTGAAGTCGCTTTTGCAAAATCATACCAAAATGAAAAATCTTTGGAAAAACAGATATGTGATCTAGTTGCCTCCAAGAATGCATTGCTTTCTCAAATAGAACAATTAAAATACGATCATAAACAACAACTTAACGCTCTCACTTCGGAAACTCAAAAAGCCAAGTCTGAGTTGTTAACTTGTCAAAAACAGTTTTGTGAGTACAAAAAGCATTCGAGGAAACAAATAGATGACTATCTTGAGGAAATTGTCGACTTACAACACAAAATCAAAGAGTTTCGAAATGTTGTTTATAAACATGGTGAGTCAATCACAACAATTCAAAAGTTTTCTTTTAAACCAAATCCAGATGGATATGGACCAATTCTTGCGATTACCAACCAAGTTTTCACATAGAGCATTCAAACCAAATCCTCAAGTTTACTGATGCGGAACATAGAATTGATGACTCAATTATGAGTGTTGTTGAATATAATCGTATTGAGGAATTAGATGCAAAAGACGAGAGTCGGTTAAAAATGGAAAATGTTGTTTATAACAAACCATTTAACTATTCCAAAGCCATAACTTTCGTCACACAACAGGATACTTCTAACACACCTTGGGTTATCACACCTAATCCTGAGTCCTCCTCTCATGATGGTCCCCACTCCAATGTTGCACAAATTAATGGTCCTTTACCTTCTTTTAGTGAAATAAAGCCATTAGGCGAGCGATGTCAAGTTCTAAAATATTTTGACACTTTTATATCGACATCAAACTTTTGGAACATGCAATTGAAGTTAATTACGAAATAAAAGTGAACATTTTCAATCGCCATTTCTTGCGACAACAAAGGGATATTTTTGAAAAGGGCTTTTACCACATGTCCGAAATCTAAAAATGTGTGCAATTTATTGGGAGCAGGAACTTGAGAAAGAGATTGGACTTATGAAAGCAGTTTTGAGAAAACCGAAACATCGATTTCAAATACTAAGCGTAAAAAGAAAATGTTGAGAAATCATGTTGACCGACTCTTGGAAGATGTTATCTGTCTTGATACCATAAATGTTGTGCTATTACATTACATTGCATATGCATTTGATTATATCGCTGTTGATAACGTTGAGAATACCGATAATGTGTCACAAATCGAATCTTTCAAAATTGAAAATGAGCGATTGTTAAATGAGCTTTCGAATGCAAAACGTCGTCTTCAATGGTGTCAAAAGATTGTCAAAATCGAGAACTTGCTTTGCAAAACAAAATCAACCGATTGCGTTCAAAATCTTTTGATCCAAAATAGAACAAGCGGATGATGAAAGCGTGTCTTTAAAATGTCAAATTTCAAAATATGAACAAGAAATTGCCAAAGTCAAAACGAAATATGGTGTCATATTTGATTTGCTCAAAAGACTCGTGCTAAAGCGTCAAAAGATCTTGATGATCATCTTGCATATACCAAAGAAGTTTTACGAAATAACGGAAACACTTGCTCTAAAAATCAAGATTTGTTACACACTATCCATGACTTAAAAGCAGAGTTGGTAACACTTAAACAAGATAAGATTAGTAACACAAGTACACTTGCCACAGGAATGTTTAAAATTGACTCTAGAATGCCTAATGACAAACCACAAGATACTAATGTGCTTCCTTCCACTGAAACAGGAATAGTTGCCTCTTTTCCCAACATTAGCACTTCACAGCTTAAGAGCAAAACCAGGAAGAATAGGAAGTTGCAACGTAAGAGAAGAACAATAAAGACCTCTGAAGTAGAAGAACACCTTAGGACTTTGAATAAAACTCAAGTTGCACCCACTTTAGACATTGCGTTAGACAAATGTAATAGCAAAAGTGATGTAACGAATGCTGAACCTTTAAGTACTTTGAATGTTATGTTTGAAGCATCTTGTGTTGGTTGTCGTAAAAGCATATTTTCTGGTTGTCATGATAAATGTGTTGTTAATGCTATCTTATCTCGTAAGCGGAACAATAGAAAATGGAATACCTCTAGGCCCACTAATGCTTCTAAGTCTGTGCTAGGTAAACCATCTACTAATGTTTCTGCTACGATCATTGATGTACCCATAGAACCCACTTCACCTCCTAGGAAGAGAATATCACCTAGTGCATTCACTAAGACCAAAGCTAAGACTAGTTGGACTTGGCGAGAGATGGTTACAAAACATACCGAGTTTAAATGGATTCCCAAAATCATTAACATGTGTGTTTCTAATGTATAATGTATGTGGAACCCTCTAACTCTTGGGTTCCACCTCTACTTCTATTCCACACATGTAAATGCATGTGTAATGCGGTGATCTGAGATCATCCTCTGGATTGTTGATAGCGGATGTTCCCGACACATGACAGGCAATCTCAAATTGTTATCAAACTTTGTTTCAAAGTTCATTGGCCTTTGTCGAGTTCGGGAATGATCACTTCGCAGCTATCATGGGCTACGGAGATTACATCAATGGGAACATCGAAATTAGCAGAGTTTATTATGTGGAAGGTCTCGGTCACAATCTCTTTTCAGTCGGTCAATTTTGTGATGGAGATTTGGAAGTTGCGTTTAGGGAGAAAACTTGTTTCATTCGTGATCTACAAGGAAACGATCTTATGTCTGGAAACCGCACATCAAGTCTTTACACAATATCAATGCAAGACATGATTGCTTCATCTCCCATCTGTCTACTTTCTAAGGCAACATCAACAAAATCTTGGTTGTGGCACCGTCGACTTTCACACTTAAACTTTCAAACCATAACCAATCTTGCGATACAAACTTGTTGAAGGACTTCCAAGATTTCGGTATTCTAAAGATCATCTATGCTCGACTTGTGAACAAGGAAAAAGCACTCGTGCTCACTTTCCTTCAAAGGTGGAACACGACTCGGCATGTGCTTCATCTTCTTCACATGGATTTGTGTGGCCCGATGCGTGTGCGGGCGATCAATGGCAAATGCTACATTCTTGTAATTGTCGATGACTACTCAAGATGGACTTGGGTTTATTTTCTTGAAGTAAAGATCAAGCTCCACAGATGATCATCACCTTTCTCACGAAAATTCAAGTTCGACTCGAAACACGATCGGACAAATCGAGCAGACGGAGGAACTGAATTTGTAAATCAAACTCTTCGTGAATACTATGAGAAAGTAGGAATTGAGCATCAAACATCAATTGCACGGACACCAGAACAAAATGGAGTTGTTGAAAGACGAAACCGTACGTTAGTGGAAGCTGCAAGAACGATGTTGATAAATGCAAAACTTCCAGATTACTTGTGGGCAGAAGCCGTGTCAACTGCATGCTACACTCAAAACCGTTCTATGATAACCAAACGCCACAACAAAACACCTTATGAGCTTATCCATAACCATAAACCGAATCTCAAACACTTTCATGTATTTGGTGCTCTCATTACCGAATAATGATCGTGATGACTTTGGAAAGCTCAAGGCTAAAGGCGACATTGGGTCTTCGTTGGATCTTGTGAAAATTCTAAAGGATACGGATGCGGAATCGTCGTACAAGGAGATTATGGAAGCGATTCATGCAAATTTCGATGAGCTTACGAAATGGCTTACGAGCAAAACGACTTGGAACCGGACATAACCGTCTAAACTTCCCCAAACCCCATCATCAATGAACCAAGCTTACGACTTACTCGTCAACAAATGGAACAACTATTTGCTCCTCTGTTTAGTGATGATATTGATCAACGTGCTCGGATGTATCAAATGTTTCCGCTGCTCAACTGATACAAATCAAATCCACGATACACCGCAACAACAACTCTTGTTGAAGAAGCACCTCAATTGATTCTACAACAACGGTCGAACAAACCGCATCCAATGACGCTGAACCGGTGATGATCTTACGAATCAAGATGTACCTACACCCATGATTATGATCCAAATCGTTCTTCAATCCTTTTGCTAATGAAGCGCCGCCGATGTTGCGGAATCATCTACAAGCCATTTGAATCCTCCTAATCGCATAATGTATATCAACATCAACCCTCCACACATCGTTGGACTAAAGACCATCCTCTTGTGAACATTATTGGAAACCCGAATCAACCGATCGTAACTAGACAACGCCTTGATGACGGTGAACATTGCATTTATGCACTTACCGTTTGCCAATCGAACCCAAAACATTAAAGAAGCAATGACTTATGACAACTGGATTGAATCCATGCAAGAAGAACTTAATCGGTTTAAATGTCTTAAAGTATGGGAATTGGTTGAAAAACCAACGGGGTCTATGTTATTGGTCTTAAATGGATTGGAAAAACAAGTTGGATCTTGAAGGTACGGTTATCGAAATAAGTCACGTCGGTGGCTAAGGGTTATAGACAAGAAGAGGGATTGACTTGAGGAATCATTCAAACGGTTGCTAGACTTGAGGTTGTACGGATTTTTACGGCATTCGCGGCTCACATGAACATCACGGTCTATCGGATGGATGTCAAAGCGCTTTTACGAATGGTAAACTAAAGGAAGCGGTCTATGTTAGTCGACGGAAGGATTTGTTGATCGAGTTCCCTAATCACGTCTACAAAGCTGAACAAGGCTCTCTGGTCTCAAACAAGCCCCTCGGGCGTGGTACGATGAGTTGTCATCCTTTCTCCTATCTCATAATTTTGTCAAAGGATCGGTCGACCCAACACTTGTTTATACAATATCACGGGAACACATTTTAATCGTTCAAATCTATGTGGATGACATCATTTTGGGTCAACACATAAAAAGTACTCAAACGCTTTTTCAAAACTTATGAAAACACATTTTGAAATGTCCATGATGGGTGAACTTACGTTCTTCTTAGGACTACAAGTTCATCAATCACCCGTGGTATTTTCTAAGTCGGTCCAAATATGCTCTTGAAATTTTAAACAAACATGGAATGCAAAGTTGTGATACCTATGCCACACCAATGGCACATACCAAAAATTGAATGATTTGCATGGGAAATTGGTTGACCCTACCAAATACCGAAGTATTATTGGGTCTCTCATGTATCTAACGACCGATGGACGACATTGTATTTCTTGTATATCTTTGCTCCCGTTATCGATCGCGACCAATGAAACTCACCTCTCGAGGCTAAAAGAATCCTCCGATACATCAAGGGAACCATTAATTTGGGGATACGGTATCCGAAGGATTACGGTTTTGAACTAATAGCTTTTTGAATGACGATCACGCGGGTTGCTTAGATTCTCGGAAAAGTACTTGGTGGTTTGCAATTCCTTGGTGATAAATTGGTGTCATGGCAATCGAAGAAACATGATTGTACATCGTTGTCCTCAACCGAAGCGAGAATATGTAGCCATGTCGTGTTGTGCTCAAGTCATTTGGATGAGAACACAACTCAAAGACTATGGTTACGTGTTTGACATAATTCGGTGTCTTGCGACAATCGAAGTGCTATTGCGATCTCGTGCAACACCGTTCAACATTCGAAGTCCAAGCACATCGATCTTTGATATCATTTCATAAAGGAGCATGTGGAAAAGTGGTACCGTTGAATTATATTTTGTGGTCTTGAACACCAACTGGCGGATCTTCTCACCAAAGCCTTAGCTCACGCTAGGTTTCTTGATTTGATCCACGGATTGGCATGAGGTGTTTGACTCGGAGGAACTGGATGAACTTTTAACACAATCTTAAAACCAGTCAAACACCAAAACCTCTTTTGTAAATAAATTTATCAAAAACAAAATAGAAAAATATAAAATCGATAAAATACAAAAATATTCTTCTATCTAAATTTCTTCAAACATTGCAAGTACAAATCTTCCGTCAACACTTTGCTCTATCAAACATTTCATTATTTTTCACGGACAAGTGTTGAGGGGGAGAATGTAAATATTTTTGAGTTTCATAAAACCTTGTACTTGCATGTTACCCAAATTGGTTGTATCTTTGATAATGGTGAATACGTTTCTTGTTTTAAAACACTCCTCGGACTCAAATTTGTAAAATTTCACTATTTATAAAGTCAAAGGGGAGTGTCGTCAAGTTTCTTTCCAAACATCACGTTTTGCTTAACATAAATGGAAGTTATGGGCTGTGGTTAAAAATGGTTGAGGTGGAGGGACTATTATTGTCAAAAGTAAAAACTTATTTTATACAAAACCCTTCACCTAATATTTCTTTTACATTTATTACATAGATTTAATTTTCACCAACCATAATCCACGCCTATCATTCAATCTCAAATCCGTGCTTCAATATTCAAATTTGTAAGTGTTAAAAGTTTCATTGTGTGATTACAAACATTGGTTTTAACCTTAAGCGATTTCAATGGTTAGATTTTCCAAAATGAGTGATTTTGTGTTCTTAACCTTACGCGTATAATGATGAATTTGGAAAATGATGTTTTGATGAAATGGTTTATGTTAAAGGTTAAAAATCATGTTCTATAATCATTTCCATCAAAGTTTTCAACCCATAAATTGTTTTTAATCATTTTCGTGATTTACGGTTTATGCGTGGAATTGAGGTTTTTCATGTGTGAGTGTTTGAGGCTAATTATATGCTTGGCATAGGTTTGTTACATTAACCAAATGCACCTTTGAATCAATTCCAGAAACATTAAATTTGCGGAATTAAGCTTTAGGGTTTATGAACTCGTATGTGACAACCCGTACTTTCAGGTCATTTCTTGACACAATTTATGCCTCATTATTTCAACATTTATCGTAAACTTGGTTTACTTGTTCCAAATTCGCGTAACCTTAAAGGTTTAGCGGCGAATTCATGATCATAACATCACGAACATTTCATATGGACTAAGATTAGTCTACATTTCATTGACATCATTTGCATCTCATTAGTTCATTCATGACATTTCATTTCACATTCAACGCGTAATTTTATATTTAATAATCGTTATCGCGTGAGTTATTATTTTGAATATTTAATCCATTATTTTCAAAATGATCCCGATGTATTTTTAAACTTACATTTAGTTTATAAAAACTATATTTTTAGTTTTCCTAGTGTTTCAAATTTATTTGGTACATAAATCGTTAAAGTTAAATTATTACGACGTATTTCTTAAAAATTATCGATAATTATTTTATCACTCAAATTTCACAAGGAATGTATTTTACAATTTTATTATCTCATTACATTCTATTTTGACCTATTAAAACTTTACTTGTACCAAAAACTACCATTTACCTTTACAAGTACATTTCCTACACAATTACTTACACATCTTTGACAAATTATACAAGTATATATACAATAATTATAAAAAAAAAAAATATATTTGAGAAACAAGATCCATGAAAACCGCCCTTGGGGGGTTGGGCATTAAATGAATTGGTAAAATTTTCTTGATTGTCCATATACATACTCCAAACTCATTTCTCTTATTCATTCTTCTCATTTTCTTTAATTGGTAAAGTGTGTTTCCTCTTGGTTTCTCTCTTCTCAAACCGGTTCTACAAGGTCTTTCAAGGGATCAAAAATTTTCTCAAGCAAGTGTTTTACAATCTAGTTTATACTCTTTATAAGGTTTTGAAATAAAAACCAAGAGTGTTTAGGTTTAACCTTGTTACTTGCACCTCATCATATTCACTTGTAAGCATGTTTCTTTCATTTTCATGTTTCCTTTTCATTTCATATTCATCTTTTCATTTTGGAGCAAGTATGCATGATATGTGATTTATACCATTTTTTTCATGATTTTATTAAGTATATATATATATTTGGTCATCCTATAATTATCCCCATGGTATTCTTTGGTCTTGATGGTGATTAGGAACCCATGACACCCTAAGAAGGTGTATGGTAGGATTAGATTAGCTTTGGAGTTGATTTGAAGGGATTAGAATAGGTTTTGTCCGAGAAAAACTATTTTCGATAACTATATATTTATGTTCTGTCCTTATTTCGATTTTCTGGAAAAACCGACGGTTGGTACGAAACTTTGGCCTTGATATTTAGAAAATATACTTTAAAACGAATCCGTGGCTTTTTGAGCGGATAAAACGGACTTATAACGAAGAAGTTATGGATTTTAAAGTTTGACGACGAAATATATTATTTTCGAAAATTTCAAGAAACTGTTTTTACATTGTTTGGGTCAAAACGAGCCTTAAGCTTCACAAATTATTTCGACTAGTCAAAAATATATTAGTTTACTTGATACGAAGCTAAGGACATATTATCGTGAAAAGCGGTTTAAAACGACAAAGATATGCACGTTTTCATAAAGTTGCCGTAACTATTATTTTCGAAAAACTATATTATTTTTACGTTACAAGTGTTACATTAGTTTATAACGACCATGTTTCTGGTTGTTTTTAACCATGATGTGAAACTTTTTGGAACGAATTGTCTTCTAGTAAAATCAAGTTCACCGGCCATATTTTTCAAAACAACAAGCTGTTTGTAAAGCGGAGTTATAGTAAATTAATTACGGATGTTCAAACTTGGCCGAAACTCATTTTCTGCACACAATTAGCAAAAATCACTATCTTTAACCCTTGATATCTTTATGATCGAGACCTTTTGGACGAAAACTCCTGAACTGAAACTTCTAGATATCGATACAAACTTTCCAAAACCGTCGAGTTCGTTCTCTAACGATCGACGTACACCATTTTACGACTAGTTTTCCAAAGCCATTTTGTTACTTTCATGAAAATTCCGGCGACATTGTTTTGCGACGAAAAGTGATAATTTCACCAAAATCATTATAAAACCATTGTAGGATGACATTTTGACGTAAAACTTGAAAAGTGATTTTGATTGGTCAAGGCGTCAAAAGAGTATTTTTCGACGACAAGTAATATTTTCAAAACTCGCAAATGGTATAAATGACATACGAAGTGCATGCATATCATAACATTACATTGCAACTCATTACATGTCATATCATTCACAATAGGTCAAGATTAACGTATCACATTACATCTCGGTGTACTCACTTTTGTCTTCGCATCATTCCACCAAGTGAGTTTCATAGCCCCATTTTTGTTTTTGCTTTCATTAAACTCTTTGGGGAGATACATGCTCAACTATTTTATGACTATCATGATTATTTGAAACTACATGCTTAACGAACTTAATGTTTAGTCATATCTTATATCATAAATCATCATTGTCTTGGGATTATCATTGTCTTTGAATGTCTTGGGATTATCATTGTCTTTGAATGTCTTGGGATTATCATTGTCTTTGAATGTCTTGGGATTATCATTGTCTTTGAATGTCTTGGGATTATCATTGTGTTGAATGTCTTGGGATTATCATTGGGTTTGAATGTCTTGGGATTATCATTGAAATGTCTTGAATGTCTTGGTATAATTATGTCAAGTAAACATTGATACATTAAGTCATGCATTATTATGTGAATTCATTTGACATCATGCGCTTGAACATAAACTATATACATTTTGGCAATGGGTTGTGAACACACAGTTGCAAGTTTTGTATGGGCGGAACTTGGGCCGAGTGGATTCTGATGCCTTTCTTTGCATAAACGATTTTGAAAGGCTTTACATTTCAATTCAAACTCTATGAACTCACTCAACCTTTGTGTTGACACTTTTAGCATGTTTTATCTCGGTATCTAAGGCATTCACTTCATGGCATGCATTTGGACACATCATGGAGTCGCGATGACGACGCGTCTCACTTGGGTTTTACGTGCTTTAAAACATCGTTTGAATTGTAACAAACTTATTTCCGCACAAGTTGATTTACATTTGGGACCTACTTTGTAAACTCGATTATTTTATTAAATCAAACGATGTATTTTCCAAACGACACTTTAGGTCGTTCAATATAACTGTGATTGTGATGCTATGACGATCAATCCCGAAATTCCATTCATTGCAAAACAGTAATTTGGGGTGTGACAGATTGGCATCGAGCTTGATTATAGAGAACTAGGTTGCATCATTGACCCTAGACTATAACTACATCACCATAGCATCTCATCATTTCATCATAAGTGCATGTTCACTTCACATGCGGTTTATCGTACATTTTCGAGTTATTCACTTTCATTTCATATCGATTGTCACATGGATGCCTTTTAATGCCCATTCCATTATCTTCTTCATACTCGAATGTGGTGAATGCCCGTCATTCCCTATCACAATTTTAACATCAGTTGACTTAACACCAAACATCATATGAGTCGATTAGTCCAAGCATTGCATAGTTACTCCTAAATTATACATAGCCCGATCACCTATGTCTAATTCGGGAAGAATCATGCAATGAAGGGAGTAGTAGTCTCATATGAGTAAGCAATCCGTAATCGAGCCAAATTTTCAAAAGATTTTCTTCAAACCACTTGTTTCCGGTTTGATCCGCGTGGCAGTTCTTGTTTGATGAGTTGCAAAGATCGAGCTAGAAACAAGTCGTTACCTAAACCGATTTAGCCTAATCTCATGACGGTTCTTGTTTGATGAGTTGTGAGATTAAGTAAAATCGGTTACCAAAAAGTCTTTTGAGGGTTTTGCTCGAGAATGGAAAGTTTGCCACATCAAACCCTAACCCGAGAGACCAACACGAACCGAATTCGTGGATGAATTCCTTTTTGGATGGGCGAATGTGACAACCCGTACTTTCAGGTCATTTCTTGACACAATTTATGCCTCATTATTTCAACATTTATCGTAAACTTGGTTTACTTGTTCCAAATTCGCGTAACCTTAAAGGTTTAGCGGCGAATTCATGATCATAACATCACGAACATTTCATATGGACTAAGATTAGTCTACATTTCATTGACATCATTTGCATCTCATTAGTTCATTCATGACATTTCATTTCACATTTAACGCGTAATTTTTATATTTAATAATCGTTATCGCGTGAGTTATTATTTTGAACATTTAATCCATTATTTTCAAAAATGATCCCGATGTATTTTTAAACTTACATTTAGTTTATAAAAACTATATTTTTAGTTTTCCTAGTGTTTCAAATTTATTTGGTACATAAATCGTTAAAGTTAAATTATTACGAAGTATTTCTTAAAAATTATCGATAATTATTTTATCACTCAATTTTCACAAGGAATGTATTTTTACAATTTTATTATCTCATTACATTCTATTTTGACCTATTAAAACTTACTTGTACCAAAAATTACCATTTACCTTTATTTGTACATTTCCTACACAATTACTTACACATCTTTGACAAATTATACAAGTATATATACAATACATTATTAAAAAAAAAAAAATATCTTTGAGAAACAAGATCCATGAAAACCGCCCTATGGGGGTTGGGCATTAAATGAATTGGTAAAATTTTCTTGATTGTCCATATACATACTCAAACTCATTTCTCTTATTCATTCTTCTCATTTTCTTTAATTGGTAAAGTGTGTTTCCTCTTGGTTTCTCTCTTCTCAAACCGGTTCTACAAGGTCTTTCCAAGGGATCAAAAATTTTCTCAAGCAAGTGTTTTACAATCTAGTTTATACTCTTTATAAGGTTTTGAAATAAAAACCAAGAGTGTTTAGGTTTAACCTTGTTACTTGCACCTCATCATATTCACTTGTAAGCATGTTTCTTTCATTTTCATGTTTCCTTTTCATTTCATATTCATCTTTTCATTTTTGGAGCAAGTATGCATGATATGTGATTTATACCATTTTTTTCATGATTTTAGAGTATATATACATATTTGGTCATCCTATAATTATCCCCATGGTATTCTTTGGTCTTGATGGTGATTAGGAACCCATGACACCCTAAGAAGGTGTATGGTAGGATTAGATTAGCTTTGGAGTTGATTTGAAGGGATTAGAATAGGTTTTGTCCGAGAAAAACTATTTTCGATAACTATATATTTATGTTCTGTCCTTATTTCGATTTTCTGGAAAAACCGACAGTTGGTACGAAACTTTGGCCTTGATATTTAGAAAATATACTTTAAAAGCGAATCCGTGGCGCTTGAACGGATAAAAGCGGACTTATAACGAAGAAGTTATGGATTTTAAAGTTTGACGACGAAATATATTATTTTCGAAATTTCAACAGATGCTGTTTTACATTGTTTGGGTCAAAACGAGCCTTAAGCTTCACAAATTATTTCGACTAGTCAAAAATATATTAGTTTACTTCGATACGAAGCTAAGGACATATTATACGTGAAAGCGGATTTAAAACGACAAAGATATGCACGTTTTCATAAAGTTGCCGTAACTATTATTTTACGAAAAACTATATTATTTTTACGTTACAAGTGTTACATTAGTATAACGACCATGTTTCTTGCGCTTTTAACCATGATGTGAAACTTTTGGAACGAATTGTCTTCTAGTAAAATCAAGTTCACCGCCATATTTTTCAAAACAACAAGTTGTTTGTAAAGCGGAGTTATAGTAAATTAATTACGGATGTTCAAACTTGGCGAAACTCATTTTCGCACACAATTAGCAAAAATCACTATCTTTAACCCTTGATATCTTTATGATCGAGACCTTTTGGACGAAAACTCCTGAATCGAAACTTCTAGATATCGATACAAACTTTCCAAAACCGTCGAGTTCGTTCTCTAACGATCGACGTACACCATTTTACGACTAGTTTTCCAAAGCCATTTTGTTAATTTCATGATTTTTCCGACGACATTGTTTTGCGACGAAAAGTGATAATTTCACCAAAATCATTATAAAACCATTGTAGGATGACATTTTGACGTAAAACTTGAAAAGTGATTTTTGATTGGTCAAGGCGTCAAAGAGTATTTTTCGACGACAAGTAATATTTTCAAAACTCGCAAATGGTATAAATGACATACGAAATGCATATCATAACATTACATTGCAACTCATTACATGTCATATCCTTCACAATAGGTCAAGATTAACGTATCACATTACATCTCGGTGTACTCACTTTTGTCTTCGCATCATTCCACCAAGTGAGTTTCATAGCCCCATACTTTTTAATGTTTTTATTAAATGTTTTGGGGAGATACATGCTCAACTATTTTATGACTATCATGATTATTTGAAACTACATGCTTCATCGAACTTAATGTTTAGTCATATCCAATATCATAAATCATTGAATTTGAATGTCTTGGGATTATCATTGTCTTTGAATGTCTTGGGATTATCATTGTCTTTGAATGTCTTGGGATTATCATTGTCTTTGAATGTCTTGGGATTATCATTGTCTTTGAATGTCTTGGGATTATCATTGTCTTTGAATGTCTTGGGATTATCATTGGGTTGAATGTCTTGGGATTACCATTGAACCGAATGTCTTGGTATAATTATGTCAAGTAAACATTGATACATTAAGTCATGCACTATTATGTGAATTCATTTGACATCATGCGCTTGAACATAAACTATATACATTTTGGCAATGGGTTGTGAACACACAGTTGCAAGTTTTGTATGGGCGGAACTTGGGCCGAGTGGATTCTGATGCCTTTCTTTGCATAAACGATTTTGAAAGGCTTTACATTTCAATTCAAACTCTATGAACTCACTCAACCTTTGTGTTGACACTTTTAGCATGTTTTATCTCGGTATCTAAGGCATTCACTTCATGGCATGCATTTGGACACATCATGGAGTCGTGATGACGACGCGTCTCACTGGGTTTTACGTGCTTTAAAACATCGTTTGAATTGTAACAAACTTATTTCCGCACAAGTTGATTTTCATTTGGGACCTACTTTGTAAACTCGATTATTTTATTAAATCAAACGATGTATTTTCCAAACGACACTTTAGGTCGTTCAATATAACTGTGATTGTGATGCTATGACGGTCAATCCCGTAATTTGAATTCCATTCATGATACATTTGCAAACAACTCATATAGCAAGATAAAATTTGGGGTGTGACACTTACGCGTAAGGGGTCTACAATGGGAATCTGGCGTATCACAGTGAAGGATATGTAAACTTGATATCTACGCATAAGGCTTACTCTTACGAGTAAACCTTACGCGTAAGTCCTTAACCTACGCTCATGCGTAAGCTTTGTGCTAAGAGTCCATTCCTACGCATAAGCTTTCTTACGCCTATGAGTGACTCTTACGCATAAGCTTAATCCTACGCGTATGGTTACACTGTTTATGCATAAGCTTACAATCCTACGCTTAAGCCAAAATTGTATCTAAACTTATGAAATGTTACGCGTACAAACTTGTAATAAGTTACTCATAACGTCATAAAACCAAAATGTCACTAATAAGCACAAATGGTTAAAATGTTGTGTGAATGAGTGAAGAATTTGGACTTTAAAATTCAAAATTAAGATTCTCACGTAACTTATCACGTAAACTTTGGACTATTGGACAACATGTGACTTTGGACTCGTAACATTCATTAACATAACAAATTCAATAATTGGACAATCAAATCAACTTTTGACTAACATAATGTCTTTCAATATGTTGGTTCTTTTGTCTCAATACCTTTCAGATCACGATATGGACGTTATCTTGGAAAATGTCAACGCACCAAATGAGCTCACAATGGAAGATATCTTCCCAACTGATTACAGCAAGACAATTGGAAAGAACAACCTCAAGGTCGATTTTGAGAACTTCACGTGCTCAGAGTCTTCATGCAGGATCGCTTTGGATATTCTCAAGACTCATCCCTACAACAACATGCTTACAAACTCTGCAACTGTGCCAGAAATCTACATTCATCAATTTTGGCACACAATGAAAAGGGTGGATGGTCAAGACGCTGTCACCGTGGCCCTTAATCATAAGGAAGTCACCGTTACTGTTGCAGATCTTCGTTCAATTCTTCTTCTACCTGCTATCGAGGCTGCTGACTATGTGGCAACTCCAAGTGAAGAGGCTACCATTCAATTCATGATCGACATTGGACATGATGAAGCTGCCGGAGTTATCACCAGACATTCCTCTGTAGATCTGAAGAATATTCCTCAACCTTGGAGAACATCAGATATTATGATCGCCAAGTCGTATGCGGAAGAGGCGGCATCGCGAGCATCCCAAACTTATGCATCTACAAACCTTCTGGGGCATGGTCAACAAGCAACACATCGACTTTGCTAGTCTGATATGGGAAGACATGATGTCCCATCTCAAGAAGCCCGGGACAAAAGTTCCTTTTATCAGATACACTAAGCTGTTGATCCAAAACATTCTTGGGAAACATCGGGACATTCCCTTGAGACTTAACGACCCCAACAATCACTCTGTGTTGTATGAGCCCACATTAAACATTGTCAGATTCAAAGACTCATCAACAAAAAAGCAAGGAGCAGTGCTACTGGATTGCCTTCTCACCGATGATATCAAAAGTCTACCATCGTATTGTTGATACCTTGAACATGTAAGCAAAGGCAAAGTAGGGTTTATGGATGAAAAGACTTCTGCTATTCCTACCAAGAAGACACGAAGGTCTAGCAGCGCTGGAAGCGTAGAAAGCACTGGGAATGCCCTCAAGTATCCTAAAAGGCATCCAAGCCTCAAAATAAAAGTCCCATCTAAGGGTGCCATCCCTAATCCTAAACCGACACTTAAACTAGAGGACGAAGACTCTGAGGATACTGAGTCTGATGAGGTGGTTCGCTATTCTGAATCTGCTACTGATGAAACAACCTCGCTGAGGTCCGATGACTAACCACCCAGTCCCAAATCAGACAAGGGAAAGACTCCAGTTGCTGAGGAAGAAGAAGAAAGTTCTGATGATGAACCACATGATGAAGAGAGAGATTACCACAAGACTCTCAAGCAGCTAAGGTTACAACATGCTGCTGCTGAATTCAATCATCAACAAACTAGAGGCCTTAGAGATTCCAGTAGTGGTGCACTAACCACACCAGTTCTTGATGCGGTTAATCAACCCGATAAGGGAACTGGTACCACCACTATGGAATCAACAGAGCAAGAGCAGCAAGAGGATGAAATCATATTCGACTTTGAAGAAGAGGAACATGAGAAGAATTAGAAGATAACCAATGAAGACGTAGAGGAAGCGACTAGGGAAAAGGCTGAAGAAGAAGCTAGGGCTAAAGCTGCTGAGGAAGAAAGGATTCGAAAAGAGGCTGACAATTATATTCGCGATAATCCTGATCATAACCTTGAACAAACTTCGGAGCCACCTAAAGACCCAGAGCAATCTCATAACTCATCTTAATTTGATTCATCAACTCATTCATCACCACCACCATCCAAAGATGCTACCACCATATCATCATCCAGATCAGTCAAGAAACCCACTGACACTTGGGCATCACGTGCCAAGACCAAGATTGTTAAGGCTGTCAGGCAAGCAAGGAAACGAAACGTGGTAAACAAGAAGTTGAACCAGCTGGCTGACAAAGTTAACTTACCCGGAAATTTGATGAACGAGTTTTCGGAGGAAAGAGACCAGATCCAGCAATTCCTCAACCGAGATATTCAGGGTGAAATGGAAAATACGATTAGGGACTACACTCATAAGTTCCTTCTCGACACCATCCCTGGAGTCACAAAAGAAATGTTCGCAAGACAACTCTACCCATATCTGATGTCATTGGTCAAGCAAACACTTTCTTCTACACCAGAAATGATGCAAATCCGACCAGTTCCACCTCCTGTTGTCACTGAAGCTGATCTGATTTCAAAATTGATTATGCACACTATAAGAAAAGGTGGTTTTTGGGATGAAACTTTTTTGAGACAGTCAAAGAATCGTGCCAAATACACGTATTTGGCACTTCTTGCATAAGCGTGCCAAAAAAATAGGTATTTGGGACGGCTATTAAAAAATCGTTCCAAATACGTAGACATTTGGAACGGTTTCAAATATTGGTGCCACATACATGTGTATTTGGAACACTTTGAGTTAATGGTGCCAAATACTTATGTATTTGGGATGGTTGGCACAACTGGTGCCAAATGTGTATATGTATTCAGAACGGTATTTAATGTTGGTTCCAAATACTTATGTATCTGGAACGGTTGGTACCACCGGTGCCAAATACATATATTTATTTGGGACATTTTCTTGGATGTTAATAATGAATCAAAAACATATATACATGAAGGGAATGCAATCCCCATGGAATTTCTATCGATTTGTGCTAGTATCAAATACTTTTGTAATTGGAATAAGTTTTATATGAGTTACATAAAATAAAAATATATTTGAGGCAATTTTTATAAATTGTTTCAATTTCTTATGTATATCTTTCTTTTGTATATCTTTAGAAGTGACCCGATTTACACTTTGACCGAGCCCGATTATATTTATTTCGTCTAATACTTATCCGTAATTGAGCGATAAAATCACGAAAGTCAAACGGAGCGTAAACTATAAATACTAAAGAAAAAAAGATAATTATCTTGTTAAAAAAACAAGATTTTGATGGAAATCGATTTAGTGGATAAAACATACATACAGTAATCTTAAGTTTTTTATTTTTATTTTTTATTTTATTTTTATTTTTTTATTTTTTTTTACAATGTATGAAATTATAACGGGAAGTGACGGTGCGTCTAACCAGTGGATGCAGTGATTATGGTTGCATTTCTATGGAATTTAACTTGAATCCGAAAGCGGTTTGAGATCTATAAGCAATACAGCAAGCCATGTTTTTTTTAACTCGAATAGGTGTAAGAATCACTTCATTCATAAAAAATTTTGTATGATAATTATGCGGCTTAACTGAGGCACCTCCTGACCATTTTTGATACATTTTTCGGCCAACCCCCAAATGTGTAGCGAGTAAGTATGAATCCTAGACATATTGCGAGAAAGTTATATCGAGGCTTACAACTAAGCTATTTGATTATGGTTATTCATATTATGTATATCGATACTTAAATAGTAACCATATACTTTTTTTATAAGGTTGTTGTGAATTTCTACCTATCAATACTTTTGACATGTTCTACCCAAAAGGGTTGGCGAGAAAAAAACGAGAGAGCAATTAGCTAGCGAGGGGAGAATAAAAATTTTGGTCAAACTTTAACAAACTTTTGGCGAGGACATGCGTTGAACCTTTCTTGTTCAGGTGTTTCAGATTAGCAAAATTTTTGTCGTTTAGTGACTTTTGCCTCGCCAAAAGTTGGTCGCCCGTTCTCATGTTTGTTGTAGTGTTTATTGGTTTTTCATGATAAAAAGTGATTAAGATACTTCTTGAAGTCGAATCGATTACATTAAAAATATAAAAAGTCGAACCGACGTGCTCGATTATCAGATTTAATATTGTCACCGTGCCAAATACATATGTTTTTGGAACTCACTTAAAGAAATTATTTTATAAAATTATCTTAAACACATAAAATAATTTCCTTAAGAAAATCCATCTATTATTTTCATTCCCTCCATTGTTTTCATTTCCTCCAAACTTTTCCCTCCAACCCAATGCAATCCCGAGTTTCACTCCTCATAAATCGTAACTGTGATTCCAAAATTACTATAAAATCTCATTACTATATATTGGATTCAAGCCAGGGAATTTCCCCAAAAATTATCCATCACCATAGGTCACACGGCAAAGTAATTGGGCATCTAGGGTTTAATAGTTTGAGGTATGAAATCAACCATGTCTATTATTGAATTGATTGACAGTGTGATTTATTTGTGGCTCTTTGTATTTGAAATCGATCTCTTGAGTGATTTATTTATTTAATTACTAGAAATTAGTTTGATTTTTTAATTAAGCATGTTGTATGTGTGAATTAAATTAACATAGTTATATTTGATAATCAATAATTTGTATGAAATGTATGTTTATACTTATTGGAGATGTTAAGATGTAAGCTTCCATCGATTTTGATGTTCTTATAAATACTTAAAATTGTTGCTTTTGTATCTTCTAATCAACTATGTGTAGATTTATTATTTTAATACCATAAATGTTTATGATAACATATTGTTTGAATGATATTCTAGCTATTTGTGAACTATAATCCCGAAACGATGAATGAGATTTTTTGAATTGGTGTTTTATAAGTAGCTACCAGTTTTATTACGTTTACACCTTTTACATGGTTAGTCTCTGGGGTTTGGCATTGCTTGGTTATAGTACGAATAGTTATCGGGTCGGGTTAGGGTTGAATTGTTTTTGTTATCGGGTTATCGGGTCGGGTTAGCGTTGAATTATTTTTGTTATTTGGTCAACCCGATAAGACCCGAAATTTATTTTCTAAAAATTCTTTTCCAAAAGTTTTATATGCCCACTAGCTTTTGCAGTCGCTATACAAGTACAAAACAAATTTAAGTCTAAGTTTATCATGGTTGCAGTCGCTACACCTACAAGCACTAAACAAATTTTGACAGTAACTCATTTTGTTTTTTGACAGTAACTTAAGGTGTTTTGGTAAGAAAATGAGTAAACCGTTACATGGTTAGTTTTTGAGTTGTTTTTTATAAATAGGTTTACAGTACCAAAAAAGAAAACAATACAAAAGACCCAACATATGGGTCATATAACTCACTTAGACCAAAACAGCCACCTGATGCCACACATTCTTGTCCAAATCTAATGCTATCACCATGTCCCAGTCCCAATGGTAATTTGAATAATGTGATAGACTTTATGCATTAACATATGTTCAAATAAAAAATCTGTAACGAGCATTCACTATATTATATTGTACTCGCTTATGCATATCTATATAAACTATTACTGAGTATGAAACAAGAAATATGTATCTTTATATCACAGTAATACTAAAGAATTTGTTGAGTTTAATCGAAAATTCAAAAAGCATTGATATGTAATTAAGGCACATGAGCCAAAATGAGTAGAACCTGGGACACCATTAAATTCTCACAAACACTTATAATCATATTATCAAAGACCACACTAAAACACTAAAATATACCCGTTTTTCATACCTGCATCTATACTCACATAGTGGAAAAACAAACAAGCACCACAATACATTAAATTTGTTGTAGAACGCGTAAACCATGAGCTTTACTGAGTCACTAACTGGACCAGTACAGGGGCTTTTCTTTAAGTATGTGTTGTATGAACAAATATAGGAGTAGAGGGGCTGCTCTTTAAGTATGCATTGTATGAACCATTTAGATACTATATTCGCAGCTTGTTTTTGTTACACGTGGCAAAATGTTCTCATTTTTAACATACTATTTGGCATTGCTTATTAAATTTAGTTATAGTTTTAGAACACATAAGTATTAGGACTATTCTTTAAGTATGCGTTATACCAATATCATACATGCTTATATTAACAACTTCTACCAGAACTCACTAACAAATATAGCAGTACACGGGTTGTTCTTTTAGTATGCATTATACAAACCATTTAGATACTATATTTGCAGCTTGTTTTTGTTACATGTGGTTATCTGTTCTAATTTTAAAACACTCTTTGGGATTTCTTAGTAAAGTTTTTTGTAGTTTAGAATAAATAAGTATAGGGGTTGTCCTTTAAGTATGTGGTATACCAATCTTAGAAGTGATTATCTTTAAAACTTGTACTAGAAATCAGTGAAAATATATAGCAGTGGATGTTCATTAAGTATGTGTTATACTAAATTATAATACTTGTTCTTTTTATTCAAGTCATTGGTCTTAAAAGTCCTTATTTCTTTGTAGGTTTTATCATGGCAGCAAGAAAGAGACGACGCACCTATACTTTCATGTCTGAAGTGCCACAAGCAACTCGGGAAAACAACGAAAGTCAAGAGGTGGACACAAATGTCTCTCTTCAGATTCCTACGGAACACAATAAGGATATTCATTTAAAGAAAAAATTTTCATTGATCTAGTGGGCTCTGATGGACACGGAAGTGTCAAGACTTTTGGTGGAGGAGTATCGACTCGTGATGTTTTCAGGGCTCACTCAGCATTAAGAAATACGACCTCTTCAGATGCAATAGAAAGGATGGTTCAAGCTCAAGTAGATGCACAGTTAGAGACTAAGGTAGCTGAGCGAGTAGCAGATCTAGTAGCAGAGTAAGATGCACAAATAGAGACTAAATTATCAGTTTATATTTCTAATTATGAAAAAGCGCAAATGGAGTGGTTTAAGAAACTAGAATTACTGCTAGGAAGGGAGTTACCACCTCCGCCGGGTCATCAGGCAACTAGGTCTGCATCAAGTGTCGATGATCAGGTATATCTCTAATTAGCTATTCCTAATGTATTCTAGCTTCTATTGAACTTGCATCAAACTATGAAATGATCAACTGAATTTTTTAGGTCCGAACTACATCAAATGAAAATTGATAAAAGAGTTAAGATATATTTGAAAATGTATTCTAGCCTCTATTGTACATCTGAATTTTGTTGTGGTTTGATCTTAGGTCTGTCTAGTAATTTTCACTTTTGCCTTTGTCCACTTTTGGCTTTGCTAGAGTATGGCTTATTGCCAATTTGCTTCAGACTTTGAAGTCTTCTGGTCCTATGTTTGTTTTTAGTCCCGTGAGATAGGTTTCATTTTAGGTACGACATAGTATTGTCTTCTTTTTGTTGGTTTGAGGTTCCCCCGTTGGGGTGGGGTTAAAAGTAGTTTCATTTGATTAGTTTAGCACAAAGTCATGGTTTGGCTTGTTACTTGATGACAGTACCAAGACCTGTTACAAAATGTAAAGGTAATCCTCTATTTTTTTGGGCAACTAGTAGTAGAGTTTCCATTTGATTTGTTCAGCACACATTCATGGTTTAGCTTGTTACTTGATGAAAGTACCAAGACCTATTTCAGAATGTAAAGCTATTACTTTATTTGTTTGGGTAACTGGTAGTAGGGTTTGAATTTTATTAGTTCAGCTCACATGGTAACTGAGGTTATGGCTTTGGACATTGTTACTGATCATTAATTTGTGGCTGCAAATAATTCTTTTATAATCTTTACATTGCTATTTTCTATATCGAAGTTTTTTCTTGTTTCATATATATTTCTAATGTTGGAAAATTATATATGTAGGGTATATGAAGAAGACATGATAAAGAAGACGTGATCCGACAAGCTTTATTCGTTTCCGTTAGTAATAAATCATCTTAGTAATTTATTTTGAGTTCTAGTTATGACTTTTTCATTCTAAAGACCATGGTTTATAATGATGTTGGACGTATTGTTTTTTACTTTATGGTATTCAAGTGACTATCGACTTGATTTTATTGATGATTAATAAAAATTGAGTTCAATTTATTTTTGATTGAATTATATTTTTGAGAAATTGAATAGTTGGTTGATGCGATGACTATAATTGACGAATGCAAAACCGTGCCAAATAACTTTTATAACGAAGGAAAAATGTGCCAAATGTTATTTGGCAAGGTGGATAAAAATGTGCCAAATACGTTTGGCACAAAAAATGGAACCATGCCAAATACGTTTGGCACGGTAGATAAACCGTCCTAGTTAATTTTGGCACGGTAATAAAAACTGTACCAAATAAGCATTCGGCACGGGAAATAAATTAGTACCAAATACGCATTTGGCACGGGATACAAAAGTGTGACGAATGCTCATTTGGAACGGAAGATTATTAGTCGTGCCAAATTCCTCTCTCATGGCACCCCAAAGTTAAACCGTCCTAAGAATCATTCCAAATACTATTTAGCACGGTTTTAACCCGATCCAAATGTATTTGGCACCCTCATATTTAGGACGGAGCCAAAAGTGTGCCAAAGCCGTGCCAAATAGCATTTGGACGGCTTTTTGAGTATTTGGCACGGTTTTCCACCCTCCCAAATACCCCCTTTTCTTGTAGTGGCAGATGTCTTCCCGATCTGGAACTTTCACTTCTGATGATTCAAAATTTTTTGAAGCATTGCTGGCATATCAACTAAAGCAAACTTGCAAGGAAGGAGGTGGTCAAGAAAAGAGACCAAGAGACGGCGATGATGCGGACAAGGATTACGAGCCTAAGCGTCCAAAAGAAAGCGGTGAATCCTCATCTATGCCTCCACCACCCCAAGGACCACCACCACCACAAGCTCTTCTCAACGACCTCCTGCTAGTGATAAACCTTAGGACTCTGAGTCTCCACCGCCATCGGAGAAAACTGGTGATCATTTACAATACACCGGTGGTGATGACGAAGAGATTCCTGAGCCCTAACAACCGCCCTCATCAACACCATCAACCAAGCAACAATCAGCATCATCCTCTAAGCCAAAGAAGAAAAAGTCTACCTCAGTTGTATCATGGTTGGATGAAGATGACACTGATGAATACGAATGGTTTTCCAAGCTTGTTGATGCCACCCTCGATTACCGGAAGGCCGAGAACCGGTAGATGGTCGAACCATGGGGCACGTCAAGATTATTCAAGATAAGTTCAAAGGGAAGAAGATGACGAAAGGGGAGTTACGCCGAATCAAGAACGATGCGTTTCAAATGCTTAAGGACAGCTCCGATAGTGCTATTGAAGTCGAATATCATCTCGACAACATCACACGAGCTATGTCCAACAATATTGATTGGCTCAACCCTGAATCTAACATCGACTTCACAAGACCAGACAAGACTCCATACTACACTGACTAGACCAAGCCACTACCAACCATTGGTCGACCAGATCAACAAAGGATTCCCTACCAATACTTCTTCAACAACGACACGGAATTTCTTCAACATGGTAGCGATGTAAGCAAAAATACGCTCGTCGCTCACCTTCAACATCCGGCGTGATCTTTTCCAATAATGTTGCCATCAAGGAAGAAGCCACAAGAATGTTTGTTGATAATGTGGTGAATTATGATCTCGATGCAGATGGAATTCATCATTGGCTTGAGCGAAGAAGACTATACTCTGATGCCAGGGTTCTAAAATCAAACAAAGAGGTGTCTGGTGACAAACGGATCGTTGCTATCATGAATATCGGTTTGGCTACGGTGGGACTACTCATTCCTAGAAGAGATCAAAGTCAAACGCCAAGACGAGCAAGAATATGATTTTACTGAAGCTGATTTTCCGATATTGTCGCTCAACGACATTGAAGACATGTATCTGGCTAAGGTACAAGGTCGGATGCGACATTTCTCCACCAACATCCATCTCCAGTACATCAAGTCTTTGTTGATATTCATAAGAAGCATAGTGATCCATGAACGTGTTGAAGACCTTCAACTTGCCGTGGAATCATACCAGAAACGAGTCAATCTCACTAAACCATTGCTACATTTTCCCGATATCAACCAACTCTCTCAGTACACCATTGTGAAGAAACCAAAGTTTGGAGTAATTTACCTCAGTGAACTTCACCATAACTGTTAATGGCGTGCAATGAGCTTCACAAGTTTTGTGATCATACACTGAAGAAGGTTCGTGATGGGTTAGCGTATCAGTTGAAGGAGATTCATGAAAGCATTGAGTCGAAGAAGCGGTGGAATTCTAGAGAAAAGAGGGATGTGAAGAAGATTATCAAAAGGATTGATGAAAGGCTGTTTCACCGTGATCAGATGCGGAATTTGGAGAGTTTTGTGGGTGGACGACAGAGTTTCCCTCTTACGTGTAGCTTGTGCACACATAACAATGTACAACCCGTACTTGTAATGAAAGGACCCTGTGGTACGCTTCAGTGCCACAATCCTATAAAAGGAGCGAAAGCTTCTTACTTTTGAGTAAAACTTATCAAAACTTTCATTTTTCAAAGTTTTGCTCAAAAGAACAAGTACTTCCCCTTATGTTTTCAAAACCTCAAAAGTTGATATTACTTGTTGAGGGGGACTATTTGCTAACAAATCTTTGTTCACAAAACTTTCTTCGTGGAAATCTTCCCACAAAACTCAAAATGGACATATTCGATATCAAAATTTCATCAAAAATAACATTTATATGCCATTTTTTAGGGGGAGAAAAATTGTGTGATACAAATATGTTGTAAATATGATGGAATATTCGTGTGCTAAGACTTAACCCATGAATTGAGGAGATCTGAACTGTCATACATCAAAAGATTTGTCTTCAAAGACTTATCCGAGTAGATTGTACCTTTTAGAAACACCGATAGACATGAACTTTGTGGGTTTGACAACCTTTGAGGTTTGTCCACACCTTCAAGGTAGTTAATAGAGCTAGTTGTCACCTAAAAGCGACAATGTAACTCTTTAACTATGCAACGTAACTTAGTGTCTCGCGGGAATTGTCTATCTTGAGTTGATCAATTCAAAAGTCGACCTCTACCCTCATGTCGATTTACGTCAAAATACTTGAGCACATGTGGAGGGAGTATTTCGAAAATACAAAACTCAAGTGTTACAAAATGTTTTCACTCATAAACATTTTGAGATATTTCGAGAAAATGGTTTTATGGCAACTTAGGATAGTCATGGAGTTATAAGGTGACCAAGGTTAGGAATAATTGTCCTATGATCCGCCAGAGCCGAAGGGATCTACCCAAGGACACCACCAATAGTTAGAAATTAGAAGTCCTTAGGTATGATTAAAGTCGTCATGGACCCAGTGACGCATGCACTAAACCTTCTTAGCCACTCAAGTTTCTCTCAGCGAGCTTGTTTCATTCTCACGAGGAACCCTACGTAAACTATCGGCTTTCTCTTAGAGATTCTTGGTATTGAAGAAGGAGACCTCTCCCAGTCTCCGCTCCGGAAAACCAAGGCGCACTATTGAGTCTAGAGCCACGAGATTCATCAAAAGATCTCTTAGGAACACTTAACATTTCATCACTTGTCGTTCAACATTAAGGGCCATGGTGACAACATATCGAGTCCTTCAGATCTTAGCAATGCAGCCGAGAGCATTTATGAGAGGTTCACATTGTGATCTCGGTGATTGAATGGAAACTCCGCGGGTCAACATCAAACGACTCGACGGCGGATCGCCGGTAACTCCTCGTGGGTTACGCTTAGTGATGTCTCAAGCGGTCTGATCGTGAGGTGATGCTTGATGTACCTCAACTCACACAATCTTAGGTTTACTTCGGTACATCGTGTTATCCTACTTGAGGACTCCAGTTGGAACAACCTTTGCTAGAATTAGAGATGTGTTTTCACACTATCTCATTAACACGCTCGAGTTCGAACTTGTAAGTCTTTGGAAATCCCGCTAAGGAGATTCCTTTCAAGAATCGAGTCACGAAGATGTGGGTCATTACTTGAACTTGTTCAATGTAATGCCAACATCCCTTATGGGATTCGGACGGTGATTCACCCGACTAAGGTGAATGGAATCAAGACATTCATCGGAAAAACAATCGTAATGGTCAATTCTCTAAGAAACGATCACGGTGATCGATTGGTTTTATCACTAACCCATTCTTATGTTTTCTTCTTATGGATGCTCACGGGAGATGATCGTCTGATTCACCACATGCTCATACCAACAACAACACAATTTGAAGTTCTCTCGAAGGCAACACAAAAGTCGAATGATTCTTCCTCAAAGCCAAAGAATTTACAAAGTTTAAAGACTTGAGAACTACATCAAAGCGAAATCCAACGTTAAAGGCGTGTGAGCATGTTGGAGAAAGGCGTGGAGACACCTAAGCAACGAAGCGGACACGATGGAACAACAACAACATAAAATCACCATATCCACACGGAACAAAGAACAAAGAACAATGATATTGAAGGCGTCAAAGTGAAAACTTCAAAGAAAAACAAGATCCTCGCACTGGGAGATTGTTAGAATCAAACACTTCTTCTCACAAGAAAGGAGAATGTCAGAAGACGTCGAAGCAACTGCTATTACATCAACACCAACAACTTTTCAAGATTGCATTACCAACACTTAGGGGGAGATTGTTGGAATAACTCCTAACTTTTATTTCAAGTGTTAGTAATCAATATGTAATAGGTTGCTTAATTAGGCTTTTATGTTAGTTATAAATGGCAAGGCTTATGTAGAAAGCCCATAGGCCTTGCCCAAGCCCAATAATGAGGAAGGGACTAGACATGTTGCCCTAGTTCCCTTCCCTATAAATCTCTTGTAAACCTTCCTTGGAAGGTTGGTTGTTCATTCACATCAAATCCTCGCCTAAGCTTTCTATATTCATACGTGTGTTTGTGTGTGTTTGTTCAACCAATCTATCTTCATCTTATTTCTTACATATTGATGCTTGTGTTATATTATGGTGACCTAACAGACAGTGGTGTGATGGTAACATAAATACTTTGGTTCATGTCCTAGATTGTTTTTTTTCGCGCGTCGAGTTTGCGTATTAATATGAGTAAAAGTAAACTAATGGGGGTTCGTGTGGATGATGACAAAGTTAAACGAGCAGCTTCAAAACTTGGTTGTCTTATTCTTAAATTGCCTTTTTCATATTTAGGTTCGAAAGTGGGAGAGTTAATGCATCGGGTTCAATCTTGGAGTGATGTTGTGGATCGTGTGCAAGCTCGTCTCTCTAAGTGGAAAAGGAAGACACTTTCAATTGGAGGAAGGTTAACTCTCTTTAAGTCGGTCTTAGGATCGATGCCTATATATCACATTTCTATTTTTAGAGTTCCTATGAGTGTGCTTCACATGTTGGAGTCTATTCGCATCCATTTTTTTTAATGGTCATGATCTTAATAGTAAGAAAACGTCTTGGGTAAAATAGAAAAATGTTTTGGCTTCTAAAGAGAAAGGGGGTATTGGAGTTTCAAGTTTATACGCATTGAATAGAGGTCTTATGTTCAAATGGGTGTGGAGGTTCTTTACTTAAAATACATCTCTATGGGTGAGGGTTATTAAGGCGATTCATGGAGAATATGGGAAAATAGGAAGGCAAGTGAAATCTGGTTTTCCGTCATATTGGATGGATATTGTGCATGAGCTTAATGTTTTGAAGAGACAAGGTATTAACTTAATCAACTGTATGCAAATTAAGTTGGGTAATGGGGATAAAACTGCTTTCTGGGAGGATGTTTGGATTTGAAGTATCGTTCTTAAAGACCTTTACCCTCGTATGTATGCTTTAAAGACATGTAAGGAGGTAAAGATTGGTACGAAGTTGGCTCAATCCATTTTTGACTTTTCGTTTCGTCAAAGTCCTAGGGGTGGTGTCGAACGGGAGCAATATGAAGCATTATCGATTCAGGTTCATGATGTTACTCTCATTCCTTTGTCAGATGGATGGAAGTGGTCTTTGGAGAGTTTGAGAGATTTTTCAGTCGCTTCAGTTAGAAAGATGATAGATGATAAAAGGCTTCTGGATGTCACAACCAAGACAAGGTGGATAAAATATGTTCCTATTAAGGTGAATGTTCATGCGTGGAAGTTAAGATGAATTCGCTACCAACGCGTCTTAACATCTCTCGTAGAGGTATGTATATAGATTCTATCACGTGTTTTATTTGTGATAGTGGAGTGGATTCTTCGAGCCATTTATTTTTCACTTGTCGTATGGTTAGAGATATTATCCGCAAGATAACTTGCTAGTGGGATGTTTCCTATATAGAGGTCGAATCATATGAAGATTGGTTAAATTGGCTTGTGAATCTTCGTCTAGCTTCTAAGCACAAGCAGGTTCTTGAAGGATTTTTCTACGTAATATGGTGGCATGTTTGGTCTTATCGTAATAAGAATATTTTTGATGCGGAATCTCCACCAAGGGCGTTGATTTTTGAATATGTAGTTTCTCGGTCTTTTTATTGGTGTCGTAATAGATGTAAAGCTTCGTTTAGTTGGAACGATTGACTTAAAAATCCATACCTTATATCGTTGTAATTTCTAGCTTTTTGCTAGTAGTTCTTTAATATAATAGCTACTTGTCAATCTGTCTCTCAATATTTTTTTAAGAAACTCTAAAATACTACGTTTATACACTGAATATTATAAGAAGAAAGTGCTTTTGATTTAGTGGTAATCGTGATATTGTCTTATCTACGATTTATGTGTTGTAAGTTCAAGTTACGTTTAAAGCCAAAAGTCAAATCCTTAGTGTTGGTGACTTGGTGCGAGTTAGATATTCAAAAAATAAGACATTATAACGTATAGAATAAAAACAATTTATTTTAGAAATATAGTTTTATCTGAGGGTTTTAGCTTTGTGCTTTGCAAGCATGAGTTAAGACAACGTAAGTAGATGAGGCGCGAAAAGTGCAAGAGATTTACGTAAAAATGCAGACGTGTCTTTTATGTGGTCTCTGTCTTTTAATGTCTTATGGTGTCTTAACATGCTACTAGAGGCTATGAATAAAACCCTTTATAATGGTATTTCTAGTGTATGGCAATAAATAGGTAAAGTGAAAGGGGTGATGTGACATAGGATGGCAGTGAAATTCAGAGTAGTTGCTGCTTTGTTCATGAAGCAGCACCAACAAACTAAGACATGACGCTGCTACCTCTTTGACATAAATACACCCTCCAATTTTTGTATTTTTCTTAATTTAAATTCTATTTTTGATAGAATGACAAATTGATTATACCTTTGAGCAGTTGAATAGAACAAAAAATTTCACGTATATGAAGAACTTGTTTTTTTTTTAAAGATAATATGAAGAACTTGTTAAGCATTTATCTATATTTCAGCTGAATTACCCGATGATTGTGTTACTTTGATGTTTATGTTGGACGTAATATAAATTTCTACGGGTATCCAATTAATAAGATACGAGGTCTGGACAAAAATATACCAAAGGGTTTGAAACATTGTGGTACATGTGAGATACTCCTAATCATGTAGTTATGGGTGTAATTTAAGTGTTGTTTTGGACAGATGTATGAAATTGTTAGTTGAAGCTTAAACAAACATACAAAGTGCATATTATCACTATGTTATGTATTTTTCTTTTACAGAACAAGCTGAAACTTAAATATGACGAGTACTAACGAACTGGTGCATTCATTGTGCAACCTGTTAAATGAAAATTGGTAAAAGTTCATTTAATGTCTTCAGCAACTTTGAAGAGGATTACAACAACAAACAGCATCTCCATTCTCCAACGTATAATCAAGGTACCAAATTGGTGTAAATGTGTAAAAATTTACAACGCGGACCAAGTTGGTGAAAGAAATAAGAGTAAATTGCAAAAATAGTCGCGTGGTTTGGTAAATCATGTTTAGCTTCTTGTAAGCACAAGTGCAAAAATCATCCTTATTTTCAGACATTTGGATTCATTTTAGTCATTGACGTTGCAAAATCGTCCAAGTGGTTTCTAAAAAGTTAGTGCCAAGGACAAAGAAATGATTCCAAACAGTGCGAAATAAAGACAATTATGACTTAATGAACCATGATGACAAAATACTTAATTTAAAAACCACAAGAACGATTTTTAATTTACTCTGATTTTTTTTGGTTTTAGTCGTATAATAGCGATATCTTTCGTGCTGTCTATTTTGACACATGTATTTTTTTTGTTCCACATAACAAATCGGTACTTTTAAAAAGTTCGTTTCTACTGTAATCCCGAACAAATATGATAAAAAACTGCTATACTCCGTGTATGTTTTATGATTAGCACAAACTGTAAAAGTTGATGGCAAAAGAGCCTCCAAAATCTGGAAAAGGAGGTGATTTGATGGAACACCCCACATGTCACAACTTTATAATCCCAACTTAATCCCAAAAGGAGCTATTCTCTCACTTTAATTCTTTCTTCGAATCCACGTTAAAGTTGTAATAGGTCTTTTATATGCATATTTTCGTTGAAAGCTCGATTTCCAAATTTAATGTGACGGAAGTTGAACATATTAATTTAGTATTGGTTCGATGGGAAAAAATTCTCATTCTTGTGTGTTTGTTTCTTCAACTTTCTGATTCAGTAGTTTCAAAATAAATATTTGTTAAAATTGTGCGTTTTAGTTTTCTCAAGTATTGTTACTCAAAGGTTTTAGTGTTAAAGTGAGTTTTTTTTTTTTTTTTTTTTTTTTTTTTTTTTTAATGGAAAGGTGACCTGTTAAAGATAAAGATAGATGGTTGCGCGTTTTGAAGGCCAAGATAAGTTGCGTTGGAACATTGGATAGGATGGCACGTTCACGGTTAAAGATACGAGACACCACATTGACGATAACATTCTCTCAATGCTTGAATCTCCTTCAATCTGGTGCAAATGTATTCCTACAAAGGTGAATATTTTTCTATGAAGACTCAGGTTGGATCGTCTCCCTCTCTAATTAAATATTTTGAAACGAGGATTGGATATTCAATCTATCACATGCCCTATGGAATCAAATGATCATTTATTTTATACGTGTGAAGTGGCTTCATGTATTAGGCGGCTAATTGAGGTTTGGTGTGATTTGCATTTTCGGACCTTATTTAGTCGCCGATTGGACAACATGAATAGATGATATCGTTTATCAAAGGATAAAAGACTCGTGATCCGGTGATCATGGCGACTACTTGGTGGACTATCCTGGAATTTTGAAATTGGTTACATTCAATTCTCAAAATTGAGAAAATGTCACTTGTTTGATAGCATTTGACTTGATTCATTTTCTTGGTTACAAAGTAAAAGTTCTATGTGTGTAGAGGTTGACAAATCTGAATCTTACTCATATAACGATTTACTTTTGTAAACTTTTCTTAATTTGTTAGATCATCAATGAAAATTTTCATCCGTCACAAAATATGATTTGACATTGACACGGTAATAAGCGGTTTATGGTTGTGGTTTTATATGGATAACTTGTTTAATAAGGGGCATGTTTGGATTGACATTATCAACCCGTCAAAATGTGTTTGTATTATGATTCAACGTTTTCAATACTAATTGTCATCCATAACTATATCGTCTTGTAATTCTTTAACAAAAATATGCGTTGATGTTCACTTTCGAATGAAAAAGTCGAAACAAGAAAAAGCCCACAGAATGAAGGAAAATAGCAAAGTTATGAGATATTAAAGGCGTTTTTATCTGGCTGGATATGGTTTCCCTATGGATAAATGCACCTATGGCCTAAGATCAAGATGAAATCTTGTTTTTTCCATTGGATACACATTATCTTCTTCGACGAAATGAAATTTGTAACCTTCTTCCCAAAATATTTAAAATACCCAAATCTACCCATTTATAGGGCATGTTTGGCTAGCTTATATAACATAGCTCGGATGGGCTTATATTTGATAAAACTTCAATTTGGCGAAGATTTGGAGATTGTGTTTATATATAAGTTTATTATAATAAACTTATATGTGTAATGTTTCTAAATAAGTTCAGAAATCGCAGCGCTTATCAAATATAGTTCAAGTTTCATTAAATTTAGATTATATTTCATAAGCCCCAAACTTATATGTTCTGACAAGTCCCAAAATAAACCGCATAACTAGAGCTTATCAAATATAAGCTCATTTGGGCTTATGTTATATAAGCTTAGCCAAACATGCCCACAAATAAGTCCTCACAACCAGGAAACAAGATTAAAACATAACAAACTGATCAACTGTAAAAGGATCAATAAGTCCTAAAGAAACACCCTCTAAAAGGTGTTAAGATACCTTCTAAACATCTATTTTAATAAGAGTTTTAGCTTTTTATCACCTCGTAATAAAACAAATATTCTTATTTATAACCGCCTCTTAACGACAGTGAAAAGATAAACACATTTTAATTCAAACTCTGACCATGCATGATTGAGACACATGATGAGTTTTTAGAAAAAACAAACACAATGTAAGAGTTACCACATTATCTATATATACTAAAAGGTAGGAAGCGAAGTTTTTGCAAACATAGCGATTAATTCTTATCTATTTCGAATAAGCGAGAATAGTCGCGAGGTTTAGTTATCGTCTCAAATTAAGTCCTTTGTAAGTTTCTACCATTAATTACTATCTATAGCAATTTGACAAAAGTAGTCCTTAAGGTTTAAGTGTCCCTTGCAAACTAAGTCCTATGTAGCATTAATTAATATGCATAGCCATTTAACGAAAATAGTCCCTAAGGTTTAATGGTCTTTGCAAACTAGGTCCTTTGAGGACTAACGATGTAACATAATTAAACTTTAAAGGACCGCTACGTAAAAAAATAACGGGATCACAACACTTCCGCAGCAACGCGCGGGATCACCCGCTCGTTTTCACTAATACAAATTCAACCTTATACGGAGTATATGTTTTACTTTTTACATATCAAGTCTTATACATTAGCCCAGTGTTTAGTAATCAGATCAAATCTCCATTTACTGAAGAAAAGGCCCACGTGTATGGATTAATAAGCCTATTAGATCTCGTCCGCAAAACACAATCATATAGACAATATTAATTTGTTCTATGCTTAATAGCTTGAGAGTTGAGAATGTTAAAAAGAAATTAAAACATGGCAAGTAATGCTGATATTAAAAATTAACAATGCTTAAAAATATCATTTTTCTTGTGTACATGAGTACTCAAAAGGTTCAGATCGATAAAGAAACCAGAAGTGGCAAAACGGACGGGTCGGGCGAGAACAGGCCACGGTTCAAACGGACATGGGCTAAACGGACACGGGCTAAACCGGCGCATGTTATACGAATCGCTTTAGAAAAGACCTTAAACGACGAAATAAATTACTTAAACGTAACACCTCATTTATATTTAAAAATTAAATATTATATTTATAAGTTAAAAAAAAAAAAAAAAAAAAAAAAAAAAAAAACATTGTAATGTTCTCTAATTGAGAGCAAATATGCTTGTCATACTTCATTTAATTTTTAAATAGGCAATATACGCTCATTTAAAAAAACAAAACAAAAAAGCTAAATGTGTCAAAATCTTTTACAAATTTACTCAAATTAGCCAATTTTTTTTTTATTTTAAACACAAATTGACACATTTAGCGAAACCTTTGAAAGCCCCAGTCAAAGGAAATGAGGACGTATTACATTGACCTTTAGTCAAAAGCTGAGATTATATCCAATACTAGCAGTCTTTGAGCTAAAGATTGGGCAACGCCCCATAGTTTATTACTTTATCTTCTTATACATGATTATGGACTATAGCATGGGAACTTAGGTGCAGTTCGGTTGGGGGTACAGGGAGGAATTGAATGATAGAATGTTATAATCAATTGTTTGATAGTTCTTGAGAAAACCCAAAATACATCCACGCCACACCTCGATTTGCTTACTATACATCCCTCTCGCAAAGTTTCAATGGATACATCATCTCCTTAGTGAAAGTTAACCTATATACATCCTCGGTTAGAATATGGACTAACGGTGCAAATTATTTCTCCGTTATCTCCTAACGAGACAGAAAATATTTACACCATTAGTCCTCTCGGTTAAAGATTTGCAACTGCTGGTATTTTGAGTTAAATTTACGCCTCAGCCCCTTGTGTTTTTAATTTGGCGAGTTTAGTCCCTACGAGGGTATATAAGCGAATGAGTTAGGGTTTCCCCTCATAACCCTAATCACACACACACACTTATAACTTTTCCTGGCCGCCTCCTTCTCCTACCGTGCCTCCGATCACCACCACACGTTATCACCATCAACACCACCGCCATCATCACCTGAACCCTTCCTCATTATATCCTAACCCTAAACCTACTTTTACTCTCTCCTCTCTCACACCCAAACGACCACCACCACCACGACACCGCCACCTTCATCATTAAAATAACACCAAACCCACCTCTATTTCTTGCTTGTGAACACGAATCCACCACTCACGCGCTATAAATCCACCCACACGCGCCACCACCGCCGCCATTGTTGCCGTCACCACTTCACACCGCCACCTCCACAACCAAAACACCACCACTCTCATTGAACCAATAATGATCTGATTTGTGACTTTGAGTCTGAACGTGTGGTTCAAGATATTGATAGAAACCATGAACCGGTTGTAATTTTTGGGGATGCGCTTCCTGACCCATATAAAATTTACGCCCCCTATGGTTGGGGAGATGCTGGTGACAAGGTGAAAGGATCTTGGGGAGTTAGTGATGACCTGAATAAAGGGGACGACGATGGGATTAAATGGGACGAAGATATAAACGATGGGAAGATTATTTGCGACTGACCCCCGTATCTTTGGTTGTAAGAATAATGATTCGTGGGACTGGAATGATACTAAACCTAGAGATCAAGGATGGAACAAAACTGATGATAAAGCAGTAGATGGAGGCTGGAAGCCTGGAATTGTAATGATGATAAAGCAGTAGATCAAGGATGGAAATATAATGTTAATACAGTAAATCAAGGATGGAAATATAATGTAATGATAGTAACCCACTCGGGCGGATTATTTTGTTTGATTTGTTTCGATCCGCATATAGCTGGTCCATAAAAAACGGAAAAAGCGGATTTAAAATGTAAAAAGTACAAAACCTAAAAAACGGACGAACGTAAAAATGACTAACGGTGCAAATACCGTTAACCCGGAGGACTAACGATGTAAACATTCTCTCTGTCCTGTTAGAGATAACGGAGAAAAAATTTGCACCGTTAGTCCATTATTTAACCGAGGATGTATATAGGTTAACTTTACTAAGCGGGAATGATGTGATCTGTTGAAATTTTGCGAGAGGGATGTATAGTGCGAATCGGAATTAAACCATACGAACGTATTTTGGAGTTTACTCTAGTTACTTGAAAGAAAAAGCAATGGTATCATCTTTAAAATGTCATTCCATGCTATATACATAACTTTTTGATGATTCCACCTGACACACCGAATATGAGCCACACACTTTCTCTTTTTTTCTTTGTCATTTAGTTACAAGTCTTTTAGATTAAATAATTAAATATTTTTAAATAAATATATAAATTAAATCATTATTAATTTTCTCTCACCTCCTTTTCTTTCAAAATTTTTCTAAATCCGAATCCAATTCAATCACACTTACAAACCAAACGGGCCCTTAATTCAACCACGTTGAGAATTTACATCCTCATAGATTTTGTTGTCAAGCCTTTTACAGCTTAAGGCAACTTATCTTATAGTTTTATAAAATAGAAGAATTTTCAATCTTTACTCTTATTTTGGTCTTTATCATGACAACTCTCCACCATCCATCTAGTTTGATCTAATGGTGGATAAACCTAAGATTTAATAAGGAAACCTGTCATGCTTTTTCTCCTTTCGTCTTTTGTCTTTCTTATTTATTAACAATTTTTTCTTTTTCTTTTTATTTTTCCTTTTTTGGAATTCACGTTTTTTTTTATTTCATGTTTTTTTTTTTTTTTTTTTTTTTAATTATTTTTTTAACTTTAAATTCACGTTTTTTATTTAAGTTTTTTTTTCTCTTCATACATTTCGTTTTCATCCTCAGATTCATCGTTTCGTTCGCTTTTATACGTTTTCCGCGTGTTCATATGTTTTCGTCCTTTTTTACGTTTTCGTCGGATTTGAGACGTTTTCGTATGTTTTCATCCGTTTAAATGCTTTACATCCGTTTTGACGTTTTATCCGTTTCACATACGTTTTTATGCGTTTTCATACGCTTATATACGTTTAAATCGTATTTGACGTTTTTGTCCGCTTTCATACGTTTTCGTATGTTTTACGTTCATTCATTTTAGACATTTTCGTATGTTTTCGGACATTTTCGTCCGCTTTTATCGTTTAAATACATTTTCATATGTTTTATTGCTTTCACGTTTCGCCGTTTACATTCGTTTTCATACGTTTCGCCGTTTTCTTACGTTTCGTTTGTTTCATCGTTTTGTCCATTTCTTACGTTTTCATACGCTTTCGTGGTTTTCTTTCATTTCGTCCATTTTTCATACGTTTTCACCACGTGTTTTACGCTTTCATACGTTTCGTCCGCTTTCTTCGTTTTCGCCATTTCATCCATTTCACACGTTTTTCTGCTTTTTAGGCTTTCATGTATTTTCTTGTTTTAGACGTTTTAAATCGTTATTTTCGTTACATGTATTTTCGTCCATTTTATACGTTTCGTCCGTTTCGACGTTTTCATACGTTGTCATACGTTTTTCGTTTTCATCCATTTTAGGCGTTTTAAATGCTTTCGACGTTTTCATCCGCTTTCATCGTTTTCATCCATTTTATACGCTTTTGCTTTTGTTTTTTTTTTACGTTTTGTCCGCTTCGACATTTTTGTCCGCTTTTATCGCTTTTCATTCGATTTTACACGCTTTTGTCCGTTTTCAGACGTTTTCATTTTGATATTTGTAAGTGACACTTATTTATCTCTTGTGATATAACACTGTAAGGAAGATGAAAATTTTACGTTCATCATCACGTATGTGTTATCAGTTGTGATACTCAACGAAGAATGTAATGGTTGTGTTTTTTAAAATATTTAGGAAGATTTTTGTGTTTTATGATATTATGAAATATTAGAAAAGTTGTTTAACTGAAAACAAGAGATGTTATGATACTTTTGTTAGACTTGTGGAGATTTTTCTATTTAATGGATACATTGTGCATGTTTCGATGGGTTTTATAAGCGAGTTTGAAAATATCATGGTTGAATCGACAAACTAAATAAACTATGGTTGAAGATAGCACACATCTTTATAAACAAGCGAGGAAGCTCAAACACCGTGATATCACCTCCTTGTGAGATCACACCGATATCATGTGTGATAACACGCTGATATCACCCGCGATATCATGTGTGATATTACCGGCGATAGCATGTGTGATATCATAGTTTATATCACTTAGTGATATCACCCGATATCGCGGTGTTTGAGCTTAATTAGTTTGTTTAAAAGATGTGCTTTCTTCAACCATAACTTGTTTAGCCATTGATTCAACCATGATATTTTTAAATTCGCTATAAAACCCATCAAACATGCATAATGTATCCATTAAATAAAAATACACCACAAGTCTAACAAAAGTTTCATAACATCTTTTGTTTTCGATTAAACACCTTTCTAATATTTCATATTATCATAAAACATAAAATCTTCCTAAATATTTTCAAAACAAAAATAAGAAAAATGAGCAGAATCATCACAAGAATATAATAAGTGATAATTATTATCATTTCTTTCATATATACTTGGTAAAATACTAAATTCTTATCACAATTAGTATGAATTTAATATTTCACATTCTTATTGAGTATCACAACCGATAACACATATACGATGAAGAGTGTAATACTTTTATCTTTCTTACAATGTTATATCACAAGAGATAAATAAGTGTCACTTAAAAATATCAAATGAATAAAATGAAGCAAACTATGAAAATAGAGACTTGACATATTCTCAAATCAAACAAGTGTTGCATTAAATTAGCATTTTTGAACAAAATAAGAATTCACCTAAAGATACTTTAACCCTTTTATTTCTACTAAGAGTATAATATCACAAGCAATGTTGCAAAATCGTGAATCGGTGGTTCATGGCGGACGACCCCGCAATGTAGTAATCGGTCAAGTCGGGATTAACCTATGATTAATCTGATTTGCATTTCCTGCAATTTTTGGTATTTGGAGACCAAACTAAAATCTTAACCGATTCCAAGCTCGCTATGTTTGTAAACCTCAATAAAAGGCTCCAATTCTGATTATAATGCCCATTGTGCGTTATAAGTGAAATATACGATCCCTAAATTAAGTATAATGTCTAAATTATTATTATTTTTAAAATGACCGATTTGCCCGATTCGGCCGATTTTTTACCGATTCGGCCGATTTTGACCGATTCGGCCGATTAATCGACTGCTTAGTGTCGATTTTTTTCCTAGGCCGATTTTTCGACCGATTTTCAAATCGACAAGGTACTCGGTCGATTAACCATTAATCGGCCGAGTTGACCGATTTTGCAACATTGATCACAAGTGATAGATAACATTGGTTGCATTAAAAAAATATGCGCTTGTCAATTCGATGAAAGGCGCCAAAACTATCTTATGCTCGAAAATTATAAAATATTAGAAAACACATAGGTGATAATATATAAAAATATACGGAGCAATGAAATATCTTAGGTGATATTAAAGGTTAAAAAACATACTTGTTTGTTTATGAAATATCACAAGTGATATTAGACATGTAATATAATAAAGTTTAATAATACGCATGAAAACATATGAAAATAAAAGAAAACGTATAAAAACTGCAAAAAACGGACGAGAACGTATAAAAACGAATGAAAAGGGTATAAAACGTATGAAAACGGAAAAAAGCGTCTGAAAACGGACAAAAACGTATAAGAACGGATGAAAATGGATGAAAATGTATGAAAACGGACGAAAACGTCTGAAAACATAATGAAAGCGTCCTAAAATGGACGGCGTAATAAAACGGACGAAAGCGTAGAAACCTATGAAACCGATGAAAGCGTAATAAAATGGACAAAACGAAGAAAGCGAAAACGTATTAAACTAAGAAAACGTAAGAAAATGTATTTAAAAAGTATGAAAAATGACAAAAAAAGACGAAAACGTAAGAAAACGAACGAAACATAGAAACGGAGGAAAATGTATGAAAACATGAAACGTATGAAACGTAAGAAAGCGGACGAAAAGTATGAAAGCGGACGAAAACGTAAAAATGCATAAAACGTAAGAAAAGTAAGAAAATGTAAGAAAAGAAGAAACGAAGAAAACGTAAGAAAATGTATAAAAACGTATGAAAACGGACGAAAATGTAAGAAAACAGACGAAACGTATGAAAACGGATTTAAACGGACGGCGTATGAAAACGGACGAAAACGTATGAAACGGACGAAAACGTGTAAACTACGAAAACGTATGAACACGGACAAAAGCGTAAGAAAACGGATGAAAACGTAAGAAAATGTATTTAAAACGTAACAAGACCGACGAAAACGTAAGAAATGATTTAAAACGTAAGAAAGCGATTTAAAACGTAAGAAAACGGATGAAAACATATGAAAGCGGACGAAAACGATGAAACTAAGGAAACGCACGAAACAAAACGAAACTAAGAAAAAACGTGAATGAAAAGAAACGGAATTAATAAAAAACGCGAATTTAAAAAAAAAAAAAAAAAAAAAAAAAACGTTAATTAATTATGAAAACGTGAATTTAAAAAAAAAAAAACAAAAAAATATGTGAATAAAAAGAAAGACAAAAGAATAAAAAATACATTGACTTGTGCTTACATTTTAAATCTTGGTTAATCCTCACCATTAGATCAAACTAGATGGATGGTGAGGATTTGTCCCTTGATAAGCATGAATTTGTGGGTAAGCAAAATAAAGTGCCTCACCGTATCACATTTTCTGAATGTTTTACTCCTCCAGTACCAAAAATATAAGTCAAATTTGTTATTAGTATTTTTGGTTGTCCCAAAAATTGGTTAATATTATAAGGAGCCAACTCTTCTTAAACTTGATGAAATATGAAAGTTGACATTTAATTCGAGACGGAAAGAGTATCAAGCTTATCTCTATGGAAACATTCAAACTGAACAACTGTAAAAGTACGTGACGTGTGAAACTTATTTGACAATAAAATCTGGATTTCCCACATGCGTAAATTCCAGGGGAAAGCTTATTTCCGTTGGTAATATTGTTGTCATATCGGAAAGTCAGTTGTTGTGATCATGGTGGCATACTATTTGTCAACTAAGCTCGAACTCAAATATCATAGGATCAATACTTGGATGAGAATGTGATACCCCTTCATGAGAAATTAGCATGGTACTCGCGTAAAACAGCGAGATACTAAATATGCATTTTTTTTGCCGTACTTGATCTTTTAGCGATATACAATGATAGTTGGTAAATGACAGTTTACCGGTTTGATAGTTCTAAAAAATAAATGTGTGTTTAAATTTCCGTAAAATATATTGATACAAATATAAATTTTCATAATTATATTCATTTGAACTTAGTAAAGCTTGAATGTATATGCTAAATTTTAGAACTACAAATTTTATTATTATATATTTGTAACACATTTTAATACAAAGATTTAATATAATACCCTGAAATTGCTTCCATAAATTTTTATTTTATTTGACAATTTATGACACTAGAGCATTATTAAAATTTAAGACCCTACGCTATGTTATTAACTTAAAACTACATCATACAAATAATTATTAACCTAAGTGATGAAAATGTAATATTTATAATTTAAGTATTTATAGCATTGGCACCTTCCATTTTATTAGAAAATCATGTTCAAATTTTTTTTTAAAGGTTTTGAATATTTGTTATATACTTTATATTCGGATATGATATGAAACCTGATGGAAGTTTAAATAAAATATTGGTCACCCATGTGCCCTTTAGACTCGCATTTCCATCTCTCAATTACCTACTTATATCAAAACCGATTTCACAACTTCATCTCCCACATAAAACCCTAAAGATAAAATGATAAACCAAGAACATTCCGATTTCTCTACAAATCCAAGGAAGAACATAGGACTTAGTAAGGAGTGCTCGTGGTGGTCAGAACTGTTAGTCTATTAGTATATGATTAGTATTAGATTGCCTATCAGATATTCTACCCATTATGTATCCTTATATAATCTTGATGTACTCTCATTATTATTCAATCAATATACAAGTTTACACAATCTTACATGGTATCAACCCTAACCGATCCACTTTCTGCTTCCGCAATCTTTTTTATTCGTTTAGTATTATTGTTTATCGACCTTGTGTGTTGTCGAGGTGTATTTGATTGTTTGTCTACCAAGTGTGTTGTCGACCTTCCTTGTTTCACGATTTCTTAAACCCTTACACATTCGTTTCTGTATTAGTTCGATTACTGGAACCCTTCTTTATTTTTTCTCCGAAAGATTCCCTACACAATAACTCTTGTGTGTTGCTTCGAATTACTAAACCTTATTTATTACTGTGTTGCTTTATTTGTTCCATTCAATATACAAAACTCCTAAACGTTAACAATAAACGTTTATCACTTTTAATCTTGACATATTTATTGTCGACCCATTATTGTCACATATTTATTGTCGATCCACTGATTAATAAACCCTACAGATTGCTAAACCTCAACCATAAATACTATGACTACGGATACCACTCCTCCCCAATTCCGTCCTCACGCTATCGGATAAGCTTATGGCGATGAATCACTTGACTACTTTTGTTCCGATTAAGCTTGATGTTGATGAGATGAATTACTCATCATGGGTATATTATTTTCTCACCTTTGTCACGGATATGGCATCTTGGATCATCTCGCTGATCCCAAGCTTCTTCATCCACTACACCTCCTATGGATTCAACCCCTAAGGATGCGGAATGGCTCAAGATCGACTTCATCATTCGGTCTTGGATCTTTTCCACACTTGCCTCGAATCTTCAAAAAGGCTGGTTGCACTTAATCCTAAATCGCTAAAGAGGCGCGGGTGTGTCTTGAGGATTTTCCAGACAATAAACGCCTCGAGCTATGGCTTTGAGGCGAGTTACGTAATCTAAAGCTTGGGGATTTAACAATTGATGCTTACTTTAAAATTGAATCCATTGCTTTGGTTTGAATGGTCTTGGATCTCCTCTTAGTAATGATGACATTGTTACGCTTTGCACTCAAGGCTTACCCTCCACGTATGATGTGATTTCTCTGATTATTGCTAGTCGGGAACCCTTCCCGATCTCAAGACGGTTCGTTCTTTGTTGACCACGCAAGAGATGCGCATGAAGTCTAAGGTTCAAGATCCGCTCGGATGCTACATCCGCTTCTCCTATGGTTTTATTGGCAAATAATACTCCTCGGCGTCCGCCTAATCCATTAGAAAAAGTAAACAAACCTTGTTTTTGTTTGCTAAAGGTCATTGTCGCTTTGGTGAGGCGTGTTCAGTATCCTCACAATGGCGTATATGGTAAGTCTCAATGATTCCTCGTGGTTCCAGCTTTGTGGATATGGATACTTTGCAACAATTATTGGCTAAATTGGGATTTACCACTTCTCACAACAAACCTCTACCACTACACGGTTGCATATCATGCCACAACCCAATTCCCACCTATTTATAACTCACCAGCTCAGTTACACCCTTATTACTCCTACCCGACACAGTCTCAAGGTTCCCAAGCCTTCCTACCGTCTGGCCTGTCACCCACTCAAGGACTACCATGGGGGTTCAACATCTCCCCAACACCGGTTCAGTCTGCAGGTTCATCTCCACAAGGGGCTACCGTACCACCAGGGTTCAATGGCTTGCCGATTCACAACAGCAGTTCACTTTCGCCAGGGGTTCAGTTTGGGAGTTCCACAGGTCCGGTTCACTACGCCGGTCCACTACAGCCTGGGGTTCAATTTTGTGCAGGTTCTTCAGCAGGTCCACAGCCGCAAGGGGTTCCGCCAGGGACTTTGACCGGTTCTCCACAGCCGGGGTTTGGTTCAGTTTTTAACCCGGGTCCACTACTAGCGTCGGGTCAACAGGGTTCGGGTCAAGCAACTCTCTTGCCGCATGCTTTTGCTGCTAATACTCTTCCGGACCCGTCTCACTGGAAATTGGAATATGGATACAAAAGTAGCTCTCATCTTAATGATTCATGCATTGTCTTAGTCATATTCTTAATGAGTGCATTTATCCGTCTGTCGCAGCTTGGTGATGGGCGTTTCATTCCGCTACTAACTCCGGTCATAGTATCTTGTCTACACCTTTTCGCCCTCTTTGTTTAAATAATGTTTTAATTACCCTCATATCGTAAAAATCTTATTTCGTGCGCCGTTTGTTCGTGATAATTATTGCACCGTTGAATTTGATCCTTTTGGTTTTTCCAAAGGACTTCATAACTCGACGGTACTCCTCCGTTGTGATAGCACCGTGATCTTTACCCCATACGAAGCCTTCTCCAATTCCTCGCTTATCTTACTAGTCAAGATACGTGGCATCAACGACTGGACATCCGTGAAGTGAAGTGTTGCGGCTCTTGTGTCTAGTGATTCTATTTCTTGTAATAAAGAAAAGCTTCCCGTTTCTTTGCCATGCTTGTCACTTGGTAAACATGTGAAGCTTCCGCTTGTTAGTTCGTCTAGTCTTGTTACTTCTTGTTTTGACATTGTTCACTCGGATTGTGGACATCCCCGCCCGAGTCTTTCTGGTTTTAAGTATTATGTTTTGTTTCTTGATCATTACTCTCAGTATGTTTGGGTTTATCAATTAATGAATAAATCTGATGTTTTGTCTAAATTTAAGTTGTTTCGTAGTTATGTTCGTACTCAGTTTAAGTATGAAATTAAGTCGTTTCAGTGTGATCATGGTGGTGAGTTTGATAATACCGCCTTTCATAAATTATTTTCAACCAATGGCATCCAATTTAGATTTTCTTGCCCCCGCACCTCTCAACAAAATGGAAAATCTGAACGCATGATTCGTACTATCAATAACCTTATTCGTACTTTATTGTTCCAAGCACATTTACCACCCAACTATTGGACCGAGGCTCTTAATATGGTCGTTTATTTATTGAATATCCTACCTTCCGTGCCATTAACAATGACATACCCTTTACCCGCCTTTTGGTGCTACACCGATTATAGTGTACTGTGTTTTGGATGCCTTTGTTACCCACATATTGATACCAACCATAAATTAGGACCTCGCTACACCACCCTTTCTATTTTTGGGGCACGCCAATCATTTTGGCTATCGTTGTCTTGATCTAAATACCAACAAAATTATTATCTCTCGTCATGTTACATTTGATGAAACAGTTTTTCCGTTTCAAACCCATCCATCCAAACCCACTCCATCCTATGATTTTTTGGAAGATTCTTCCAATCTCATTTCCACCATTATCAACACCACCCCAATTGGTCCTACTTTAAACCCGATTCCTATACCACCAATTGACATACCTGCACCTCATGAACCAGTAAACGTACCTACCTCCCCTGCACCACCTACACCAATGCCAACGCCACTTGCCTCCCCCTTTGTCCTCGACCCACCAACGCCACCACCGTTGTATCTATTCATCCCATGGTCACATCGCTCGTGTCGGGACTACTCGCCCTAATCCTAAGTATGCTTTGGTCATGTGTCCACCGCTTTCTCCGCCACCTAGGTCGATAAGGATGCTCTTGATGATCCAAATTGGCGAAATGCTATGTTTGATGAATATAATGCGCTTATTAAGAATAAAACTTGGACTTGTGTACCTCGTCCCGCGGTGTCAATGTTGTTAGCGTCCGTGGTTATTTCGCCATAAGTATTTGGTGATGGCACTCTTAGTCGGTACAAGGCACGCCTTGTTGCCAATGGTAGCACACAGTGGAGGGGAGTAGATGTTGATGAGACTTTAGTCCGGTTGTTAAGCCGGGCACCATTCGGACCGTTTTAGTTTAGCTATTTCGACATTGGCACATTCATCGCCTTGATGTCAAGAATGCATTTTGCATGGTGATTTGGTCAAACTGCTTATATGCATCACCACCGGTTTTCGGGATCCCGAGCATCCAGATTATGTTTGTTTATTACAACGTTCTCTTTATGGTCTTAAGCAGCGCCTCGGGCATGGTTTCACGGTTTGTCGCTTATATTCTTCTTGTTGGGTTTACTTTAGTCGGTGTGATTCTTCTTTATTCATTTACCGGCTGTGGTGATGATATCGCTTTTCGCTACTTTATGTGGATGATATTGTGCTTCTCGCTTCCTCCGATAGTTTATTACAAATGATTATTGCTTCTTTGCATAAGGAGTTCTCTATGATGATTTGGGTGCTCTTAATTATTTTTTGGGTGTCGCGATTCGCGTGACTCTTCCGGGATGTTTTTGTCACAACGTAAGTATGCTATGGAGATTTTGGAGCGTGCACATATGGTTGGTTGTAACCCTTCTCGACTCTGCTGACGCCGAGTCTAAGTTGGGTGATGATGGTGATCCGGTTTCGATCCCACGTTATATCGGTCTTGCGGTGTTCTCTTCAAGATCTCACTTTCACTAGACCCGATATTACTTATGTCAGGCAACAAGTTTGTTTATATATGCATGATCCTCGCGAGCCTCATTTCACTTTTCTCGCGGATATTACGGATATTCAAGGGACTTTGGCTTATGGTTTACGCTTATTTTCTTCTACTCCGAGTCCTTGGTTGCTTATTCGGATGTCGATTGGGTCGGTTGCCCTACCACCACCGGTCTACATCAGTTATTGTGTTTTTCTTGGCAACAACTTACTTTCATGGTCCTCTAAACGTCACCGACGATTTCGCTCCAAAGGTCGAGGTGAGTATCGCGGTGTTGCAACGCTTTTCGAGACATGTTGGCTTGAATTTACTACGCGAGCTTCATACACCATTGTCATCCGCCATCGTTGTTTATTGTGATAATGCGAGTGCGATTGTACTTGTCTTCTAACCCTGCTCAACATCGCTGCATCAAGCATATTGAGATTGATATTCATTTTGTTCGTGATTTGGTTACTCTTGGTCAAGTTCGAGTTCGCATGTTCCTTCTCGGTTTCAAGATGTTGATATTTTTACCAAGGGGTTACCATCTGCCTTGTTTTCTGATTTTCGTGACAGCTTGAGTGTTCGGTCTCCTCCCGCTCAAACTGCGGGGGAGTGTTAGTCTATTAGTATATGATTAGTATTAGTATTGGCCCATTGTATATTCGGCCCATTATGTACCTTATATAATCTTGATGTACCTCTCATTATTATTCAATCAATATACAAGTTTACACAATCTTACATAAACTTGGTTTGATCGTGGGTGTTAATTGAATTCATAAGGGTTTTAGTTTTGATTATTGGGCTCCTTGTTTCGTAATATCGTCTTCGTGTTCGACTTGGTTTCGGTTTCCGTACTCGTTGTAACCTTGAGGTAATTCTTGAACTATCATACAGAATCACACATCAATCAAAATTCATCCTTATTATTTGCTAATATGATCTATATAAGAAATCACTATGAAGATGAGCCGTTAGTTGAAGGTTAAAATATGTAGACTATACATGGAAATGAGAACTATAACTACTTAAATATGAATGATTATTAACGCATGATCTAAGAATGAAATTCAATAACTTAAGTGTCGTAATGAAGTACTCTCACAATAGTTAAAACGTTTTCCCTTTTGTCTTTCGTTTTGAAACAAAGCAATCCTAAGAAAATGATCATGGGTCTTTATTTCTTCTCTTCGAATTGAAAGAACAGTTATGGTAGAAATTTTAGAACCTCGTTAATTGCATGTGGGTGAATGCATGAAATTGTATTTGGGTTGTACATGTTATCTACTCATACGCATGATTTAATTACAAAAATTAAAGAGTATTAGCTTGGTCTTATGGGGCAAGTTCGAGGGTGATCGCGGAATAAATGGTTGAGTCATTTTGCGTTTTGAACGTGTGTCGGGGAAGATGAGTCGGGGGTTAGTAGTACTACGTGTTTACTTGGTCGTAAATGTTAATCATATGGACCGCGAGCGAGCTTAAAGATGGTCGAATATAATGTTAAAACATGGTTCTTTCAATTAATTTAAACGTGCATGACTTTAAGTTTAATTACAATATAAACCTTACACTTTAAGATATTTACCATGCGAACCCTATACTTTGAAGTATGATCTAATAAAGCCTTAAGATAGGATATTTTTCATATTAAACATTTAAGTTTGCCATTTATCATTTGTAACCCCTAAGTTTGGATAATTAATATTATTACCCTAAAGTATTTTAATTCGGTCCATTACTAAAAATGAGAATACGCTTAATAACTTTAAAAGTATTAATACGATTCATATAAGCAATAAATCCGTTATGAATTAAATGAGCTAATAAGTATTATACGAAACGTAATCCCTGTAGATTTGTTGAAGAAGATGTGACATTATTTCTTCGTGCTCACATTTCCTTTTGATTTCATTTGCTAAGGTACGAATATTCGCCTCCTTTTAACACATTCTTTGTTCAGAATATTAGTACGTATATTCCGTCCTTTTCGATGAGGGCATCCTTTGGTATTGTTAATCGTTATTGCTATTGATATCCGTTTGTTATCCGATTTATATCCGCTTTGATTTGTTTTGATATTTAACTGCTATCCCATTCGATGTTCGTTGGTTATCCGTTTGATATGATTCGATTCGATGATCGATATGTTATGTTCGATCAAGATTTGATATGATATGTTTCATTCAAAGATTTGATTTGATAGATTATGATTGCTCTTGTATTGCCCACAGATTCAGATCCCAGCCATGGAGGTACCATGGCCATGTCATCGAGGTATCGGTGGCATGACACTATCTCTGGGCGGTGTGATTGGTCCCCGACGTTCCCCTTTGTTATGTTTGTATGAGATCTCGGGCCATTATGATATGTTTTGCAGGAGCGTATGGATGCATCCTAGGTAATTTGTATCTGTGTCAGATCCGTGATTGGTTGGTGTGTGTTCCTCACCCCATCACATTCTCGCACATTGCGAGCTAGCTACTCCATGTACAACTTTGATTTGATGATATATGATTTGTGATATGATTATTTGGCCTATTCATGGGCATGCTTAGTAATCGGCGCTCTCTCGATTCTATGATATTTGTTATGCACTGCTTCAAGATTTGAATCATATGCTTCGCGATTCTTTCGCTTGACATGTTCTCAGTGAGCTCATTTCCTTTCTTTATGTAGACATAATTTGATCCATTTCATTTTGATTATCTTATTATTAGTTATTGTTTATATCCATGCTCACCGCTTTTTAAGCTCACCGCACTTTCTTTCTTTGGCGGCGGTATTTTTTAGCGGGATCTTGGGATTGAGAGTCGAGAGTAGGGCGTTTAGAGACCCGACTTCAGAGTTACCCCTGCTCGCGACTTATGATTCTGGACTTTTGTATTTTGATTTTCTTGTTTCATTTGTAATTGAAATCTTTTGGGTTTGTATTTTGGGTCATGGTTTCATGACTTGGTTTTGTAAGTCTTCCGCTTGTATGTATGTTCGATTGACCCATAACGTGACACTCCTGACCTTGGTTTGTTGGGGTGTTACATTTAATGTGTCATTAGTCTACATCATAATGCAATTAATGTAATGTAGTAGTTAATTATTTACTAAATATAGTAACATGTGTAAACTTAAAAAATTAAGCCTTCTATTTATTAAAGTTCTAAATGCATCATACATAGTTACATATTATAGATATGGGTTATTGGGTTATGTTTGTACTTTATGATTCACATGTTAAATGTCCCTTACTCAAACTTCGTACAGCCAAATTAATGTAAGTTCTGAAGTTTCATGTCTCATTTAAGTAAACAAATGAAGATTAAAATTATAATTAAAGCAATTAAGAGGCATATGGCAAACTCCACACCACTAGTTAACACCAACAAGTTGCAATGTTGCATAAATTGTTGTGGAGAAAACAAGAGAGTGTGACAACTAGTTTTGTATCTGTGCCAGCCCAACCCAACCCAACCACTTGCAAACTCAACCACTATCTTTCAACCTTTCAATTGTTGTGAACTTGTGATTGCTTTGGAATTTGCTTTTGCTTTTTGTGGAATGTGGTATCAACTTTGCACTAATCTTTGAGTTATTCTTCCTGTTTAACCCGTGTTAGAGTGGACAAGTATTAACCGTGTTAGAGCGGACTAAACTGGGATTTGACAAAATTATGGAATTAGTCTCGCCTAAATGAATTTTGACTCAAAACCGTAAAGTAAAACATAAATTAGAGACTTTATTTCATTCTAAACATATTGAAATGAAACACCATCTTTTGGTTACAACTCACGCTAGTGGAAGAATCTGATGTTGAAAACATCTAAAATTTATAACCGCTCCGATATATTCATATGCTTGAAAAGTATATGGCCTTAGCAGGGTAATGTTTCGCAGGTTAATGAATCCGATTATTTGCTAATGCATCACTTGTAACAAAAAGAACCATTTTCACGCTCTAAACAACAAATCAAAGGTGGACGAGGATATAAACCGCATAATTTTCTAAACAACCATAAACACGGATTACGTGTTATACGTTTATACTTCAAAAGCGATAAATCCTACAGAGATTCTGAGTTTCATACTTACAAGGCATCATCCTACGAGATTCTGAGTTTATTTTTGAGGTTTAATATATTGTTTTTCAAAAAAAAAATAAATAAATAAATAAAAATAAATAAATAAATTAAAAAAATGATAAAACCAAACCCGGGTTTAAACCCGGTTGACCGGTCACTTAAACTCACGGCCAAAACAGTTGACCGTTTTTAAAACCGGTTTTTACCTGTTTTGTCGGTTAACTCAATCAAATGTTTTAAGTGTGTGGTGTCTCTTGTATTGAAATTTCATCAATTAGAGAACGTTGAAATGCTCCATGGAGTGGGCCACTATATGCCCAATAAGGTGTCGTCTTTTTCATATATGCTCATGTTATGTTTGAAAAGTAGTTGTGCCACCTTTTTTTTTCTGAATTATATTACACTAAAGTCTATAACTAGTAAATGAGTTTTGTCACATTGATAACTACGTTTAAGATGTTAAAAAGGTTAGTTCAATGATAGCTGCTCGAAGTGGTAGTAGATTACCCTTATACAAACTTGTCTATACAATACTTCAACTATGCGTAAACAATGTTCTAACACAGGATCTTGATTCTTTATAAAGATTTACAACTTTATATCAACACCTTCTACGTTGTTTCTTTGTGTCATTGTGTGAATGCTAGCATGTGTCACAATCACCGCCTCTGATCATTATGATGGAGATTCAAGTCTTATAAAACTACATATAGTACTGCCAATACGCATGTTTATTGTGCAGAGACTAAACAACTCGTGTGTGAAACCATAGATAACAAAAATAGACCATGTTATTCAAGACGAAATGGGTTGCAACAATCACAATCAATGCTTACATGACCAATATGGCCCTCCTTTTTCAATCATTGACTCTTCATTTGAAGAAAAACAAAATCGATTTTGGCCAATACCAAAAACTCTTTTGATAATTCTTGACCTACCAACTTGATCATTTTGTTAGAAAGTTGTGATATTCTAGCCTTTTATAGGTAGATATGTAAAACTGGTTTATATTTGTATCTAAAATGGTGAATTCAAAGCGCAATGATGTATGCATGATTCATAGGCAGAGATCTGAAAAGGGTTTATTAGATGTTGATTGAGTTCCTTCTATGGTTCCACTTCCACATGAGAAACCAGTACCAATATAGGTTCTAACATTTATAAGAAAAATGATTCTTACGTCTAATTAGCAAGCGTACTTATATGTTTAATGATTTGAATGGTGGATTTGAACAAAGTGCCTGATGGGATGGAATGAGAAAATATATAATACAATTATACAAGTAATATATGTATTAGACATGTATTTAGCCATGAATTGTAACTTTAAATAGCATTACTCATATTTCAAAAGTTGTCAAAGGAGTGTAAGAAAATGACTATGAGATATCTCTGTTGAGACGCATACATCTACTTTAAAACATATCTAACAAAAGAAACTTACACGGAGTATTTCTTTTGTGTCCACCGTAAGAAGCTTTGCCACGATTACGTGCTTGAAAACATAATTAGAGATAACCAGCTATATTGTAGAATCTTGATAACAACCTCAATCATTGAATGCATTTAGAAATTCTCATCACTCAAATGACTTTCTTCGCAACAACCTTTTTATGTCAACATTTCTATTTTAAGATTTCTAAAAATAATATTCACTTAAAAGTTTCAACCAATAAATTGATTGTAGCGTTGAGATGATATTTAATTAGTAAAAAGCATAATTAATTAAAACTTTATACAATAGAAAAATGTACATTTATTTTAAGATGGAAAAACAACTTGATACGATTATCTGACATCGTAACCTCATACAATCCGATAGCTAGATAAGTTTCACTACAACTAAAGAGAACATATTTATTGCAAACTGTTGGTTACAACTTCATTTATTACATGTACATTCTTTAGTAAAGAGACAAATAAACCAAACCCCTCTTTAACAAAACATCGAGAAGTAAAAAGTAAAAAAAAAGTAAAATATCCTAAAATGTCAAAATTGCCATCAACCCTTTCCCAGTAAAAAAACCTTAAAAAATACATCTCCAAGGTAACACCAAACTGGAAAACAGGTAAAAACAAAGCGACACGGTATCACTTCTTCCAGAGCAAAAACCTTTTACTCCAAACCACCTTACATCTCTCAATACACCAAGTACATCTCCCCCAGCAAACAAACAACGCGTCATCTGAACGAGAACCAATCCATGACGTCATCAACGACATGGCGGCGCGTGAGTCTGACGCGCTCATCGCTCACAAGCTTACATCTACAAACAGGACAGCTAAAGTTGAAACAATCGAGCCACCCATCCAAACACTCCTTATGAAACACATGTTGACACGTCAGCTTCCTCACAATCTCACCATCACACAACCTGTTCAAACACACAACACAATCTGAATCATTATCAATCTGATCCGAACACGTGTAGGAGAACGAACGGTTGAGATTCAGTTGCTCGGTTAGTAGTATAAGCCCGGCTAAACCGGAACCCACGGCGTCGAATACGTCCACGTCATCGGATTGGTGGCATGATAAAAGATTGAAAGAGCGCAAGATAGTGAAGAGGGCGGAGCGGAGATAACATACGCCGTTAGCGATTACTGCTAGAACAAATATAGGGAGCGAGTCTGATGAGAAGTCCGTTAATTGGTTTTGTAAACCCATTTTTATTTGTAAATTTTTTTGTAAGATTGGGTTTAAAATAGGGAGAAATTGTTATGATGAGGATATAACGTGATGGGATGAATGAAAATGTGAAGGGGGGCGTGTGTTGGTTAAATAGGGATTGACTGGTGAGAAATAAATAAAATAAAATAAAAGAAAATAGAGAGCTATATAGTGGGAAATGTTTTCGCTATCGGTTGCGGGGGCTGGGCATGTGACATGGGTCCGCCTATATAATCTCTCATTTTTTTTTTCTTATTTTTATTTCTACATTAAAATGAAATTCATTTTGTCATTAAGGCACTTGTAACTTTGTAAGGTGCCGTTTGTTTTTTTAAAAATCATTTGAATTTGAATCTGAACCGCATATTTGAATTTGAATCTAATGAGTAAATGTCTGAATCTGATCACATCCGCACTTAAAAATAACTCACGTGTTTGAACCGCACATTTCTTGCCGTCCTAATTTTTTTTTTTTTTGTTTTGTGTCGTGAGCAACAAGAGCGATTCGAGACACCCTCTCAAGTCTGGCAATTTAAGATCTTCATGCCTGCTCGAACGTGCGAGCGGGAAAAAAAAACAAACGGTGCGAACGACTAAAATGTCGACCGTGTCCGAATCAGTTCATTTAAGAAGTTCATTAAGCTTTTATGAAAAAAAAACAAACACCACCTAAGAGAGCTACGTGCATTAAATGTTAACAACAACCGTTAAGGTTGTCTGTTAACAACTAAATCTTCATAAAATGATATTAAGACATAATTAAAGACAAGTTTTATATTTTTCGCTAATATAACCACTAGAAAGAGTTTATTGTATTTGTATTTGAGATATTTTTACAAATTATTAATGATTTTGAATGATTTTATTTGAAAATTGTGTAATGTCTAAACCTAAATTTCGGGAATTAGTTGTTAACAACAACCCTAAGGGTTGTTATTAGCAAAACCCTAAATGTTATAGGCATCTTATAGGCGTTGTCGTGTCAGCTTTTATCTTATAAGAGATTAGGTGTGATGAATAATCATAGTTACGCATTTAGGGCTCACGGCGTGTCACATTATAACAAACAACTAACCATTCTCACTCACAACTAACCTCAACTTACTCATTTAGGGGCCGTCACTTATAAAAACATTACATAATTAACAAAAAATGAAAAAAAAAAAAAAATGACAATTTGTACAAATATTACCCTCGCCGTGCAGACGACGAGGTTGGAATGGCGAAGTATAACGAGGGGACGGTGTCACGGTGAGGCACAAAGAGGGTGCCGATGTAGCACGACGAGCTATAACAAGACTCACACTGTGTGCTCTAATATTCATATGACATAAAATTAGAAGAAACATTTATTTTTATTATAATTCAAGTTATAAGTACACGTGTGTTCTGGTTTCTTTTTTCTTTTTTTGTTATTTTTATTTATTTATTTTTATAATAGGCAAATTTCATTTTACGCATTTATACCATATAATTTATATATTTTAGAAACTAACATGTAAAAAAGTAATTAAAAGAGTAAAATTGTAAACATAAAAAAAGACTAAAGATGTAAGAAAAATACTTTAAAAGACTAAATGGTAGAAAAAACCAATAAATAAAAAGAAGACAAAACTTTAGAAAAAACAGAAATAACACAAGCTTTATAACTCAAAACAAACACAAACATCACAACAAAATCATTAATATATATATATATATATATATATATATATATATATATATATATATATATATATATATATATATATAGAGTTAGGATCAATAAGAAGAATAATAAAAATAAGAAGGATAGAAGTATGTAATAACCATTCATTCTAGATGCACTCAAAATGGATCGTCTTCATTCAATTTTTCCTCCCATATTAAAATGTGTGGTATAATTCTTCTTACCCTTCTCATTTTAATTATTCTTCTTATTTGATCTCTTCCTATATATATATATATATATATATATATATATATATATATATATATATATATATATATATATAAAGAAAAAGAGTGCACATAAACATCCGTTATGCACATGGTGGTGGACCTATAATGCATGTCATGATGCAGTTTGGCGCCGTTATAGGTCCCAATTTCGCCTATAACGTGCACATAACCAACTGCACCGAGCACTCTAGTAGTTATCTAATGTTCATCGTTTATATATAATTCATTAAGTACGCACATACAAAATTGCTCCACTCACTGGCAAACTACTCATTGTTAGTTTTTAGGATTTGATCACCATATGTGAAAGTGTAGTGGTGTCACTTGTGAGAAGCGGTGCCACTTTAGAAGCACACATACTAGCTTTAATCTTGTTACACGTTGCTTGAATATAGTAAGTCGATTAACATGTATCGTAAAAATATTGTAGATTTTTGTTTCTGGTAAAAACTAATTTTAGTTTTCTTTTGATATTATGGCGTAAGCAGAGAAAACAGCGTTGTCTTTTCTTCAAAATTTATAAACCCCCAAATTAGTAAAACAAAGGCGTTTAAACATGAAGATATTAAGAAAAAAATATAAAACATGTGTATTTCACTTAAATTGATTTTAGTGATTATGTGTGGAAAGAAATCTATGTATACTAGAATAAGTATCAAGAATACTTCTTTGGAAAAATGAAATATATAAACAGAGGAGCTCAAAATCAGGACCTCACAAACCAAAGGATAAATTATATAAAAACCGGCACCAATCCGACAAAAAAAATATACAAAGCCTACAAACAAAATTAAGAGAATCAGTCGAAGGGTCTCGCGACCCAACATACCCAGTCCATCTATAAACGTTGGATACTCGGGAAAATGTCTTCATTCATAACGGTTTCGATGTCATCCCCCTGGGCAAGTATTAAGAATACTTAAGTGTTTATAATGTCTTTTGTTCAATATTAAATCTTGAGAATGAACACGTTTTAACTGGCTCAGGCTTGATCTTTTAGGAAGAATCGGTCAGGAACTAAAAGCAGTGCACAGGGTCATGGTTTTTTCATTCTTTAAAACCTTTTGAGAGAGAATTATTTATAATCTCAAAAGAAAATGCCTGTTGTTAATATTTTGTTTGAAGTGATTGATGATAAGGGTGCGTTTAGTTGGAGAACAAATTCTCTTATTTTCTATCTCTAGTTTTGTAAAAATTTGGAAGGAGAATTAATTTCACAAAACACTTGAAAATATAAAAACGCGTGTTGATGTTTCTATTTTATGTTTTGAAGAAAGGTAGGGAGGGTTGAGGGTTCTGAAGATAAAATTTGTTTGTAATTTTCCTGTTCAAAACATTTTGTTGGCAAATTCATTCATTTTGTGGAAAACAAGGGTGAGATAAGATTTTTGTTCAGGAATTCACATCATGAGATGCTAAAGCTATAAATGTGTCCATTTTTCTCCAATTGTAAAAGTTGTTTTATGCCTCTCTAAATTACACTTATAATGTGACAACCTTAAAGTTTAAACTACACTTTGATTGGTAAATTGTACTCACTTGTAGCGAAGTAATCACATATATAACCAACATTTACTTGACACCATTTCAAAGTAACTAAAGGTATCATTTGGTTCATTGTAATATGGTGTAACTTGATTACCTTATATACAATGCTTAGTTTGCAGAATGAAAAAAATTGTAAATCAAATTAGAGTAATGATAATTACTTTGTAATATAATTGTAACTCAGTTTACTCAAATTATGTCATGTATAAAATTCATATTACATTAAGAATTTTTTTTGAAAGGTTTTGACTTACATTGCATTTCAAAATTTTATAATTCAAATTATTGATATTTATAATATATTTATTTATTTAATATTATCACTTAATATAAATATTATACGTTATTATTATTTATTATATTTTGTTAATTTATATTAAATTATGTTATGTTACAGTAGTTATTAAATATAAAATAAATATCTAATTTACGCTATTTAGTTATTATCCATTTTATTTTTCTTATTTCTATAGCTAGAAAATAAAAATAATAAATTATAAAAAATTTATGTTTAATACTTTTATTAATAATTAATTTTTATTAGTTTATTTAATTTTTTTCTTATTATTTATTTAATGTATACTAAATTTGTATAATTAATTATTGAATTTTAAAAATTTTAATAATTTTTTTTATTTTTCATAATTATTATTTTTAATAACTAATTATTAGTTATATAATTTAACTATTTATTATTATTATTATTATTATTATTATTATTATTATTATTATTATTATTATTATTTTTATTTTTATTTTATAAAAACATCACTTCATTAGAAAATCAAAGGAAATTACAAGAAATTAGTGGGAGCTAAGAAAAACTAACTGGGCCCCACCCTCTGAAGAATAGCAAAACAAACCATACTAAATATATAGTTAGCACCACGCGCCAATATCTTGAGTGACCGAGAACTTTGGATTCGCTTCAAGAAGGTCACCGCCTCCTTCTCGAGTTCACCAAAAGAAGAGAAAGAGAAGGGATGAACCTATATCCAATATCGTCATTTGGTTTCAGATTGACACGTTTATGCAGTGCAACAATCACGCGTACGCCCGCCACAAAGTCGGTCATACCACATGCGTCGAGGCGATGACCCAAGAAGATCAACACATACATCAAGGCCTCTCTCCACGAGTAAAGTAACAAGTCACCGGGCGTAGTTGTTTGTCCTCTCCAGAGCCCGATATCAACTTCTTTACGAGCCGAAACCTCTACCCGGAGCGGATATCGGTGAGTATCACGCACCACATTATGTCGATGTTTAATACCAATAATACTGCGCATGATACAACATGATCCCCATAGATATCACCGTAAAACCTTGGAACAAGCGTAACACGGCATCGAGTGGAGAAAAGGGACACCTGAGACGATAGCATAAAACACATCGGTAAGTTTTAGCATTCATAGTTGCCCACCCGACCTATTGGGACTACTCTAAGCCGATCAAGTATGGTCTTCCATTTGCGATCTCCATAGGGCCATCATCTAGCGAGATAAGCGTAAGGTGGATTCACCTCTTTTGTGACACGTGTGAAATATGAATCGCCAATTTCTTCACGAGTTTGGGGCAACAATTTCACAAGAGCTACCCAAAAGGTCGGTCTCCATTTTCTCGTTAAAACATGCGGGGCATCATCAAAGGAAGATCCGAGCACCAACACCGATCGCGGAGAAGTTCGATCAGAGGGTGGCCGATTGAGTCTAGAAGCAAGGAAGGCATAATTCAAAACATCACCAAGAACAGATACACCAAGCCCCAAATTCAAAAGGAATAGTGGCGAGTCTCCATTGCCAATTTCCAAACCCGGGTCCAGAGGCAGTGACAATTCGCTCCAAAGAGGAGTGAAGTGCTTCATCGAATAAAACCTGAGCACGTTCAAAGACACGGGGGGAACATGTGCGCATAAAAAAATACAACTTGGAAATACCAGCACATGCACGGAGAAGCAGCAACTCACACTGGGGATCATTAAGTTTGGCCACAACGTCCATAAGTTCAATGGTTTTAGAAACTCGTTTCAAAACGAGCTTACTGCTAAACTCAAGGTCTACACCAACAGGCCCACCCAACAATTTTACACCATGCAGGGGTCGTGCAATATTAGGAGGGAAAACACTGCGAGTCTCGCTTCTAGAATCTTCCTTGGCCAAAAACCTCGGTTTATCGACGTTGAGGTGCAAACCATAACGAGGTCCATCTATCATAATGAGCTCCGTGGCCTTCCCAACAAGCAGAGTGTCTCCAATGATCGTACCATCATCTAGGTACCAAGCTTGAAAGGGAGAGAAAAGGAGTCTTTGATCTTGCGAGCCAAAGGATGTAGCACCAACACAAAAGGAGAGGTCCAAGAGGTCACCTTGCGCACGCCTTGGTGTGACCATAAAGTGTGTTCCCATAATATAATCCGCCGGGATGGAGTAGCAAAATTCAACCCAACGTGATATGGCAGGCAATGGAGGCGAACCTCTTGTAACATAACCTCACGGTCCACCGATCAAGGCGTTTTGAAATCCACCAACAACATCGAAAGACCCACATCATCTCCACGGTCTTCAACAAACCGATTCACGGCATGAAGAATGGCCTCCCCTCCTCCAAGAACCCCAACTCCGAACTGAAGATCATTCAAGTATCCATCTAAAGAGTGGCCAATCATAGAAGCCCCCACCTTGGAGACTAAACGCCTCCAGACAGTCCCCACCACAATAGGACGGATACCACCACCTGGTTTGATCAGTGGTGTGAGAGGAGCACTGGTAATATACTCGCCCAAAGCCTTAGGACACTTGCCATCAAGAAAAGATATACCACCGGGTGATGGTGTTGATTAACTCATCGATATAGCCACGCGTGACACCGCTAAAACAATCCAATAGGTGTTGGGCGCGTAAACCGTCTCGACCACAAGATGTACCACGGGGGAAACTCTTAATCATGTCAAGAACCACAGCAGGATATGCAATGAGGTTATGATGATCAATAGGTATATCAGGCAGTGAAGGAGCAGATTTGAAGGGGTGCTTAGCCTTTAGGTCCTCAAGGGTAGTATTGATAGGTCACTAGTTTTACAAACACAAGCTTATAAGAGAGAGATAAGGCGATTGAACAAGAAACCAAACACACACACACGAAATACTAAGATGGTTATGCGTAGAGTATGTGTGAAAGAGAATAACTTGAACAACCAACCTTCAAATGAAGGTTTACATAAGGTATTTATAGGAGGAAAGCTAGGGCAACACTCCTAGTTTCCATCATTTCCTTAATGGACTAAGGCCTAGGCTCATGGGCCTTCTACACAAGCCTAAGGCTAATTGCAAACATAAAGGCCATAATAAAGCTAACTATTACATATTAATTACTAACACTTGATTATGGTTTAGGAGTGATTCCAACAATCTCCCCCTCAAGTGTTGGTGATGAACGGTGAAGGCGTTGATGTAATAGTAGCATTGACGTCTTCTGACATTCTTCTTTCTTGTGAGAAGAAATGTCTTGATTCGAACAATCTCCCCAGTGTAGAGAAATTGTTTTCTTTAAACAGTTCTGTTTAGACGTCATCTTTAACTTTGTTCTTTGATCATTGTTCTTTGTAATGAAAGTGATAGTATGTTGTTGTTGACAATATCAATTACGCCTCAGTGTCCGCTTCATCGCTCCAAAGTCTCCACGTCATTCTTCAACATGCTCACACGCTCTTTGACGTTGGAATTCAAGGTTGATGAAGTTCTTTAAGTCTTTAACTTTGTAGATTCTTTGTTTTGATGAAGAATCGTTCGACGGTTGTGTTGCTTTTGAATAGAACTTTCATTAGTGATGATGTTGGCGTGAGCATGAGAAGAATCTGACGATCATTCCGCTCCGAGCTTCCATAAGAAGAAAACATTAAAGCGGTTAGTAATAAGCGGTTCGGCACTTACAAGTTTGAACTTGAGTGTTAACACATAGTGTGAAAATACAACTCTAATTCTCACAAAGGCCGTTCATCGAACCGGAGTCCCACAAGTGAGATAACACGATGTACCGGGTACACCTACGGTTCGGATGAGTCGAGGTACAATCAAGCATCACCTCACGATCAGAGACCGTTTGAGACACACTCCGCGTAATCCACGGGAGTTACCAAAGTGACCGCTATCGTGGTCGTTTGATGTTGACCACGGCGGAGTTTCCATTCAATCACCGAGGATCACAATTGTGAACCTCTCATAAATGTTCTCGACAGTTGCAAAGATCCGTGAAGGACTCGATATGAACCATCGAACCACCAAGATCTTATTTGTTGATCAACAAGTGATGAAATGTCAAGTGTTCCTAAGAGATCTTTTGATGAATCTCGTGGCTCTAGACTCAATTGTGCGTTTTGGTTTTCCTGAGCGGAGACTAGGGAGAGGGTCTCCTTCTTCAATATCAACAATCTCTAAGAGAAAGCCGATAGATTATGTAGGGTTCCCAGTGAGAATGAAACAAGCTTCTGTTGAGAGAAACTTGAGTGGTAAAGAAGGTTTAGTGCATGCGTCACTGGGTCCATGACGACTTTTAATCTTCAATACCGGTGTCATCAAGTGACAACCAATAGCATATGAATTGAACCTGGTGTCTGTCCTACGTTGAATAATCTGGAGGGCTATTTGTTTTCACCCTTTACTTTGCATTTCTTTTTGATTCTTCAACTCCTTCTTTCTCCGATTCTCATTTTCTCCTTTTTATAATCATACCCAAGGACTTCTAAATTCTAACTATTTGTGTTGTCCTTGGGTAGATCCATCCGGCTCTGGCGGATCATAGGACGGTTATTCCTAACCTTAGTCACCTTATAACTCCATGACTAACCTATGTTGCCATTAAAACCATCAGATTGAAAAATCTCTCACGTTGTTAATGAAAACGTTTTGAACCATCGTGAAGATAAGATTTTGCATAAATACTCCCCTCCACATGTGCTTAATAGTTTTAACGGTTAAATGCACAATGAGAAAAGAGCGCAGCATTTTGAATTGATCCACTCGAGATAGACAATCCCCCGCGAGACACGGTTACGTTGCATAGTTAAAGAGTTACATTTTCAGCTTTTAGGTGACAACTAGCTCTAATAACTACCTTGAAGGTGTAGACAAACCTCGAAAGGTTGTCAAACCCGTCAGAGTTCATGTCTACCAAGAGTTTCTCGAATGGTACATTCTACTCAGACAAGTCCTTTGCGAGACACGTTTACATCACTAGCGAACTAGCTTGAAATTATTACCCGTCCAGGACAAGTCTTTTCGAGTTATGAACGGTTAAGCATCGTCAATTCTTTGGTTAAGTCTATTCTCACGAGAATTCAATTAGCATTACACAACATATTTCTTATCACAAATTTTCTCCCCCTAAAAAATGGCATATAAAATGTTATTTTTGAAACGTTTGAGAATAAATATGACCATTTCGAGTGTTGCGGGAAGAGTGACACAAAGAACATTTGGTGAACAAAGTTTCAAATACTCCCCCTCAACAAGTGATATAAACGGTTGGGGTTTTGAAAATCATAAGGGGAAGTACTTGTTCTTTTGAGCAAAACCTTGAAAAATGAACGGTTTGATAGGTTTTACTCAAAAGTAAGAAGCTTTCGCTCCTTTTATAAGGATTGCGGCACTGAAGCGTACCACATGGTCCTTTCTCTACAATAACGGGTTGTACACTGACATGCGTGCACAAGCCATAGACATAATTAATCATATATCCAAATAGATAATGAGAGAAACAATTCAAGGGGTACCAGGGAGTCCAGTGATGTTTCCAAGGAGTGCGAACAGGGCGTTGAAAGCCGGTAATGTTCATCCTGGGTCGACCACCAACAAAGCTCTCCAAGCGTCTGAACTGATCCCTTCGAAACAACCTTTCATCAATCATTATGATGATCCTTCTCACATCCCTTCTGTCCTTAGAGTTCCATCGCTTTGGGTTCCCAATCTTATCACGTATATCCTTCAACCGATAAGCCAATCCGTCCCTAACCATCTTCAAGGTGTGATCCCCAAACTTGTGAAGATCATCACATGCCATTAAGCAATTTCGTTGAAGTTTACTGCGATAAACGACACCGAAAGGTTTGCTGATGAGCGTATATTGTGTAAGCTGGTTGATGTCGGGAAGATCGAGTTGTGGTGGAGTGAAGTTAACACGTGTCTGATATGATTCAACGGCGAAATAAGATCTTCTACGTTCCTTGATGACTATCGTCTAATGAAGATGAGCAATGACTTGATGAATTCACGTTGTACTTGGTTGAAAATTGTCTCATGCGACCTTGTACTTTGGCAAGGTACATGTCTTCGATGTCGTTGATAGACAAATTCTCAAAGTCGACTTCAGAGAATGCATAATCCTTTCATCTTGTCGTTTGACCACGATATTCTTTATGAAGGTGTAGTCCCACTTAGATGATGTAACAACATGTTTGATGGCCACGATATCCTTAGTCTTGAACACCGCATGTTGAGACTTCGAACTCGGCGACAGTAGTAGATTCTTCGCTGTTCCGCCAATGATGAATCCGTCAAAGGCATCTCGGTCATATGCTTCCATTTTGTCGAGAACAAGTGATTGGCACGTTCCTCGATGGCTATGCCGCTCGAGTATATAGTCTTTGGGAATGGAAGAGTCAATGATGTAGCGTATTTCCTTGAACCATCGCCACCATGTAGAAGAAATTCGGTCTTTGTTGAAGAAATATCTGAATGGAATCCTTGGTTCATCTGGTTGGCCAATTGTTGGTAGAGGTTTGGTCCACCATGTAATATGGAGGGTTGTCCGTTTAGTGAAGTCGATGTTTGCTTCGGGTTGAGCCAATCCATGTTGTTAGACATAGCTCGAGCAATGTTATCAAGGTGATATTCGACCTCGAGGGCACTTTCCGAGTTGTCTTTTAACAGTTGAAAAGCTTCATTCTTGATTCGCTTCAACTCGGATTCGTCATCTTCTTCACTTGGAACTTTTCTTGCGGAATTTTGCATGCTCCAATGTATTACCGTCTACCAAATCCCGACCTTCTTCGGTAGGGAGTGTTGTTAACAAGAGTAGCAAACCATTCAAATTCCTGCTTTATCGTCATCTAGCCATGATACGACGTCGGTCCGAGGCGTCTTCTTCTTCTTTTCAAGGCCTAGATGATGATTCGGTTTCGAACTTGTTTTGGAGAGGTGGGTTGTTGTAGGGGCTCAAGGACCTCTTCATCGTCACCACCCGTATACTCAAAGTGATCACCGGTTTTCGAGTCGGGTGGTAACTCGGAATCGTCCCGAGGTTTATCGGTTGAAGAACGAGGAGGGACCTTTGTTGAGCGGTGAGTTCGTTGAGGAGGGGTTGCATAGAAGAAGATTCACCGCATCGCTTCGACGTTTAGGTCCGGCGTCCTTGTCCGCATCATCGTCATCTCTTGGTCGTTTGGGTTGATCGGTGACTCCTTGCATGATGATCCGAGTTGAAAGGCAAGTAGATCTTGAAAAATTTAGCTTCATCCGGCAAACGTTCCAGATCGCTTTGACATTTGCATCACCGCCATGGCGTAACTCGATTCGTAAAGGTCACTTCTTTGGCCATTATATGTTTAACCAATGCGACGATGTTTGGAGTGAGTTGTCCGAAAATACTTCTCTAGTCACACCGGGGCAAGTGTCAAGAAGAAACTTGTGAGTATATTCTCTTGCCTTCTCCAAATCCTTTGTGACTTTAGCGGTGATGTCTCAAGGTGCTTGTGAGTGTAGCCTTCAATCATCTTTATTCAGTTCCTCTTGACGATGATTTTCATGAATTCTGAATAAACTTCCTTTCCTCTTGCATCTTGTCATTCTCATCATGAAGATACTGTATTTGTTGATTGAGAAAGTTCAGCTTCCTGTAGAGCATGTCTTTCTTTCTGACTTGTTTGACAACATTCACAATTCTCTTATGAGTGTGAGAAATCCAAGAACGAGGTGGTTTCTTCACTGATTTGGATGATGATTTGGTTGATTTCTGTGATGGTGGTTGTGATGAATGAGAAGAAGAATCCGATGATGATGAGACGTGAGGAGATTCCGGGTCCTTTGGAGGTTCAAGTTTCATACGTGATCGTGTAGACTATCCGTACAAATCGTCATAATCAAGATCTTTATCTTTCTCGGCTTCCTGGTTCCTCAAAATCATATACAATAGAATCCTCTGCGGGCTTTTGTTTTTGCACAAGAGTGGTGGCACCGACTCCCTTATCGGGTTGATTAACCGCATCGAGTTGGTGAAGATTGAGTCGCACCACTTGACCCAACGGGCCACCCATTTGGTCTTTAGCAAATTCTTCACCTTTTGAAGATGTCCGACGATGTTATACTTCTTCCGTATGATTTATCCAGTTGCTCTTCTTCTTCTTCGTAGCTCATCATAGGGCACAAGTGCAGAGTCTTTCCTTTCCTTTATCGGCTTGAGGACTTGGAGGTTTGATCTTGAAGGATTGTCATCCTTTGCGCTTCGTGAGTAGGAAATCTCTTCATCGTGTTAGTACCTTGAGCTTTCGTCCATAAGCTTTCTTTGCGGTTCGGTGTGGGAATAGGTTCACTTCCTTTACGGGACAATCCTTTTACGAGGAGGATCCCTTTGGGAAACTTCCTTTGACTTCCCGTGCTTGCGGCACTTCCAAGATCGCTTTTCTTACGGTCCTCCCGAGTAGGTGTCCCGAAGCCTTTTCATCAAGATAGCCAACTTTTCCTTCTCTTACGGCCACCCGATACCTTTTGTAATGCTTCGACTTTTGATTTCATTAGTTAGAAGGTGATCGGGTAATACCACACCTGTTTCTTTGTAGACGATTCTTTGATTCGGCAGATAGTATAGGTTCACCAAGAAGTCGTGATTGTGCGGGTCATTGAGTCGCTTGGGAATATCGAGATTGAGCCCAAGTGCTCTCTCGGATCAACAGCTTGGTGTATCGACATAGGAATCTTTGAGCCAAGTTTCTTGTGAAATAGCATCATGTCCTCCCATATCGAGCTTGATTTCGATGTCCTTCTTATTGATCGAGACCGTAAAATTTGCGGTTCCATGAGCTTGGGATGCTCATAGCCACCGCCACGACCGAGACCGATTTGGTGATGATCATGTAGAGTGTTCTCCATGGTTGAGGAATATTCTTCAGCTCCACGTGAGAGTGCTTAGTAATAATTCCAGAAGCTTCATCATAGCCAATATCCAGCAGGAATTGAAGAACTGTCTCCTCAGTAGGTGTGGCGAAGAAGTCAGTTGGAGCGATGTCTGGGATGATGAGAACAGCCCGTAAGTCTTCATGAGTGATGGTGACTTGTTTGTGATTAAGTGTCACAGTCATAGCACTTTGACCAGTGATCCTCTGCATAGAATCCCAGAATTGTTGAATGTAGACCTCGAACGTGGCGGAGTGAGAGCATATTCGGTAGGGATGATTCACGAGAATATCCACCGCAATGAGACAAGAAGATTACGAGCATGCGAGGGTGTCAAAATCAACCCTAAGGTTGTTCTTTCCAAGCTTTCTCGGATAACCCTCCGGAAAGATATCGAATTGTAAGAACTTCGTGCATCCACATTCATTTGTTCACCCATGTCGTGATCTCGAAATAACATTAGCCAAAAGAACCAACATATCGAAGACATAATGTTAGTCAACAAAAGGTTTTATTGTCTAGTTATTGAATGTACAATGTCAATGATTGTTACGAGTCCTAAGTCACTTGTCGTCCAATAGTCCAATGACGCCGTGAAATGTTTCGTGAGTTAGTTAACTTTAAGTTTTAAAGTTTATGTTATCACTTATTGTTCACAACATATCAAACGCTTAAGTTTATTAGTGACATTATTGGATTCGTGACGTTATGATAAGTTTATTAACAAGTTTGTACACGATCAATTCATAATGAAGGTCAATCAAGGCATAGGCGTAGAATTGGCAAAGTTAAGCGTGGCAGTGGAGTGACATACACGTAGGCTAAAGCTTATGCGTGGGATCCTAACTTACGCGTAAGAAATGTTACGCCGTGGAAAAGGGGACCTTATGCGTGGAGAGCTTACGCAGTGGGCGTATAAGAACCTTACGCGTAAGGCTTACTCGTAAGAGTAGACCTTATGCGTGAGGTCATTGTTCACGCATATCCTTCACGAGGATACGCGTGGTCCCATTGTAGAACCTTACGCGTAATAGTTATCGTGAGGATTTATTTTACGATAACTTGACTACGCGTAGGGTAATCCTTATGCGTAGAGAATCAAATGACCTTGATTACGAATTTTAAGCGTAGCAAGCCCGAAATAAATTCATCAAATCATTAACATTAACACAAAACTTCATTTTATCAACAAAACATGGCATGAACATTCAAACAAGCATGGCGTGAAAGTCATACGCAGAGGTCAAAACCCTAGGGTTAAGATTTACGCGTATAATTTCTAGTCATGGGATATGCACCAAACAAATTCTGGTAGGTCTATGATGTTGAGAGAGTCTATGAAACAAGTTATAACATCTAATTCGTTGAGAATCAAAATTACCCAAAGATATGAACATTAAACCCTAATTCCAAATTGTTAAATATTTAGAGTTTCTGGGTGGTTAACAACCTTGGAAATCATCAATTCATCAACATATGAACATAACTCAACAATCTTTTTAACCAAAACACTTCACATTCGAAAATACCCAATTCGACTCAAGAACCCTATGATAATGCTCAAATTGTGCATGTTTTTAGTAGCGTTATCCGTGTTTTTATGTATGTTATTTGGTTATAATCATATGCTTTTGTTGCTTAATCGTATCAAAGTGCGTTTGCTAGTTCATTTGTAGCCAAGCACAGGAAAGTGGAGAAAAGACGGAAAAAGAAGTAAAATACGAAGATTTCTCCATATATGAAGAATTCCGACCAAAGCAAGACTTGTGGAGTATATTCGAGAAGATAAAGTCATCAAGTTAGTGGTCCAAAGACTCAAGAATAAAGTTCAAGAAGGAAAGCGAAAGAAATGAAGAAAAGAAGCTTAAACGAAAAGATATTGGAAGCCTCGTTGTTCCCGACACACCTTCACCATTTTGGCCATAACTTTTGCATACGGACTCCGTTTGACCCCCGGTTCACGGCCACGGAAAGCTAAGAGAAAGATCTACAACTTTGCTGTTTATGACTTTTTGTGATTTTGCTCCAACCGATCGGTCGAGCCCCGCAACCGGATCCGGTTGGAGAATGGTCACGTAGACCAACCGAACGATTGGAGCTCAACCGGATCCGGTTGGAGGTCCTGTTTCAGCCATTTTTCCATTACTAAGACTCCAAACTTGTTCCAAACGATTCTAGTCCCTTCCTACATGTCTTCTAGTCCCTTCCAAGCTCCTTGGTGACCAAGAAATGCATTTATAACCCCTAGCCTTGGAAGTAGTATAAATAGAGGCCTTTGCAACCTCATTTCACACACCAAAACTTGAGAGATCTTCTCTCACACCTATCTTACCACCACTACTACTCACTCAAAGCTTAAATTCGTTCATAAAGTTCCAGGAAACTTTGAAGGTCCAAGAAGTCATCATTTGGAGGTCAAACCATCAAGAAGTCAACACCAATCCTTTGGGAATCATTACTACACCATTTATAATCTTATTCTAAGCATTGTAAGACTTTCAATCATGTTTTCTAATGTTCAAAGTTCTGAGTTTATGTTTATGTTTGCTATGAGTGGCTAGTTTCTTTATACACTTGCTTAAATGATGTTGATTATCATATGATTAGTTAGTGGTTGTGTTAACATGTTTTAATTCAATTTCAAGTTGATTCTAAGATCCAATTGTGCTAAAGTTTCATAGTGACATTTGTTAATCAAGTTTGGCTAATTGATAATAATCGTTGGGGTCAAAAGAACTTCGTGTTGTTCAACTAGTCATAATCATTTTGTCTATGGATGATTGTTTTACCCATTATTCTTGATTATACAAAGGAACTAAGGTGTGGTTGTAATAGAAACGCTTTTGATTATCAAATTGGATTGGTTGGAAACATCTAAATGGTCGTAAGATTAGTTGTTGAGAATCAATTGTAGCCTTTTGTCTATGATCGGTTACCTTTTGTATTGACCATTTCTTAAGCAATTTGATGAACAAGTGGATGTTTTGTGTTTAAGTTTATGTATGTAGACTTATGAAACTTGAATTGATCTTGAATTGATTGGTTAAACTTAATGCTTGTTTTTATAAACTAAACTCTTGATCAAAGTTTAACTTGTAAGAACAATAGATTAGTACACCAACTAATTATCATAACCAAGATGTTAAGAGGTTAACACAATCACATTAATCTATGATATGAAACTAGTTTAAGCAAGTGTAGTTTTAATCATCTGAATTTCATTATATCTATTTGCTTTGTTATATGTTTTGGATAGACTCCGTTAATTCAAACTTGTGCTTAGATTCACTCAAATCCTGAGCCATCCCGACTTACCTTCATAATCTTGCTATAACGGACGAGTATACTTGCTCGTATGTGTTATTGGTATTATTGGTAATTCACCTTTATAAATTTAAAACTTGCACCAACCGGGCACATCAAGTTTTAGGCGCCCGCTTGATTTGATTGTGTTTCAACAAGTTTTGAATTTCCCAAGTCGATTCAACCCAAAAAAAAAAAAAAAAAAAATCTCGAAACATTAACCGGATCTGGTTGCCCTCAACCGAATCGGTTACGAGTTTGCCCATTCATCGGTTCGTACGGTAGATCGGTGCGGCCAGAACCGATTCGCTGACATCAAAACCAAATCAACCGGATCGGTGGAATCCCACCGATCGGTTTCACCATTCTATCAAAATAAAAATAAATAAATAAAAAAAATTGTGTTTTTCCTTGTTTGTTTGTTTTGTTTGGTAGATTATTTAATAAAAAAATTTCCCTCAAGTAAGGCTCACCCATTGGAAACAAACCGTGTGAGAGGTATAAGGCGGTCTCTCGATTCCCTAAAGAAGTTGGGTTTTAATATGCTTGCTACGACCGCTTCTCCGCTTCTTTGCGTTTCAATGGAGCTACCGAGAACCCTTGGGAAAAGGAAAAAAAAGTCATAACTAGTTTTCTTTTAAATAAAAATAAAATAAAAGCGTCTTAAAGTTATTTAGTTTATTTCTTTCAAGTCATTTTCTAAAATAAAAATACAAAAGTTTTTCTTCATGTTCGTTTTCATTATTTTTATCTTTTTATTTTTCTTTTAAAATATTTTGTGAATCGCTTTGGGTTTTATAAACTCACACTCTTGGAGTGATCAACTCGTTAGTCCACTCTACGAGCTTAAATGTCAAATGGAAAAAGGACTAAACCCAAACCTTATCGAAACCACCGCTCATCGAGGAACTTTTGTCGTGTCGACATATTCAAGAGAAAGTCAAACCTCCACCGATTCCCTACCATAATCGCTATTGATCCCGATGACCAACCCATGTGGTCAAGCACTAGGACCGTTGCACCAACACCTAGTTCCATTTATTCAAAGCCCTCTTCACAATAATTTCCATATCAAAGGTACCCACATGCAAATGATTCGGAGAATCAATTTGATGGGAGAATCCGATCCGATCCTCACCGACACATAGCCGATTTTCTTGAGATTAGTAACCTATTCCAATATGGTGAAAATCAAGAGAAGTGGTTAAATTGAGGACTTTTCCTTTCTCATTAACCGGAGAAGCCAAGATTTGGTTGAGCGAGTTAAATGAAGGAACGATTACTACGTGGGAAGAGATTAGAAAGCTTTTATTAGCCGATACTTTTCTCCCGCTAAGTTTAAACGTCTCCCGAATGACATTCACAAGTTTCACCAAATCGATCATGAAACTCTCGTTAACGCTTGGCTCGCATGAAAGATATGCCGCATTTGTCATGGACACGATCTAACCAAAGGAGCGATAATTCAAATATTCTATCACGGTTTAGACGATCCAACTCGAGGAAATCTCGGCGGAGGAATCTTCCTCTATAAAACTCCAAACGAAGCTTTCAAAATCCTTGAGGACAAGGTCCAACTCAAGCTTGATCTCTCGTAAAAATCTATGATCAATTCCAATCGAAAGCCGTTGTTTCACGGTGGAAGCAACATCAATACCGATCATGTCTTATTGATTGAGAAATTGAAGCTCTCAACAAACATCAACGCCAAATTCATAAGCATACGGAGAGATGATGGAACTGCGAAATAATCACCACGCTCAAACCACGATGCCGAGGATGGCATGCCGATGTGTGATCCCATGGAAGCGAACCAAGTTCAATATGAAGGATATCACGGAAGATATCACAACCAAAATTCCGTAAATTGCACTCCTTTCCATACCACAACCCAACCCAAAACTATTCTCGATATCACCACATCCATCACAACATTTCAATACACCTAAAACCTCACCGAGGAGATGATGAGAGTGGATGGCGGTCAGCGAAAAGCCAATGAGAATATAACGAACTTGTCTGGTTGAATTGGAACGTAAAGTCGATCAAGGAAGAAGGAACCAACAAGCGATAATCCAAGACTTGGAGAGGAGGATAGAAAGATTAAGTAAGGAGCGAGAAAGTCCACCATGTCGAATCTCTCCTTACACCACATATACCAACTCGAGACATGAATTTGTCTACACACCACCCTTAATTCGAAAAGATAACGATAAAAGTGAGGTTGAATTTATCGAAGAGGACGAGACCGAGCATATTCCAACCACGCTAAATCCAAACCAAATCAATTCTAACTCACCAACCGTGTTACCTTTTCTTGAGGATTGCACCATGCATATCCCAACCACTCAATTACAAAGTTTTGAACACCATGTTGGTGATAAGAAGTTCAACGAAATGGAGGCAAGCGGAATGGAGAACTGGAAAGAAAGATAGAAGAATGGTCTAAACCACAAGATCCGGTCTTTTTAAATCAAACGCAGTAGGACTAAGCCACCTCCTACATCTCACCTTGAGAATGTGGATGCCATATTCACCGGGAGTGGAAAATCCGATGATCCTCAGAAAATCAAAAGATCCGCCACCGCCTCTTTTCTAATGAAATTGACCAAGCGTTCGAGATAACAAGAGGGACTTGATAAGGTTTTAAAAGGTACCATTTTGAGGGGTCGTTTAAGTCCTTATTTGATCACTTTTGTATCCGTTATTGCTTAATATCGCTCCTTTTCACTTTTTAGGTCTCGTGAAGGCAAAATCTTTGAAATGACACTTATTTGGACAGAAAGGCGCGAATATATGAAGAAAATGGCCAAAGTCGAAATCGAGACACTCACGATCGGCTGAATGTAGAAGGCGACGGCGTCAGAGCTATTTGCGGCGCCGTCGGAGAATTGTTGTGACGGTCGAACTCAAACTCGTGTTTTCAAGAGGCGTCTAGTGTGAAAGAGTAGGTCGTCGCCACTCGGGACGGCCTAGATGCAATCCGACGACGTCGAGAAATGAAGAGGACGGCGTCACGGACATAAGGTGGCGCCGTCGCAAGGTTAACGTGGCCAAGATGAAACCCTAATGACAATGACACGGCGGTGTCACGAAACATAAGGTGACGCCGTCACAAGTGATCAAGACTATCACAAAGCATCGCCAAGTAGTTGATATTGTTTTGGCCATAACTTTTGCATACGAACTCGGATTAAGGTGGTTCAAAAGCCCACACGACCGGGCGAGAAAATCTACAATTTGTTGAAAAAATGGTCGTGGCCATCACTCTATAAGTGTGCGCCGTCACTCTTTGCCTACGTAAAATCGCCTATAAATATAACATTATAACTTCACTTTTCCTAAGCCCTAAACCCTAAGTCCGATTCCAGGGTTTAGGTGGGTGTTTTTCCAGCAACTTAAAGGGTTTCAACCACTCCATAAACATCTTGTAATGGTTTGTTTGTTTATCCAATTCTATGGTATGTCTTCAATTATCACAATTGTTGATTGCTCTTCATTAATTATGCTTGGCTAATTCACCTTGTGTTTGCTTATGATTGTGTGAAACTTGTATACAATTAATTAGATCTTATTGATTTCTTAGTGATGCTTGTGTCTATCTTCATCATTAGGGTGTGACAACTTCAATGAATCTAATTGGTTTAGTTTATAATTCTTGCATCCTACTGTCTCTTGTTTGATTGGTTGTTTCTTATCTTAATTGTAATTAGCTTATGAGTGCGACTAGGCTATCGTTGTGTTTAATACTTGATAAATCTTTGATAGTTTATGAATGATTTAGTGGATTTTGTTTACTACACTTAAAGGTGAATTCAAAGAGTTAGGGAGAAACGCATACCCTACAACCTTAGACACACAACGCAACTAGGAATAAGGGCGTGACAATTCAACCATCAATAGGGCGTGACAATTCGGTGGGTAGAATTGGATAGCTAGCAAGGAGTAATACATCATAAGTAGATACGCTTCACGTTCTTGGTAGATCCCTTAGTTAGTTAGTATCTTTTGGAATAGTTGGCTAGCAACTAATTCCACCCTCACCTCAAACCCCGAGATTCGTACCTTTCCATTCCATAAAAATATAAAATACAAAATACAAAATAATCATCCTCACCTTTAGACTTAAATCGATATACACTTCACCCTAACGACACTATTCCCTAGAGAACGATATCAATACCCGTGGCTTACCCTAATTACTACACTACAACGATTAGGTTCACCGCCTAGGGTGTTATAAAACTTGCTCAAGAAAAAGGAAGTTCCTTTGACCCGAACGACGTGTAGCGTTATCAAGTTTTTGGCGCACGCCGGAATAGTTATTGTTTAGGCTTGATTTCTATCTCGTTTAGGTCTACTCACAAGATTCCTATCAAGTGAGATTTTTTTCTTTTATTAGCTTCCTCGTAGTCTATCCCCTTCTTTGTGCCTTTGTTCGTAAAACTTGTCCATTGACTCTTCCGTTCACCATTATGGAGAACGCGAATCCACTATATTCGCGATTAGGTTTTTTCATAAGAAATTATGATATTACTAAAGCGGATTATTCAAGATGGTGGGAAGAAAGTAACCAACTCCATAAACCTTTTGAGGGTTTCACTATTCCATCAAGCCCACAAAGTACCTCATCTAGTGCAACAGATGCTTCGTTTGAGCCTTCACCTAGGATAGACTTTCGTGAACAACCTCCATGTTTAGAAACTATTGTTAGTAAGGCCCTTAGAGAACTCGACCAAATTTGTGAAAATATTATGGAAAGCAACCAAGCTTTAAACCATAAGTTGGATCAATTACTAAGTTTGGTTTCATCACGACCTAAGGAAATAACACATGATGAGCATATAGATGATGTAGATGTGATTGAGGATAAGGTGAAAAGTCTAGACCCACAAGGTATCCCACAAGTTCCACCATCATTTAAGGCATACACACCGCACGTGACTTACCCTAAGTAGTAGAAGAGACTTTAGGAATCCCAATGGAGGTAGAACATTTGAACCAAACGCAATCGGAGAATATAGGTTTGAATACTTGTAGTCTCGGTCTTACTCTTAGTTCTAGGAATTTCCTAGTGTTGATGAACCGAACCTCAATCTTTACTTCCATCCTTAGATAAGCGAGGAACCACCCACCCATCAACCAATTTAGTCCGGTAGTTTTAGGATGAAGGAAGCCATTCACACACCCCTTCACCTCACGTGGCATATTTCCACCCTAAGGGTGTGTATCGCTACTATCACCCGCACTTAAACTTAAGTGCGGGAAAACTTCCCTTTATCTCATTAAATAAGGGTAGAGTCGGGCTCGTGACTCGAACAAAACAAGCGCTTCTTGGGAGGCAACCCATGTGTATTTGTTTTATTTTTATTTGTGTGTCGATATCTTTTATTGATTGTTTATTCTCATGTTTGAATTTGTAAAATGCTTTATTTTGTTTTTAACCTCGTCTTAATTGCATACAAAGGTATTTTACATAAGGGATAAGTGTAGGGAGGATTACACGTTTTCAAAAGAAACGTAAACATGGAATAACAATTAAATAAAAGATATATATGTTTGTTTGTTCGAGTCAAATGCTTGTATCGAGTCATAATGGATGTTTTTGCGTAAATTTTTCAGTTTTTAAAGATGTAAAATTTCGAATTTTTTCGAAAAATTGCGAGCGTTTTTGTCGGGATAACTTTGACGGCGTCGAAGGAGCGTAAACAACCGATTACTTTTTCTCGTTTTCGTGCTACTTATAAATTTTTGAAATTTTCCGTGTCTTAATTTTCTAGAAAATCTGCAAACATCCATTCCACAAGCATTATATCTTATTTAAGTCTGGAATTACATCTTGTTGTGATTTTTCTTTGTTCGGTTTGATGCGTTGGGTTGTTTGTTTTCTTCAAGTGTGCAGGTTTAATTTACCAAGAAGAAGATACATAAGATTGGAAGGAGCTTTTCACGCATACATTCTTCTTGGAAAGGATTTAACCAATACTTCACACACGGATCCTACCGAGCTAATCAGGGGAGTACTAGTTTCTTTCGTTTTTAATTACCTTCCATTATCATAACTTTGATACTTTCGGGGAACATTGGGGACAATGTTCAGTTTAAGTGTAGGGAGGAAAATAAAGCGGGAACTTTGAAACTATGCTTATCCTTGATTATTTGCTTCATTCAATTGTATTTGTGTAATAAACCATGAGAAAATGTCGGTTAGGGTAATTTTGGCACCAAATTTAAAATTTTTCATGACATATAAGAGTGGGCCATTAGTCTTAACAAAAGCGTCTCACGGATAGGAAGTTGCATGACTAGCACAAAACCCTTTACCACCCAAATTCCACCCAAATGTGAGGATCGCCTTAGATTAGTAGGAATTAAAGCATTCATCTTTAATGCTTAGAGTGTGAACCGTAGTACATTTGATTCTAGAACTTGTTTTGTGATGCATTCCGAGATCGCAAGTGAGGCTACACTTGTGTAGTTAGGAATAACTAAATGATAAGAGGCATTAGGATAACCCTTGTTTGATACCGTAATATAATTACTTCTTCTACTTGGTTGAGTAATTCCCCACACCCTTTATGTTGTACTCATCTTTAGTACACGATACCCTAGTTAACCCCTCGAGCCTATCCTTTTCGCGGTTCTCGTGATATTTTGGTTTTTCCGAATATCAATGAAGAGCATTGTTTACTCCCACCCCAAATATACACCCAAATCGCCTTAGCCTACCCCTTATGCACTCACTTTTAGTGCAATTATTTGTTATCACCCCAAACCCTTAGTTCAATTATCTAGTTGCTTGCATAAGTTGCTAAGTCGAGTCATATCCTTTGTATACGCTTTTGGGATGATTGGGATTCATGGGAAAAGTTAAAGTTTATGAAATGACGGAAGGGCGTTAAATTCAAATTCCCTTTGTTTACGTAATAATGTACCCCAAGTGTTTTGATCTTTTCGATTCGGTCAAATTAGTGTTAGAATAATGAAAACTCAAGTGTAGGGATATGCTTATAAATCCCTAGTATTTTGATGTTATCTTAGAGGATGGTAGAGTAAAAGTGTATGAAAAAAAAAAAAAAAAAAAAAAAAAAAAAAAAAAATAGAAAAGAGAAAAGAAAAAAAAAATATAGAGTGAAAAAAAAAAAAAAAACATACGGGCTACCATCCTACATCTATCCTTTAAATTTATGTTTGTTTATTTCAGTTATCTAGAGTTTAAAGTGTCGAGTCTTGGCTTAGCAACGCCATTCTTCATATCGATTAACATAAAGATTTTTGACTTACCACCACTAAATAGCCTATCCCACCAAACCCTTATTTCCCTACCGTAAGCCTAACGTTACAACCCTTTAAAGACCTCTTTGATAGTCTTTCCTAGGTGCTTCACGCCAAAGCGATGGAGGTTTGATCTATTCTCAAGCCTATGGTAATCTATGTACTAGGACCGGTTAATGAGTGTTTATCTTCCATTTCCTATATTGTTATATTTCATTTATACACACGAGAGAGATGTGAGTATCCAAACACCCCATGTGAGGTGCTAGTATGTAATTTCCGTGCTTGTTATGACTTTTATGGGCTTATATGTGTTGTGGACCATTTTGAATTAATCTTTGAATGACCCCAACTTATAAATTAATTGGCTAAAAGCACATTTGCTTGAGGACAAACAAATAACAAGTGTAGGGATATTTGATAAGGTTTTAAAAGGTACCATTTTGAGGGTCGTTTAAGTCCTTATTTGATCACTTTTGTATCCGTTATTGCTTAATATCGTTCCTTTTCACTTTTAGGTCTCGTGAAGGCAAAATCTTTGAAATGACACTTATTTGGACGAGAAGGCGAATATATGAAGAAAATGGCCAAAGTCGAAATCGAGACACTCACGTCATTGAATGTAGAAGGTGGCGTCGTCGGGAGCTATTTGCGGCCGTCGGAGAATTGTTGTGACGGGTCGAACTCAAAACTCGTGTTTTCAAGAGCGGCGTCTAGTGTGAAAGAGTAGTAGTCGTCGCTACTCGACGGCCTAGATGCAATCGAACGACGTCGAGGTCGAAGAGGACGGCGTCACGGACATAAGGTGACGCCGTCGCAAGGTTAACGTGGCCAAGACGAAACCCTAATGGCGGCGACACGACGGTGTCACGAAACATAAGGTGGCGCCGTCATGGTGATCAAGACTATCACACAGATGCGCAAGTAGTTGATATTGTTTTGGCCATAACTTTTGCATACGAACTCGGATTAAGGTGGTTCAAAAGCCCACGCGACCGAACGAGAAAATCTACAATTTGTCGAAAAAATGGTCGTGGCGCCGTCACTCTATAAGTGTGACGCCGTCACTCTTTTTGACGTAAAATCGCCTATAAATATAACATTATAACTTCACTTTTCCTAAGCCCTAAACCCTAAGTCCGATTCGGGGTTTAGGTGGGTGTTCAACAACTTAAAGGGTTTCAACCACTCCATAAACATCTTGTAATGGTTTGTTTGTTTATCCAATTCTATGGTATGTCTTCAATTATCACAATTGTTGATTGCTCTTCATTAATTATGCTTGGCTAATTCACCTTATGTTTGCTTATGATTGTGTGAAACTTGTATACAATTAATTAGATCTTATTGATTTCTTAGTGATGCTTGTGTCTATCTTCATCATTAGGGTGTGACAACTTCAATGAATCTAATTGGTTTAGTTTATAATTCTTGCATCCCTCATCTCTTGTTTGATTGGTTGTTTCTTATCTTAATTGTAATTAGCTTATGAGTGCGACTAGGCTATCGTTGTGTTTAATACTTGATAAATCTTTGATAGTTTATGAATGATTTAGTGGATTTTGTTTACTACACTTAAAGGTGAATTCAAAGAGTTAGGGATTAACGCATACCCTACAACCTTAGACACACAACGCAACTAGGAATAAGGACGTGACAATTCAACCATCAATAGGGCGTGACAATTCATGGGTAGAATTGGATAGCTAGCAAGGAGTAATACATCATAAGTAGATACGCTTCACGTTCTTGGTAGATCCCTTAGTTAGTTAGTATCTTTTGGAATAGTTGGCTAGCAACTAATTCCACCCTCACCTCAAAACCCGAGATTCGTACCTTTCCATTCCATAAAATATAAAAATACAAAATACAAAAATAATCATCCTCACCTTTAGACTTAAATCGATATACACTTGAATTAACGACACTATTCCCTAGAGAACGATATCAATACCGTGGCTTACCCTAATTACTACACTACAACGATTAGGTTCACTACCTAGGGTGTTATAAAACTTGCTCAAGAAAAGGAAGTTCCTTTGACCCGAACGACGCGTGTAGCGTTATCGTGACTTTCACTTGGTCAAACCAAAAGAATCAAATGTATTCCCATCCATTGTGGAGTACAAACCAAAGATTCCATACCTCAACGTTAAGGCCGAAATTCCCCATTTGAACCGTATTGTCAAAGTATCCTAACCGGGAAGATTCGAGTCGGTGATGACCGATAATAAAACAAGCGCTTCTCGGAGGCAACCAGCGTGTGTTTTATTTTCGTGGTCACTCTCAAAGTCTTAACCTTCGGTTAAACTTAAGTGTGGGGTGCCACCTTTAATAAAACCTTTTGTTTGTTTATAAGATTGTGTGCGGTGATGATTTCTCTAGTGGGCCTTGAGAATGAAGAAAGAATTTTAAGTCGATAAACTCGTTGACATATCTGGTTTCATCTCTATTTTCCCTATTTCTATACTTTGAAGTTTGTTTTTCATTGAGGACAATGTCTAACTTAAGTGTGGGGGTGAATAGGAAAATTAGAGTTTTCATGCTTAAATTTAAAATTTTGTTTGCCTTGTGATCTAGTTGTTTTCACACTTTTAGGATTATCTATTAGAATAATGGATCATTCCACCGGTAAAAATTGGTAATATTTGAAACTTGAGATGTGTTCGATTACTATTGCAATCCATTACGGGATCGATAAACATTTGCTGATAACGCTCAAATTGTGCATGTTTTAGTAGCGTTATCCGTGTTTTTATGTATGTTATTTGGTTATAATCATATGCTTTTGTTGCTTAATCGTATCAAAGTCGTTTGCTAGTTCATTTGTAGCCAAGTACGGGAAAGTGGAGAAAAGACGGAAAAAAGTAAAATACGAAGATTTCTCCATATATGAAGAATTCCGACCAAAGCAAGACTTGTGGAGTATATTCGAGAAGATAAAGTCATCAAGTTAGTGGTCCAAAGACTCAAGAATAAAGTTCAAGAAGGAAAACGAGAAAGAAATGAAGAAAAGAAGCTTAAACGAAAGATATTGGAAGCCTCGTTGTTCCCGACACACCTTCACCATTTTGGCCATAACTTTTGCATACGGACTCCGTTTGACCCCCGGTTCATGGCCACGGAAAGCTAAGAGAAAGATCTACAACTTTGCAGTTTATGACTTTTTGTGATTTTGCTCCAACCGATCGGTCGAGACCCGCAACCGGATCCGGTTGGAGACTAGTCACGTAGACCAACCGATTCGGTTGGAGCTCAACCGATCCGGTTGGAGGTCTGTTCAGCCATTTTCCATTACTAAGACTCCAAACTTGTTCCAAACGATTCTAGGTCCTTCCTTCATGTATTCTAGTCCTTCCAAGCTCCTTGGTGACCAAGAAATGCATTTATAACCCCTAGGCTTGAAGTAGTATAAATAGACTCATTTGTGTATCATTTCATCATCCAAATACACCACAACTTGAGAGATCTTCTCTCACACCTATCTTACCACCACTACTACTCTCTCAAAGCTTAAATTCGTTCATAAAGTTCCAGAAACTTTGGAGGTCCAAGAAGTCATCATTTGGAGGTCAAACCATCAAGAAGTCATCACCAATCCTTTGGGAATCATTACTACACCATTTGTAATCTTATTCCAAGCATTGTAAGACTTTCAATCATGTTTTCTAATGTTCAAAGTTCGAGTTTATGTTTATGTTTGCTATGAGTGGCTAGTTTCTTTATACACTTGCTTAAATGATGTTGATTATCATATGATTAGTTAGTGGTTGTGTTAACATGTTTTAATTCAATTTCAAGTTGATTCTAAGATCCAATTGTGCTAAAGTTTCATAGTGACATTTGTTAATCAAGTTTGGCTAATTGATAATAATCGTTGGGGTCGAAAGAACTTCGTGTTATTCAACTAGTCATAATCATTTTGTCTATGGATGATTGTTTTACCCATTATTCTTGATTATACAAAGGAACTAAGGTGTGGTTGTAATAGAAACGCTTTTGATTATCAAATTGGATTGGTTGGAAACATCTAAATGGTCGTAAGATTAGTTGTTGAGAATCAATTGTAGCCTTTTGTCTATGATCGGTTACCTTTTGTATTGACCATTTCTTAAGCAATTTGATGAACAAGTGGATGTTTTTGTGTTTAAGTTTATGTATGTAGACTTATGAAACTTGAATTGATCTTGAATTGATTGGTTAAACTTAATGCTTGTTTTTATAAACTAAACTCTTGATCAAAGTTTAACTTGTAAGAACAATAGATTAGTACACCAACTAATTATCATAACCAACATGTTAAGAGGTTAACACAATCACATTAATCTATGATATGAAACTAGTTTAAGCAAGTGTAGTTTTAATCATCTGAATTTCATTATATCTATTTGCTTTGTTATATGTTTTGGATAGACTCCGTTAATTCAAACTTGTGTTTAGATTCACTCAAATCCTATGAGCGATCCCGACTTACCTTCATAATCTTGCTATAACGGACGAGTATACTTGCTCGTATGTGTTATTGGTAATATTGGTAATTCACCTTTATAAATTTAAAACTTGCACCAACCGGGCACATCAAGTTTTGGCGCGGCTGCGGGATTTGATTGTGTTTCAACAAGTTTTGAATTTCCTAAGTCGATTCAACCCAAAAAAAAAAAAAAAAAAAAAAAATCTCGAAACCTTAACCGATCCGGTTGCCCTCAACCGAATCGGTTCTGAGTTTGCCCATTCATCGATTCGTCCGACCGATCGGTCACCTCCGTAACCGATTCGGCTGAACATCAAAACCAAATCAACCGGATCGGTGGAATCCCACCGATCGGTTTCACGTTCTGTCAAAATAAAAAAATAAATAAATAAAAAAAAATTGTGTTTTCCTTGTTTGTTTGTTTGTTTGGTAGATTATTTAATAAAAAAATTTCCCTCGAAAGTAAGGCTCACCCATTGGAAACAAACGTGTGAGAGGTATAAGGCGGGTCTCTCGATTCCCTAAAGAAGTTGGGTTTTAATATGCTTGTGACGACACCTTCTCCGCTTCTTTGTGCGTTTCAATGGAGCTACCGAGAACCCTTGGGAAAAGGAAAAAAAAGTCATAACTAGTTTTCTTTTAAATAAAAAATAAAATAAAAAGGGTCTTAAAGTTATTTAGTTTATTTCTTTCAAGTCATTTTCTAAAAATAAAAATACAAAAGATTTTTCTTCATGTTCGTTTTCATTATTTTTATCTTTTTATTTTTCTTTTAAAATATTTTGTGAATCGCTTTGGGTTTTATAAACTCACACTCTTGGAGTGATCAACTCGTTAGTCCACTCTACGAGCTTAAATGTCAAATGGAAAAAGGACTAAACCCAAACCTTATCTCGAAACCACCGTTCATCGAGGAACTTTTGTCGTGTCGACATATTCGAGAGAAAGTCAAACCTCCACCCGATTCCCCTACCATAATCGTCATTGATCCCGATGACCAACCCATGTGGTCAAGCACTAGGACCGTTGCACCAACACCTAGTTCATTGTTATTCAAAGCCCTCTTCACAATAATTTCCATATCAAAGGTACCCACATGCAAATGATTCGGAGAATCAATTTGATGGGAGAATCGATCCGATCCTCACCGACACATAGCCGATTTTCTTGAGATTTGTAACCTATTCCAATATGGTGAAAATCAAGAGGAAGTGGTTAAATTGAGGACTTTTCCTTTCTCATTAACCGGAGAAGCCAAGATTTGGTTGAACGAGTTAAATGAAGGAACGATTACTACGTGGGAAGAGATGAGAGAAGCTTTTATTAGCCGATACTTTTCTCCCGCTAAGTTTAAACGTCTCCTAAATAACATTCACAACTTTCACCAAATCGATCATGAAACTCTCGTTAACGCTTGGCTCCGCATGAAAGATATGCTTCGCATTTGTCATGGACACGGTCTAACCAAAGGAGCGATAATTCAAATATTCTATCACGGTTTAGACGATCCAACTCGAGGAAATCTCGACGCCGGAGGAATCTTCCTCTATAAAACTCCAAACGAAGCTTTCAAAATCCTCGAGGACAAGGTCCAACTCAAGCTTGATCTCTCGGAAAATCTATGATCAATTCCAATCGAAGCCGTTGTTTCACGGTGGAAGCAACATCAATACCGATCATGTCTTATTGATCGAGAAATTGGAAGCTCTCTCAACAAACATCAACGCCAAATTCATAAGCATACGGAGAGATGATGGAACTGCGAAATAATCACCACGCTTCAAACCACGATCTTGAGGATGGCATGCCGATGTGTGATCCCATGGAAGCGAACCAAGTTCAACATGAAGGATATCACGGAAGATATCACAACCAAAATTCCAGAAATTCGTACTCCTTTCCATACCACAACCCAACCCAAAACTATTCTCGATATCAGCCACATCCATCACAACATTTCAATACACCTAAAACCTCACCGGAGGAGATGATGAGAGAGTGGATGGCCAGTCAAGCGAAAGCCAATGAGAATATAACGAACTTGCTGGTTGAATTGGAACGTAAAGTCGATCAAGGAAGAAGGAACCAACAAGCGATAATCCAAGACTTGGAGAGGAGGATAGAAAGATTAAGTAAGGAGCAGGAAGTCCACCATGCTGAATCTCTCCCTTACACCACATATACCAACTCGAGACATGAATTTGTCTACACACCACCCTTAATTCGAAACGATAACGATAAAAGTGAGGTTGAATTTATCGAAGAGGACGAGACCGAGCATATTCCAACCACGCTAAATCCGAACCAAATCAAGTCTAACTCACCAACCGTGTTACCTTTTCTTGAGGATTGCACCATGCATATCCCAACCACTCAATTACAAAGTTTTGAACACCATGTTGGTGATAAGAAGTTCAACGAAATTGGAGGCAACTGGAATGGAGAACTGGAAAGAAAGATAGAAGAATGGTCTGAACCACAAGATCCAGTCTTTTTAAATCAAAACGGTAGGACTAAGCCACCTCCTACATCTCACCTTGAGAATGTGGATGCCATATTCACTGGGAGTGGAAAGTCCGATGATCCTCCGAAAAATCAAAAAGATCCGCCACCTGTCCTCTTTTCTAATGAAATTGACCAAACGTTTGAAATAACGAAGAAGGAATATCACATGGTCAAACCAAAAGAATCAAATGTATCTCCATCGTTCGTGGAGTACAAACCAAAGATCCCATACCCTCAACGTTTAAGAACTGAAATTCCCCATTTGAACCGTATGGTCAAAGTATCCTAACCCGGGGAAGATTCGAGTCGGTGATGACTCGGTAATAAAACAAGCGCTTCTCGGGAGGCAACCCGTGTGTGTTTGATTTTCTATGGTCACTCCCAAAGTTTTAACCTTTGGTTGAACTTAAGTGTGGGGTGCCACCTTTTAATAAAACCTTTGTTTGTTTATAAGATTGTGTGCGGTGATGATTTCTCCAATGGGCGCTGAGAATGAAGAAAGAATTTTAAGTGATAAACTCGTTGACATATCTGGTTTCATCTCTATTTTCCCTATTTCTATACTTTGAAGTTCGTTTTCATTGAGGACAATGTCTAACTTAAGTGTGGGGGTGAATAGGAAAAATTAGAGTTTTCATGCTTAAATTTAAAATTTTGTTTGCCCTTGTGATCTAGTTGTTTTCACACTTTTAGGATTATCTATTAGAATAATGGATCATTCCACTGGTAAAATTGGTAATATTTGAAACTTGAGATGTGTTCCGATTACTATTGCAATCCATTCGGGATCGATAAACATTTGCTAGCACATATTATACCCTTTCCACTAAATTGTGAGGATTTAAGCCTATTTCTTATTAGCATACATCTTTTATGCTTGGATCTTTTGCTATGAGTGTCTTGGGTGATTTTATTTATTCTAGAACTTGTGCTTGTAAATCATTACCGGACCATGATGAGATTGCATTAAATGCGATATAAGTGAATTCGTGTGATAAAGAGGCACCTTAGGATTTAACCCAAATGGCCTTCCATTTTACATCTAATGATTTATTAGCTAGCCACATTGGTTAGTTAACCACCCACATGGACCCATTTGTAGTGCTCATTTTAGCACTAGATACCCCTAGTTACACCTTTTGAGCCATCCCTTTCATTTTGCTTCACCCGGAAAATACAAAAGATTTTACACTTTAAACCTTAGCCTATCCCATATCAATGTCTAAACGGTTGGTTGCTAGTCGCTGGAAAGTGAAGATTGTTCAAATGATTATGAGTACCACATCCTATGTGATTGATTGAGCCATGTTATGTTATGTTAAAAAAAAAAAAAAAAAAAAAAAAATTGTGTTGAAAGTATGGAAATAATAGCCAATGAGCTATGATCGTAGAACAATTGTCATGGCAAAGCAAAAAGCTGTGGAAAGTGGAAAAGAAGAAAGCAAAGCTATAATCGTTTATTTGGTTCGTGGAATGTTTGGTAGCTAGCAACATGGGTATTAGACTTGATTTCATTTTTATTTTAACACCAATTTCATAAACATTCCCATGCCTTATCCTTACCCTTAACCCTTAGCCATATCATTATAACCCGAATAAAAGCCCTCTTTAGATGTTTTTACTTGGTGCTCACGCCACGTCGGTGGAGTTTTGTTTCTTGTACAAGCTTATGGTAATAATCTAATCATGACTGAGCAATGAGTGTGATTTATCTTGTTACTCCACTAAAATGAGTGATTGAGTGAATTATATTTCGTTCCTTTTTCGTGAGGTGTTTTGAAATGTTAATCATGCAAGAAAATCATTGGATATTGTCAAACATCTTGATGTTTCACCCTTATAAAGCATAATTGATGAATCCTCTCTCGTATTTATACTTGGTTGATTTGCATCACATTTTTCATAATCACGATCTTGTACCAGTGGATGTTTTTCCTAGATTTGCTTGAGGGCAAGCAAAGTTTAAGTGTGGGGGAATTTGATAACGCTCAAATTGTGCATGTTTTTAGTAGCGTTATCCGTGTTTTTATGTATGTTATTTGGTTATAATCATATGCTTTTGTTGCTTAATCGTATCAAAGTGCGTTTGCTAGTTCATTTGTAGCCAAGTACGGAAAGTGGAGAAAAAGACGGAAAAGAAGTAAAATACTGAAGATTTCTCCATATATGAAGAATTCCGACCAAAGCAAGACTTGTGGAGTATATTCGAGAAGATAAAGTCATCAAGTTAGTGGTCCAAAGACTCAAGAATAAAGTTCAAGAAGGAAAACGAGAAAGAAATGAAGAAAAGAAGCTTAAACGAAAAGATATTGGAAGCCTCGTTGTTCCCGACACACCTTCACCATTTTGGCCATAACTTTTGCATACGGACTCCGTTTGACCCCGTTCATGACCACGGAAAGCTAAGAGAAAGATCTACAACTTTGCTGTTTATGACTTTTGTGATTTTGCTCCAACCGATCGGTCGAGACCCGCAACCGGATCCGGTTGGAGACTGGTCACAAGACCAACCGATTCGGTTGGAGCTCAACCGGATCCGGTTGGAGGTCTGTTTCAGCCATTTTCCATTACTAAGGTTCCAAACTTGTTCCAAACGATTCTAGGTCCTTCCTTCATGTATTCTAGTCCTTCCAAGCTCCTTGGTGACCAAGAAATGCATTTATAACCCCTAGGGCTTGAAGTAGTATAAATAGAGGCTCTTTGCAACCTCATTTCATCATCCAAATACACCACAACTTGAGAGATCTTCTCTCACACCTATCTTACCACCACTACTACTCTCTCAAAGCTTAAATTCGTTCATAAAGTTCCGAGAAACTTTGGAGGTCCAAGAAGTCATCATTTGGAGGTCAAACCATCAAGAAGTCAACACCAATCCTTTGGGAATCATTACTACACCATTTGTAATCTTATTCCAAGCATTGTAAGACTTTCAATCATGTTTTCTAATGTTCAAAGTTCTGAGTTTATGTTTATGTTTGCTATGAGTGGCTAGTTTCTTTATACACTTGCTTAAATGATGTTGATTATCATATGATTAGTTAGTGGTTGTGTTAACATGTTTTAATTCAATTTCAAGTTGATTCTAAGATCCAATTGTGCTAAAGTTTCATAGTGACATTTGTTAATCAAGTTTGGCTAATTGATAATAATCGTTGGGGTCGAAAGAACTTCGTGTTATTCAACTAGTCATAATCATTTTGTCTATGGATGATTGTTTTACCCATTATTCTTGATTATACAAAGGAACTAAGGTGTGGTTGTAATAGAAACGCTTTTGATTATCAAATTGGATTGGTTGGAAACATCTAAATGGTCGTAAGATTAGTTGTTGAGAATCAATTGTAGCCTTTTGTCTATGATCGGTTACCTTTTGTATTGACCATTTCTTAAGCAATTTGATGAACAAGTGGATGTTTTTGTGTTTAAGTTTATGTATGTAGACTTATGAAACTTGAATTGATCTTGAATTGATTGGTTAAACTTAATGCTTGTTTTTATAAACTAAACTCTTGATCAAAGTTTAACTTGTAAGAACAATAGATTAGTACACCAACTAATTATCATAACCAACATGTTAAGAGGTTAACACAATCACATTAATCTATGATATGAAACTAGTTTAAGCAAGTGTAGTTTTAATCATCTGAATTTCATTATATCTATTTGCTTTGTTATATGTTTTGGATAGACTCCGTTAATTCAAACTTGTGTTTAGATTCACTCAAATCCTATGAACGATCCCGACTTACCTTCATAATCTTGCTATAACGGACGAGTATACTTGCTCGTATGTGTTATTGGTAATATTGGTAATTCACCTTTTATAAATTTAAAACTTGCACCAACCGGGCACATCACCCTAGTTTTCAAAAATCATCAATACGTGTTTCTGGGTGGGTTTTAATGGTTAAAATGATATCCTTGATGTATTAGAAACATTTTGACACTATCCATTTAACCAAGAACACACTCACAATGATTGTGTGTTCATACGCTTATGCTTAAAACACATAATCACGCGTAAAACACGTTTTAGCCGTAGGATTAGCATGAAATTTAAAACCTTAGCTTAAAAACATGTAGTCATCACGAAACCACTTACAAAATGATGATCAAAAGGACGGATTTCTTGGTTGAATTTTAGGCGTAGATTGGTTAGGTTGAGTGTATTAAATGTGAAGTAAATAAGTAGGTGGGAGGAGTTTTATTAAACTTAACTTTAACATTTTGACAGTTTTGGTCCCTCCACCTTTTCCTTTTTCAAACAAAGCCATTTAACTTCCATTTTGGTTACCAAACAAAGTTTTTAGGAAAGAAACTTGACGACACTCCCCCTCGACTTAAGAAAAATGATGAAAGGTTATTAATTTTAGTCCGAGGAGTGTCATTGAACCATAAATTATACCACCATTGATAAAAGAAACAACCGAGATATGATAACATGCAAGTACACAGATGTTTTGAAACAGTTAAAGCTTTGAATTCTCCCCCTCAACACTTGATCGGAAAAATACTGAATTTTGAAAGATTAAAGTGTTGACGGAAGAGATGTACTTGCCATGTTGAAAGAAAAGTAGATAGAAGAATATTTTTGATTTTATCAGAGTTTATATTTTTGTATTTTGTTTTGAAAAATTTATTTACAAAAGATAGTTTGGTGTTTGACAGGTTTTTAAGACTGTTTTAGGAGGTCATCCAATTCCTCTTGAGTCAAACACCTCATACCAATCCGGTGGACCAACTCATTAAACCTAGCGGAAGGCAAGGCTTTGGTGAGAAGATCTGCCAATTGGTATTCTGTACCCACAAAGTATAATTCAACGGCACTGCTCCACGTGATCCTTGATGAAATGATAGTGAAGATCAATGTGCTTTGATTTCGAAAGTCGAATCGAGTTGCACGAGATCGCAATGGCACCGATTGTCGCAAAGACATCGGGATTCATCAAACACGTAACCATAGTCTTTGAGTTGTGTTCTCATCCGATGACTTGAGCACAAAGACGCGACATTGCTACATATTCTCGCTCGGTTGATGACAATGATGTACAATCCTCGCTTTGATTGCCAAGACACCAATTTATCAACAAGAAATTGTAGTGCCTCGGTACTTTTTCGTGAATCTAAACATCCTGCGTGATCGAGATCCTAAAAGCGATTAGTTCAAAACCGTAATCCTTCGGATACCGATCCCCAAGTTAATGGTTCCCTTGATGTATCTGGAGGATTCTTTTAGCCTCGAGAGGTGGGTTTCGTTGGTCGAGACCGATAACGGAGCATAGATAAACGGCAAAGACAATATCGTGCCTACTAGTCGTTAGGTACATTAGAGACCCAATAATACTACGGTATTTTGTAGGGTCCACTAATTTCCCATTTAAGTCAAGATTCAACTTCTGGTATGAGTCATTGGTGTAGCATAAGTGTCACGTGTTTTTATTCCAAACTTGTTTAACAATTCAAGGGCATATTTGACCGACTCAAGAAAATACTGACTGGGGTGATTGATGAACTTGCAATCCTAGAAAGAATGTAAGTTCACCCATCATGGACATTTCAAAATTTTCTTCATTAATTTTGCAAAAGCGATTGAGTACTTGTTATGTGTAGACCCAAAATGATGTCATCCACGTAAATTTGAACAATTAAGATATGTGCCCGTGATATTGTATAAAAGATTAGGGTCAACCGAACCTTTGGTGAAATTATTGGCAATGAGGAAAGATGATAGCTTATCGCACCATGCCCGAGGAGCTTGTTTGAGACCATAAAGAGCTTTGTTCGCTTTGTAAACATAGTTCGGGAACTCGGGATCAACGAATCCATCCGTTGGTCGACATACACCGCTTTTTAAGTTGTCCATTGAGAAACGCAGCTTTGACATCCATCTCGATAGACCGTCATATTCATATGAGCCGCGAACGCTAGAAATATCCGAACAACCTCAAGACGAGCAACCGAGCAAAAGATTCTTCAAAGTCTATACCTCTTCCCGACGATAACCCTTAGCAACGAAGTGGGACTTGTTTTGGATAACATTCCTTCAAAGATCCAATTTGTTTTTCCAAATCCATTTTAGACCAATGACGAAACCCTCGATGGTCTTTCAACCAGCCCATACTTTAAGACGCTTGAATTGGTTGAGTTCTTCTTGCATGGATTCAATCCGTATCTTTTGTCATTGCGCCTTTGATGTTTTTAGGCTCGATTGCGTGACGGTGAGTGCATAAATGCAAGGTTCACCATCCGAGTGAAGACGTTGTCTCAGAACGATGGTTGGTTTGGGTTGCCAATAATATTTTCTAGAGGATGGTCTTTTGTCCATCTATGTGTAGAGGGTTGATGTTGGTATACATTGTGCGATTTTGTGGATTCAAATGGTTTGTTGAAGATTCCGCGACATCCGTGCAAAGCAGCCTCATTAGCAAACGGGTTAAAGAACGATTTGGATCAAAATCCGCAGTGGGGTACATCATTCATAATATCATCACCGGTTCATCATTGTTGGAAGCGGTTTGTTCAACTGTTGTGCGGAGTCAACGGTGTAGGTGCATCTTCAACAAGAGTTGTTGTAGCAGTGTATCGTATAAGAGTAGTATCGGTTGAGCAATGAAACAATGGATACACCGGAGCACGCTCATCAATTTCACACCGAACAGAGGAGCAAATAACCTTTCCATTTGTTGACGAGAGAGTCGGGGCTTTGTTCGGTGATGATGGGGTTGAGGAAGTTTAAACGCAGTGACGGGTACTAAGTCATTATACTCGTGTTTATTTCGTGAGTTCATCAAAATGAGCATGAATCGCTTCCATAACCTCCTTTGTTCGACGATTCCAGATCACGGAAACCTTTAGAATTATCACAATACCCAATAAAGACTCCAATGTCGCCTTTGGATTTGAGCTTTCCAAAGTCATCATGATCATTATTCGGATAGCAAAGAGATCCAAATACATGAAAGTGTTTAAGATTCGGTTTTCATTATGGACAAGCTCG